>BMAV01010042.1:152500-303776 GCA_019973955.1 Trichonephila inaurata madagascariensis | reverse complement strand
TAATTATATATCTCGATCCTAACTGTGTGTCCCAATCCTAACTCTGTTTGTCCCAATCCTAACTGTATATCCCAATCCTAATTGGGTGCCCCAATACTGTGTGACCCAGTTGTAACTATGTATCCCAATCGTAACTGTGTGTCCCAATTTTAATTATATTTCTCGATCCTAACTGTTTGTCCCAATCCTAACTATTTGTCCCAATCCTAACCGTGAGTTCCTATCCTGTCTCGATCTTGTGGATTCCTTTTGTGTTCGTTGAAAAAAGGACTGGAGGTTGTTTTCCATGAGTAATTCGTGGGCAGTTCGTTCACCGCTCAAATTGCGTTCAAACCGTTTGCGAAAGGTTCGCTAGGAGACGTATACAATGAAAAATTGCGTCTCTATTCAGATTTAAAAACAGCATAATCACAATAAAAAATACATATTATTGTTATTCTGTAATATATTTTTATTAACTGTACATATTAGAAGTTATCAAAAATGATAACAAAAGAAATACTACATCAATAGCCTCTAAACAGAAATTCTAACACTTTACGTAATTTGTTCTAGAAAAGCAAAAATATTTGTTTGAATTGTAACTATATTTATAACAAAAGTATATCCTTCGCAAAGGCGACATAACAATAAATAATTCCGCATTTGAATTCAAATAGATATATCGTTCTCTTGCAAATGCTTTCCATCGTAAACAAAAACTCGAGTGAAACTCAGAAGAAAACTCACTGCAATGCAGCAGGTGATAGCCTTAAGAACAAAAGCACCTGATTTATTGCTCACATTTCCATATCCTTCTCATACTAATCATAAATATGCAATGAGGACGCAGGAGACGCATTTATATATCAACTTAAAAACATCGAAACAGAATCTGATCATGAATTTTAGGAGACCCCAAAGCTTTGTTAAGATTTCGAGAGTCTCGAGAGGAAATTTGTGAGCGGAGAATGTTCCGAAGATGTTCTTTTTTGCGTAATAACAATCTTCAGAACAAAATTCATGCCTGGGGAGGGCTTATAAAGTATTTTCGAGAATATTTTCGAAGCGAAGAACTTTCAAAATTTGGGTAAAATGTATAACATGTGTTGGTGCTCAGAAATAAAGGAAATAATGTTTTCAATTTGAATAGTTTCGCTTCAGATTCTTTGCTCTTGAAATGGAATACAAATCTAAAATGTTACATTTTATTTATACAGCATATAAAACTTTGAAGGCAATTATTAATAATGTGGTATATTATCTCTTAGAAATGAGTAGGAAATATTTTTTTTAAAAAAATAGCATTTCTTAAAAATATTTTTATAGTCTTAAAAGTTCTTATAACGCTTTAATTTGTTGCCAGTTAAAATCATATTTTTTAGCGAATAAACTTCAATGCAACTCATAAGAACTGATTTTAAACTATGCAATCTATACTCTTAGTTAAACCAAATGTTCTAAAATACAATACAGGAAAGAATTATCCAAATATTATGTAAGTAACCATAGGTTGAATATACTTATTACATGTTTTTAAGTGATCTATAACAGCTCGGTTTAAAAAAATCAGTGTGAAATTTGCATGGCACTCAGTTAAAAAATTCAGCGTGAATTTTAAATGGCACTTTTCTGATAGATCCTACTAGCAAAGCTTTATTTAAAATTAATATTTAAAGTAAATAATGTAATTTAAAAAAAGCAATCCGAGATAAAACTCAAGAAACCTTTTAAAATTTGAAAAAAACTGGAAACCTTTTAGAGCTTTTAATGTTTTTAGAAAGCAGAGCAGAGAGAACACCATTAAATAAACAGTTTTTCACATGTGGCATTATTTATTAATAGTGTTGAAGGGAAAAAAATGTACTTATTTACCAGATTGGTATCAATTTCTAAAAATAAATAAAACAGTAGTAATTCTTCCTAGAAAATTCAAGTTCATTTACTAACTGAATATTTTTTTTAAAAAAATGCCTTTACATTTGCTTAAAATCGCTTGAAAAATGCAAATTCTAAAACTTAATGAAAATAAAGAGCAATTTTAAACTATTTATGAGAAATAAAAATCAAACGTACTTAATTGCTTAAAGCATGCGAATATTCTACAGTTTTTACTAGTTATATTTAAAAGACAAGGGAATAGTTACCTTGGTAATATATTCTTTTTTTCTTTTTGTAGTACAATTGCATAGAAGGTCAGTTTTCATTTAAATCTAGATTTATATCGTATTAGGAATTGATGTGGGCCATTGATAAGATAATAAGCCAATAGGAAAGTATGTCTCAGATATTTATTTAAAAAAATTCATTCGAAAAATATTCTGCAATATATTTTCTGAAGTATAAAATAGGAATATTTTGGGGAACTAAATACAAGTATTTTTTAAAATAAACTCCGGAAACCTACAAAAAATATAATTAAGAGATATTAAAAGAGAGAACTGTATTGATTCATATCAAAAGCAAAATAGTTAAAATCCAAGCATGAAATAATTAGAAATATCAAGTATGATTCATCTTATACCAAATAAAAAAACAGTTGGAAAATTAGGAAAAAAATTATGCTTGAAGCAAAACAAAAAAAAAATGAATAAAATAATAATAATAATAATAAAAATAAAGACTACGTTCGGAACTGTGATTTTGAAATAAAGGTATACATGAAGAATTTTTTTTAAATATTTAATGCCAGTTGAATTAAAGTTTGCATGTAAAATTGTTTTCAGAACATTGTTGCAATTAAATAAATAAATAAATAATAAAATAAATGCAATTTTTTGGCCAAAAATGAAGAATGAATAACATCTTAATAACAACATCCTCTTTTTATGAAAATTACTTCTGTAATAATAATATTTAGTTTTATATTTGAAAAACCCCTATGAGGTTTTAAACCCAAAATTTTAAAAAACGCCCATTATTTTCAGAGAGTTACTATCATTTCAAATAATATCCGTTGTTTTTTGTTAAACTTTCTCTGCTCTGATGTATTAAAATATGAATAAATCCACTTCTAAGTTATATTCGGTATTTACTCGTATCTAAAGTTGCACTTTTTTTCTGGTGTTAATACTACTGAAAATCGGGTGTAGCTTAGAATCGAAAGGGAAAAAATTGTCGGATGGGGGTATTTACAGCAATTACAATTTCATGGATGTTTTTAAAGGTTTATTATTCTGATAAAGTATATAATTATTCACTTCCCTTTGCTCTCATTTAAAATTTATTTAATTTCATGAAACTGGATATCGATAAACCATTTTACATTATTTTTTTTCATGAAATCTTGTTGGGAATTTGGGGGTGCGGCCTAGAATCGATGGCGTCTTAGATTCGAGTAAATACGGTATTTAAAAAAATCCCTGTTCAAACCCGATATAGAAGTCGTAGCTATTTATTGGGCAAATATTATTATTATAGAAGCATTTGTAATAAAAAAGAAGAAAAAAAAATTGAAAATATCTCATTCTTTCTTCATTTTTTGCCAAAAATTGCATTTAAATAATTTTTCCTTCTAATTTATGCCTAAAACAATTTTATATGTATATTTTAATTCAATTCACATTTAAATAATATATTTTAATAAAATATATATTTAATGTTTTTTAAAATTAATATAATATAATATATATAATATATTAATATAATATAAAATTTTATATATATATATAATTAATATAATATATATATATATATATATATTAATATAATATATATATATTAAAATAAAATTATTATTATATATATATATATATTAATTTTAATATTATATATATATATATTAATATAATATATATATATATCCGGTATAGGCCAATTTTTTTACAAACAAGAAAATAACATCCAAAACAATAAATTCGAAAAAACACATAGACAGGGGAAAAAATCACACAATGAAGGACGTATGAGTAATCGAGATTATAAATATAAAATGGATGCTGCAGTGTTATGAACATTACTGACTTAGATATATACTGTTTTTCAAAATCATATGGTTTCAAACGAAATGTCAGTAACCTTAGTTAAAAATAATTAAAAAAATTTATAATAGAATTGTTAAAGCATATATATATATAAGAAACAAGATGAAGTACAAAATTAAAGAGTAAATATATAAATATGAATATATACGGGAAATTCCCTTTTTTAAAGTTTCCCCAAACCAAAAAACTAAAAGGCACTAAGTTGCATTGTCGAATTTAAATTATTTCAACTATATTGTGATACCTTTCTGCTCAACTACTTCTAGACTTCGTTTCCTTGGTGCCAAGGAATGAGAATAAATTTAAAGCCATGACACTTTTTATCAAAAAATGTATTCGGGGTTTTTGGCACTGAAATTTAATTTGCCAAACTTGAAAAAACGAGGGGTTCCCTTTTTTTTCCTTTTCCCTCCCCTCTCACAGTTTTCATTTTTCCCGGAGACCCAATAACTATTCCCGCCACACAACCGGATATGTGACCAGAAAAAGTTCTCGATATCTTTGGATCGCAGCGACGACTCGTGACGCCGTGAAACTTCACAGTAAAAATGGCGCGAGTCTGTGTGAAGGGGAAAAAAAGAACAAATGTTTATTTATGGTGGTGGCAGAAGAAAGAATGTATATTATTGTAAGTTTGCTTTCTTTGTCAGTAGTTATTGGGAAAAAGAAAAAAAAAATAATTTGATTTAATTTTGAAAAATTTTAAAAATTCATCACATTGAAAACCTAAACCCTTTAAAATTAGTAATATGTTGAGTTTCGTAATCTTTTACCTCAGTATGGATTAAATGAAAAAAATATTGCTTATATTGCCATAGATTTATACAATATTCTTGAAACAGGGTTAAAAAATTGCCTAAAAAAAAAAGAAGTTTTTTTTCTTTTATTTATGTTGGGTAATAACTTTGGGGGTAAAAAACAAAAGAGATTTAAAAAAAAAGGGTTTCTTTTTAAATGGGTAAAAAAATTTATAATTGTGTAATTTAATGTAACAGATAATTAAAATTTTAACTGTCACTATATATAAATTTAGGCCCGGGGTTCCCAAACCCCCGGGGCCCCCTGTGGCCCGCCTTTTTAATAATTTTGCGGCCCGCGATTATTTTGGGTAATATTTTTGTTTTTAGTGTGGTGTTTTGTAAAAAATAAATCCCATAACTGTTTTTTTTTTATTCCGTTTTGTTTTTTCCGTTTTACCACACAAAAGTAAGACCCGACTTAACGCGGGGATACCCCATCAAAAATAGAGCGGTAAAGCGAAACAGAAAGCGCTAAACGAGGCTATCTTAATATTAAAAAAATGTGGGGGGAAAAATAGATAAAAAAATTGGTTAGGGGATTAAAAAATAATTTTGTTTTTTTTTAAAAAAAAATAAAAAAAAACATTTATTTTTCAAAAATAAGAACAGTATTAATGAATATATACATATAAAAACAAATAAAATTTTTAAGTCAGTCAGATCATTTAGTCTGTTCTTGTGTTTCCAATTTTTCTGCCATTTTGTCAAAAAACATCTTGTTGAAGGGCAAATTCAATGCAGCACAAATTTGAGATTGACGTTCACCAGAATCTAATCTTCTAATCACTTGCTTTTTTATTTTCCCAGAAAAATGCTTTTCTGGTTGCCTTTTTTTCTTGTTTTTCATTATCCCCCATGATAAAACTAAAGATCATACTATTTGTCACGTTTAATCGTCTAGTATTATATAAATTTATATTTAAATTGCCAACAAATGTTTCAAATGATAAAATTTTCGTACAGCACCGCACCAAACAAAAAACAGAGCTCATTGTTTGATATGTTATACATCTTTTGAAACCTACAATTTGGGGGAATCCCCAGGTTTAAATAAAAGAGGCTAAGCCGCGCAAAAAAGGCTTATATATAAGGGGGGGTTTTACTGTATTATTTTAGGGTTTTTTATAGTTACGTCAAAAAATCGACTTGTTAATGAATGGCAAGCAAATACTAGTACCAGAATCAAAAAATGATGAATGATTATATAATTTAATTTTTAGTAGATGTAATCACACACAATCGCCTATAGATATAATGGTCTATCACCATAAATTTTACATGTAAAACTGTTTATGCAACGAGATAACCATTATTGCAAGAAAAACAACATCTAAATCCAATTTTTTTCTCAGCACACTCATTTAAGGATAACATTTTTAAAGGAACTTTTTACAATCTGTTTCATTAGCATAAACATTCATTCAAATCTATAATAAATTCATTTATAATTAGAATGTAATTAATGTGTTAAACTAATCACATTTTTAATTACCGATGAAAATAAAATAATTTAAATGAATTATTAGTTATTTAGTATTTCAATGATGTATCAATGATATTTAAAAGCACATAATGAAAATATAAAAATGAACATATAAAAAAGCACATAGAAAACCTAAGCGTGACATTTAATTTTCAGAACAATACTAAAACCCCATCATTGCCTCGTGTAATTCTTTATTAGTAATATCAAGAATCAATATAATATGTAGTAAAGTTGTCCTATAATATTTAGAATAGACCAGTGCTTCTCAAACTTTCTATATTCACGACCCAATTTTCAATCAAAATCTTCATCGTACTCCCCTTCCCCCATACCATTGTGTTGAATGTAGTAATAATGTATAATACTTTGACGTTAAAGCTACAATAAGACCCTAATTTTAAACCGTACAAAGTATCAAGATGAGTATTAAATTTTGTGCACAAAGCCCATTGAAAAATCACTAATAATTATTAAACTTGTTCTTAAGTGAACAAGCGCAAGTAATCAATTTAATTTAACCAATCCACTAATTTAGTATAGTGCCAAACCCGTTCAAACGCGGAAAAAATTAAAATTCATTTTGTCGCCGCAACCGTTTCTCAGCCCTTTCCCCCCAAAATTAAAAAAAACTCTGACTTCATACAGTCGAACTAATAAAATTGGGGGTTTTTCTGAGAGAAAGGCGAATTAAGGGGGAATGCTACCCCCAAAGACCCCCCAAGAGGATCAAAAAAAAGACCGAAAAGATCCGTCACAAGTGTTTATTGAAAGCGTCGTTGACAAGTGTAATGTTTACAATAAATGTTTATAACTGTTCAGAATATGAGCTATGAATCCGCTACCACAGTTGTACCACCCATTGGCAATCGGAGAAGATAGTTTGCGATTCACAACATTTTCTCGCTGAAAAAAAAGAGGGTAAGCAATTTTCATTTAGCACCTCAAACGGTCTGATGACTTTAATTTCGCGATGCGACAGCTTTGTAAATTTTACTGGGTCTATCAGCCACAACGTTCAAGATCCTTTCTTTCTGGCTTTGATGCGGGAGCTCTTGGGGCATGTATCAGTTTGGGAAAGACCGGGCCCGAAGTTGACGATGTAATCGCTGAAAAATTCTGTGATTCGGAATTCGTCGATCAGAAAACTGCACATGATGCATTTGTGGTGCAGCTCTAGGTTACCATTTGCATGGCCGTATATGTAATGCATGTCTGCATTTTTGGCATACGCAAAGTATCCATCGTAGATAACAGCACAATAGCAAATGGCGCCTTACCCTTCTGAGATGCATCGTGTTGAACGGCTGCGAGGTATCTACTGCCCCCTACCGGCAACGAAACCAATCAATAATTCCATGTCTCCCCCCCTGTTTGCGCCTCACCGCATCAATTGTGACCATACATTCCTATACAATAAATAATTGTTACACGCACAATGTAATATATCTACCCTTAAAGTTTGTACCATGGATTCGGGCAGTAGCGCACACAAAAATTTTTCAAGGAGGGTGGGGTCCAGGGTTGAAAGTCCACCATTTTGGTATCATGCTCCAATACGCCCACCCAACATATTCTTTTGATTTTCTCGATTTTCGGGAACAAAAACAATACAAAATTAAATTTAAATGAAATAAATAATTAGCATTAATTAATAAAATTAATTATTAATAACAAATACAAAATTTAAAATTTTTTACCAATATATACATAGGATTATAACTAATCGAAAAATCAGGGCTAAGGGGTGTCGGACCCTGGACCCCTTGTGTGCGCCACTGGATTCGAGACCACCTTGCATAATCGTATTTTAATTGAAGAGTTTAAGCATTCTTTAAATTTAATTTTCATAGCTGTATTAAAATATAACATCAATAAATATCCCCTCAGAATTTCCCAACCTTAATTCTTATACGGAAATTTCAAGGACTTGGATGACATATACGCATATAGACGTAAATTTGAACCAACCCAACTTGATTATTTCAATGAACAATATGTGTGCAATCGGATATTATCAAGGACCCCGCTTCAAAGGCGATGCCAATAATCGATACCTTTGTCGCTTGAAGCATTCATCAAAGGGCCGACTCAGCCCACTATTCTCAGGTTTCCCTTTGTCAATCTTTCTAGGGATAAAAAGCAAATAAAGAGAAAGGGTGCGTGCGTGAGAAGAGAAAAGGAAGTTCCGCACAAAACGCTACACCCCCGTCGGTGAGCATCTCCGAAAAGATGAAAGAGAGCCGCTGATGCTTTGTCAGGAGATTCCAGAACTAATAAAGTCCAACTCGTCCCTCCTCTTTTCAGAGTTGTGACCAGTGTTCAAAGAGTCAGGGGCGAGGATGTTCGGGTAATTCTGAAGGTCTTCCGATGTTCGGGTGTTTTGGTATGTACCGAAAGGGGAAGATGGAAATATCTTACTTTATACTTTTCCATATTGGGAAATTCCATTATTTTGTTTCTCTCTTTCTTTATTTGATGAATTTTTGACTTTTGTCTTGTTAGAATATTCGTTTCGTTTTGAAGGATAAATAAACCGCAATTTGTAAAGGATGTCTTAGCCAGAGCGGCCCGGGAGGTTCATTAAAACTTAAGAAAATGCAATTATTTTGTGCAATATTTTTGTTTTTAGTGTAGTGTTTTGAAATAAATATATATCCGATTTTATATAACGTTGCTTCTGTTTTTATACATACTTAGAAGTGAGCAGTTTTGCATTGCAGAGACCCCTCACAGCATCACACTTGTATTCTGTAAATTTATTTTGTTGCTTATTGCTAGAATTAGGCATATTTGATTGGAGCATTATTATTAATATAAAATTATCTATATTTTTATATGTGAAAAATAATGAAAACAATTGTGACGGATCTATTCGCGACCCTTCCACTAATCCTCTTGCAAAATCTTTGGACTATGAATTCGAATTATTCACAACCAAACCTTCTGAAGAAGAAAACCGTAATATGCAAATTAAGTTTAAAATATATAGTCGAAGTTTTCTAGCTACACTCACTTCCAAAAGTTAAGCACGAAGATGTAAATGTCCAAATCTTATATAGAGATATATATTTTTATATGCGGCCTGCACGATTATAATGTTTCTCCAAAGTGGTCTGCAAGGTCATTCGGCTCACCCCCCCACACACACTCAAGCCTTGGCCCAACTTACAAGAGTTCCTTTTGAAGAGCGGAATTCTTTAAAATAAAAGAATTACTTATAGTTTCTTATTTTCTAACTCAAAGCAATCACAGTCTTATTATATATACTAGACCAGGGGTGTCCAACCCAAATAACCTTGCGGGCCACTTCGGAAAAACATAATCTCGAGGGCCACTCATAAGGATATGTACCTTTATATCAGATTTGGAAACAAAAAAAACATTTATTGCAGTGAAAATTTAAAACACAATGAATTATTATTATTGTTTTCATTATTTTTCATGTATACAGACATAGATAATATAATAATGTTTATATAATATAATAATGCAATGATCAAATAATGTTTGAAATAGTACAGCTGCCATTTTCTTGAAAATTACGGTGTTCTTTTAGAATTGATTTTTCTTTTTCTCATTGTTGAAATTTGATTGTGCTGTCATTTGCAAACAATTAAGTATACATTGTCCTTTATCTTAACCATCCTGAATATTTTTTTAAACTTTAAAAAACATCTCTGACTGCCTCTTGCTTTTTGGGCACTCAAACAGAAAGGGAGGAGGAGGGAGAAACGAAATCTACACAGAGGGAGTATGCACCGTCCTTAGTAAAGGATATGCATAATGCAATTTGAAATTTATTAAAAGTAATTTACAATAGTAAATCAAATGCTTAACTGTTTGATAAAATATAGGAAATCTATTTTAATCTAAAGGGGCATTTCCATTATCAAAAGAGTTTATTTAAAACAAGAACAGGTAACAGGCAAATACATTGTAGATTTATATATATATATATATATTTCCCTCAAACAAATTTAAAAATAAAAAAACTTTAAAAATCTAATATTTAAATTTTTTTAAAAAAAGAGTTGGCGGGCCGCGTGTTGGACACCCCTGTACTAGACGTTACGCATTCGCTTCGCCGGGTATTTCATGATGCTGAGCTACTATGCATTTCTTTTAAGTTACTGATGTCCAAATCCTAGCATTAAGCTTTCGGTTACATTCAAAAAACATTCTTAAAGCCCTCACCTTTTGATTAAAAAAAGACAGGATTTCAATACCTAAAAATAAAGCATATTTATCTTTTACCCTCCCTTTTTCTTAATAACACCTTGGGAAGTCGATTTCCACGAAGCTCGTTTTTAGCTTATCTCTACTTAAAACAAGTAATACAATTTTTTTTTAAAGCCAATTCATACTTCGTTAGAAAAACTTACTGGCGCCATCTGTTGCAGCCAGATGTAACTTCGATAGAAATAACGAAGAATAAATTTAAAATTTAATTAATTAATACTTGAAAAATCTGTATTAACATCGTGTCATCCACAAGTAGTATTTGTTTAATAAATGCTGTATAAAGATTGTATGGGGTTATGAAAAACTATTATTGACATAATTCTTCAATAAGCAATTAAGATAATATATCTCATTTTTACACTCCAACACACTTGGATGTAACCTGTAGAAAAAGCCATTATTTATTATAACCTTATTGATAGAATCATGATACAATCCTCTTTACTGACCCAAAAATTCAAAATTTTAAGAGCCATAAACGATACTTTTTTTCAATAAAGAAAAATTTAACATTTTCTCTCAATAAATTTAGAGTAGTTTCTAATATTGGTGAGAAGTTACAAAATATATATCAAAATCTCATTTACATTTTCAGTATGGTTTGACGTATCTAAAAAGACAATTGATGAATTACAAAATCCCAAATTTGTTTCAAAAGAAAGAAGAAATGAAAAAACAAAACAAAAAAGAACAGGAATTTTTTTCTCCCAACCTTAGACATTTTATCTTCTGATGGTATACAATTTATTTTATTTTATTTATTTATTTACTTTTGTCTATTCCACTCTATTCTCTTGGCACCGAGCCAAATTTTCCTTTTTGATAAAATGTATGAAAACTTAAAACAAATACAATATTAAAAGAAGAGATTTCCAGGGAAAAAAATCTTTAAGCGACTTTTTGATTTCGTGCGAAAATAGAAAAAAAAACCTTAATAAATTAATTTTATTCTTTTTTAAACAACTAAGTTTAAGAACTGACGATATTCAGAATTGAGTTTTTTCAAAGCCGTATAAATGAAATTTATATATATATATAGTCAGTTGAAATAGATGATACATATAAAAATATTTTAAGAACATTATTAAAATAAAAATTATCTAAATTCAATTACTTGGCAAAAAATGAAGAAACATGTAATATAAAAAAAAAATTAAGTCAATTCCTACTTAGATCAACAAAGAAAAATTTTATTTTAGCTACTTTTTATTAAATAATTACAATTAATATAATATAATAATATGAATTAATATAAATAATCAATTAATATGAATATACATATGACAGAATCACAACATTAAGTGGTCATTAATTTTTATTAATTATCATTAAAGTATCGTATTGTCATCAAAACAATCGTGTATATAAATTTCAGTTCAACTGAATGCTTTAAAAGGTGAGAAAAAAAACCTTTTCAAGTTTTGACACAAGTCACCAAAAATGATGCCAATGTGGCTGTGTATTTGTAATTCTTTAAATAATTAGTTTTAATCAATTTTTAATAATTATCATTAAATTATTGTATTGTCATCCAAAATAATCATGTACATTAAATTTCAACTCAATTGAGCGCTTTAAAATGTATTTTATTAACGATTCAAAATTCCACCAAAATAAATAAATAAATATATAGAGAGTGTGAGTTAATAGTAGGAATTGAAAAAATGACATATTTTCTTAACAATATCCTTTTATTAAAAATGCTTCCATAATAAGGATATTTTGCCTATAAATAGCTAAGAATTCTTTGCAATGCTTGAAATAGGGTATTTGAGATATAAAATTTAGGGTGGATTTATTCACATTTTAATACATCAGAGTACAGAAATTTTAACGAAAAACGCCGATTATTATTTAACCATAATCCTGATATTAACATGAATTTAAATAAAACTTTTAGTTCAGTTCCCCAGAGTAGTCGAACCCACGACCTTTTTGGATTCGAAGTCCAACGCGATATCCATTGCGCTAAAGGAACACAATGAAGGATTTTCTTTTTTATGTATGCTGTTGGACTATTATTTTTGTTTGTTACTATTTATTCATTTTTTAATTTAATTAATGAATTAATATTTGAAAAAACTGTATTAACATCAAGTAGGGATGGCGATCTGAGGCCAAAGTATGGATTTTTTTTTAAATTGATATGTAGCACTGAATCGATTCAGTGAATTGATATTTCATCCTTGAAAATCAACATGCGATTTTTTATGTTTTCGTAAAAAACATAAAATTATTTGCAATTAATAGAATGAACCGGAACAGGGTTTAAAACGAAGAATTTAAACACTATTTATGCGGGCAGTTGTGCACCAAAGTAGATCCTTTTTACGCGGAAAGAAAATCCTCATCACGTTCACTCAATAGCCCTGATGTTTTGAATATCGGGGGATCATCTGTTCTTGTGAGCCCCTTTTTTTCAAAACCCGGCAAATCGAAGTCATGAGCGAACCGCTTGGACCCCTTGGACTTGACAGACTGTTGTTTTTAAAAAGTTTAGATATTAAGCATTGGGAACTATAAACTATATTATCTATTTTTGAACATTTTAATGTTACAAATACATTTAGAAAATAAATGTCTTTTTTTTTATGCCTTATACTTTGATATGGTAAGAAAATTAATTGTAATTGTCGAATTCCCTGCACTAAAAAATTCCCCGATTTTACTGATAAGAGATCGTTTATTATGGTATCTTTCTTGTTCTTCATAAAATGGATTTATATTAGCATTGTAAATTCAGACTTCAAAAAAATCGATTTTTTAGAAATCGATCTTTTAGACTTCGATTTTTTTGTGAATCGATTCATCAGGTTACGATTCGAATCGATTTAAAAATCGATCCTTTTAGGAAAGAATCTCCATCCCTAACATCAAGTGTCATCCATTACAAGCTTAAAAAATGTATTTGAACTTGAATGGATGAATAGAAAGTATTTTATTAACGATTCAAAATTTGAACAAGATATACATATATAAATATATGTATATAGGGAGAAAGTGAACTAATAGTAGGAATTGAAAAAAATATTCATGCATACGCTCTTTCAAAATCATACTTCCGAAGGCAGTCACCACAACATTATGAAATAATAATTATTACAAAATCCTTCATCCCCAACATATAAATTCATAGCGCAACAAACATACCCATCAAAATCACATTAAAAGGGTTATTCCAGCTTGAAACGTAGTTTCCCAAGAGATTCCAGATAACAAAAAGGATTTAAACATTTTATCTTTTACGTAGCATTAAAAGATGTATGACAAGGGATAAAAGGACCAGGAAGTCTAGAGTTTCGTTTAATAGTCCTTTCTGTCTGGCCAGAGGTATCAAGGATAAGCCCTCCGTCTGGAAAAGAGTCGTTTAGATAATCTCGCAAAGTTATCTCTTTCAGGATTCCTTTTATTAAGAGAAATTAGAGTGAAGAGCGGTAGTTCAGTCAGGTCATTTTATTTTTCAAGTATTTATATAAGTATGATGACACGCAATCCTCTTCCTATAGAAAGTAAGTAGACAATTGGAAAAATCGGAGTAAATTTAAAATTTATTACTTAACAATTTCGCGGGTTTATTTAGTTAAGAAATATGACTTATATATAGATTTGTAAATCAGAATTGTTATTTTTCAATTCCTACTATTAGTTTACACTCTCCCTATATATATATACAGTCGAACCTCTATATTGCGAACTTTTCTATATAGCGAACTTTTTCCAGGAACCTTGAACATTTCACAATTTTCTTCGTAAAATAACCTCTCTATAGCGAAGTGCATTTTCTATAAAACGAACTCTTTTGTAATTCGATTTTTGTTCTCCCTTTTTTTTTAAAGTATTTCTGAAAAAAATTCAAGTTATTCTCTTTTTAACACATTTTATGGTGGTCATAAATCTTGAACTGGTTTTATTAGATCCTAACTCGCCCAGAGCAATAGAGTTCTGGACGTCTCATCCAAGAAGTGCAAACTAACTCCCATTGTCCAGTTCACTAGAAACATTTTCGATATTCTTTTCACCCTCAGTGGAGTGTTCCGTGTCCTAATTATAAAATAATGTATGTTTAGTATTACTTGTATGCTTATAAAATGTCCTTAAAATTCCTTAATTTTAGTATAAAATTTTATTTTCTTAATACCGAAGATACAGTGAATTCTACCTTTTTTTTTCTTGTTTTCCTTGCAGTTTTTCTTTCTTTTTTGCTGGGTAAAATATATAAAATAAACGTATATTAATTTTAAAAAAGGTGTGAATAATTAATTTTTTTAATATATAGTGCTTATGAATTTAAAATTTGTTTTATGTGGTTTATAAAGTATATTAAAAGATGAACCTCTATATAACGAATTTTCCATACAACTGGAAACTTTTCAGAGTTTAGCGACTTCGTTATATAAAAGTCCGACTGTATATACCTATCTTGTTCAAATTTTCAGTTGTTGATAAAATACTTTTTATTCATCCATTCAAGCTCAAATACATTTTTTTTATACTTGTAGTGGATAATGCTCGTTGTAAATACAGTTTTTTCCAAATATTAATTCTTTAACGAATGAATAAATAGTAACAAAACAAAAATAATAATTGGCACCAGTAGCGCACAGGAATTTTCAAGGGGGTCCGGGGTCAGGATTCACCAATCTTGTATCGTGCTCCTTTAGATTTTTGTCGATTTTTGGGGAACAAAACACAGTAAAAACTAATTATTCAATAAATAGTGGCATTAATTAATAAAATTAATCATTAATAACAAATACTTAATTAAATTTGCGTATTATATACTTAGAATTATAATCAATTAAAAATTGACGGCTTTGGGGGTCGGACCCCAGGACTACTGTGTGCTCCACTTTGTCAACACCATATATAAAAATGTATATAAAAAAAATCGCTCGATGTGTCCCTGTAGCGCAATGGATAGCGCGTTGGACTAGTTGTCCAAAGGTCGTGGGAACAAATCCCACTTGGGATGGCCTAATTTCAGAGAATGGGATTTTTTTTTACTATACTATGGAATAATTAAATTAAATTAATGAATAAATACGAACAAACAAAAAAAATAGTCCAACACCCTATATGGAAAAGAAAATCACTTTCTACTTTTTCACTTAATGTTGTGATTCTGTGTCATATGTATATATATATTTATATTAATTGTAACTATTTAATAAAAAGTGGCTAAAATAAAATATTTCTTAGTTGATCTATAAGTAGGAATTGACTTAATTTTTTTTTATATTACTTGTTTTTGTATTACTTGATATTAGTAAGCAATCAATGATTTCAATAAAATTTCTAATATTAAAAAAAAACTTTTTTTTTATTATATACGAATCTATTTAGTCATTGAGTAAGTGTTAATTAACGTCACCCTATAAAGAAACATAGCGGTAGCGTATCGCGTTTCTACACCATAGGTCTGGGGCTCTATCCTCGAGCTGGGCAAGGTCGACTCAGCATTTGATCCCTTCAGGGGGACAATAATCAGTACCAAGCCTGCTTGGGGACTAAGCACTGGGGGTTTCGTTTCAGACTGACTCCCTGGTCGGGACATCTGCTTATATACCTCAGGGCCCAAGGTCATAAATACTGAGATGGGAACAGTAGGCCTTGGCCTTAATGGGCTGTTTAGCCACCGAGTTTAGTTTAGTTTGTAAAGAAACATGAGGATTACTGGCGACAGACATGGCAATTTTCAATCTCGATCAAGTGATGAAGACGACACAAGCGCTGGCACCTCCCTCTCCTAACCACCACACCACACCAACTGGAAGACATTAAGCCTTGACAGGTTTAACGTGCATAGATCTCCTCTACACGGTGGGTCTGCAGTGACACAAGACTTGAACTCATGGCACGCAAGCCATGAGTCCGTGACCTTGACCACTAGGTTACATTCATTGTCCATATGGATCATGGTGAGAGATTCCAACTTGAATCAATATAAATCGAAATAAATTGGGAGTTCTCAATGTTTTTTTCCGGGAACCCTTATCATGACGTCTAAGGTAGCGTATTTACCTTAAGTGTAAAGTAAGGTATGTCACTGGATGGTACATTTGACATCAAGATTAGGAATATTAACTACTGTTCTGTTTTTAGGTCTGAACCTATTGCAATACTGAAATTTATTGGCACTGTTTTTGACCTTGTTTTCAGAGACATTTGGATTTTAACTGAGTCGTGCTTCTAAACAGCACCTTTCTCATTGGACAACTGCTGGGGATATGACAAGCCTGAATATTTTGGATGTTGTGGTTCGACTTTCTTCTAGACACTCTGTTTACTTTTAATGGGTCCCCTCCCATATTGGATTGAATGGTACCGATAGTTTAGCCAAGTCTGCCACTGCTGACGACTTGCGAGGTGACGCATGTCTATCTTTTGCTGAACTCTCCTCTATCAAAACGATGGAACTGAACGCACTTTGGAGAGTGCCCCCTGCTCACCCTTGGTATTTTGGGAGAAAACCTCGTTGGTGTCACTAAATTAATATTCCTGGGGATCGGCAGACGGCTCTATCGCGCTTTTTTAGTCGCCACATCAAGTCTCTTACTTTTGATCAGGGCCGGAAAGTCTTTCCATAGTGTCATAGATGCGAGGCATATCAGACCTCCATGAGTCATATTCTTAAGGTATCCGACTACGTTCGGAACCGTGATTTTGCAAAAGCGCTTAAATGGATAATTTTCATGATATTTAGTGCACTTAGATTAGAATACATGTATACAATTGTTTTAAGAGCATTTTGACAAAAAAATTATTTAAATACAATATTTTAGCAAAAAAATTAACGTAGAATAATTAACGTAGAATAATTTTTTTTCAAAATGTTCCCCTTTTGTGAAAAATGCTTCTATTATAATAATATTTTGCTTGTATACAGCTAAGACCTCTCTACAGAGGCTCAATTAGAATTTTTGAAATATATAACTTAGAATTGGGTTTTTTCCATATTTTTTCGACAACAGAGGGAGCAATTTTAAGAAAAAAGCCGATAATTATTTCGTGGGATGTACCGAAATAAGGGAATTTTCAAAAAACCCGTAGTTGGAAACCTTTAAAAAGCGAGCTTAAAGGAAAATATTTTCATTTAATTTAAAAACATTTTTACAAGAAAGGCATTTTGAAAAGATTATTTAAAATTAAATTTTTAGCAAAAATTTAAATGAAAAATTTAAATAATTTTTTTCAAATTTTCCTTTTAAAAATTTTTTTACATTATTTCTAATAAGGGCTAAGACTATCAAACATACCAAATTAACTTTTGAAAATAATTAGAAGGGTTTACCATTTATTTTGCCCGGGGGGGTTTTAAAAAAAAAATCCCATTTTATTTCTGGATGTTTTAAATGGAAAATTTTCATGAGTTACCATCTGAAAAGAAACACAAAGCTTTTTAAAAGGAAAAATTGTCATGGGCACACAAAGGGGGGTTTTTGAAAAGTTTCCCTTTAATTTTTTCCAAAAATTATTATAATTTAAAAATTGTAAATTTTTAAAAAATTTATTCATTTTTATTAATGATTAATTTACAACCGCTAATTTATTATTCAATAATTAGGTTTTTACTGCAGGGTTTTGTTCCCATCGTTTTCACCTTTTAAAGGGTATGAAAAAGAAGGTGAACTTTGACCCCAACCTCTTGGATGAAAAACCAGTTGTACATCCTTTTGGGTAATTATATAATAGATTAAATATGATATTTTTGGAAGAGCTTTTCGTATACCCTGTAGCAGACTATTACATATCATCGAACAGTTTAAGAACCACTGAAATAAATAATGAAAAAAACAACAAAGATTTAATAAAAGATACAATATCAACTGTCTCCGCCAATAACAAAAAGAGACTTTTCTTTTTTTTAAAAAAAAATAAAATAAATAAGGTACGATTCAAAATAAACTTTTGCAACTAGCAGTTCTAAACAACCTTCAGAGGTTTAGTAAAAAATAAAATAATAATAATAATAATAAAAAAAAACACCAACAACAGCATCCATCTATTTCATCCACACTTCCTACTTCCCTCCGAAGAGCGGTAACTTACGGAACGAAAAGAGCAACACCAACAAAAAAAAAATGGCAATCGGAATGGAAGGGGAGAACAAACAGATATTAGAAAGGTACAATGATGAACGGACAAAACTGGAGAGAGACAGAAAGAATCAAAAGCAGACAAAAAAAAATAAAAATGGAAAAGAAAATGAGTTATATCATGAGGATAGTGGCGAGAAAAATAGAAAAACGTCACTGGGCAATGTCATTAAGTTCCTAAAGAAACTTTATTCCTGAGGTACAGGGAACAAAATAAAAAGGAACTCTTACTGCGATATGATATAACACCTAAGCTATATTTAGGAGTTTTTATCTGTTGTTCATGAACTCCGACGTATCTCAGGGCTAGCAATATCTTTCCACGCTAAAAATACGAGGTTTCCTTTTCACCTATGCTTTTATTACGATGATGTATGATAAACAGCGTGTATGAATTTTCCAAAAACTTCATTTTGTAGTGTCGTTTCGAAATATTTTATTGCCTTTCCTTTACCCGATGAAGTGTATTTATAAGTGCTTGCTATATTTGTGACGTTTAAGGGAACGCTTTTATCTTCGGTGTGAGAGCTATTGAAAATGGAGTTGTAAAAGTGCCATGGATGGGAATAAATAAGCCGGAGGGATGTATTAAAGTTCGGTTCCACATATAAGAGAATTGTAAGACTACAAAATGTAGTATTTGAAAAGAAAAGGGTATTTTAATTAGTAGTTTATAAGCAGTAATTTCATATTTAATTTTACACAAGTTTTAGCAGGTTACGGTACATTTCCGAAAATAATCCAAACCACTTTTAAACGAGAGTGCTTTTTCAATTCCCCCCTACTATTAGTTTACTGTCTCCCTATATATATATATATCATGTTCAATTTTCAGTCATTAATAAAACACGTTCTATTCATCCATTCAAGTTCAAATAATTTTTTTTTTGTAGTGGATGATACTAGATGTTAATACAGTTTCTTCAGATATTAATTCATGAATTAAATTTTATTTTTTAATTTTAAATTTATTCTGCGTTATTCCTGCCGTAGTTACAGATAGCTGCAACAGATTGCTCTAGTACATTTTCCTAACGAAATAGGAATTGATGATAAAAAATAAATGTATTACTTGTTCTTCATAAATTTACCCAATGTTTGAAATCTGTACATAAGCCGAAATGGGTTTAAAAAAAGTTCCTGTAATTTTGAAACATGTATCCATAGGGGTGAAAATGTTGTTAAGCGAGTAAAAGGAAAGGCATATTTTCCAATAAAATGGCTGTAAAGTAACACGCTAACAACAATCATTTTATATATTTCTTGTCCCTTCTACCCTCAGTCAGAAACTAAAACATTTTTTTTTTCATTCACTTGATTTCTTGTCCACTATTTGCATTATTCATATTTTCTGCGACTTATATTTTGTTTAGAAAGTGAGTGAGTGAGTTAGTGAATATTAACGTCGCACTGTTCAGCTACACGAGGGCTTTTGGCGACGGATCTCGTAATTTTGAACCGTGGTCAAGTGACGAAGACGACACCTCAGAAAATGAGTGAGTGGAAAGAGAAATTCATGTACAAGACGTATTAGTTGACCTAAAAAATTTTCCATTTATATTGAATCACGCTTTTCTTTTGATGCTATTCTGGAATTAAAGTAATTTAACAAATGCCTTTCGATTTTATTCTATTAGATGCCACGATATAAATTTAGACACTGAACTTAGTGCCTTTTAAAACTTTTACTTTGAAAGCTTCTTTACCTTACACCATGAAAAAGTACATTTAAATTTCTTTTAAAGTTCCTGTTTTATGAAAATCCTTTAAACGGGAGGAGTAAATGATGGATGGAAGAAACTATTGCTCTGGAGTATTTATTTTTTATTTTAAGTAATACCTGTAGAGAAAGGTAAAAACTTCTACATATTTTTTCTCTTTCAGAAAATTTTAACTTGAATTATAAAAAAGGATACTATTATATAGTTCAACTGCTTAAGGTATCCGACTACGTTCGGAATCGTGATTTTAAAAAAGCGCATAAATGGATAACTTTCGTGATATTTAGTGTCACTTAGATTAGACTACAGATATAAAATTGTTTTAAGGACATTTTGACAAAAAAAATTATTTATATACAATATTTTGGCAAAAGAATATCCAAAATGCTCTCCTTTTATGAAAAATGCTTCTATTACAGTAATATTTTGCCTGTATATAGCTCAAACCTCTCTACAGAGACTCAACTAGATTTTTTGAAAAATCCACATTATTTTCAGAGTTACCACCCATTGAAATAATTATTGGCGTTTTTTTCTTAAAATTTCTCCCCTCTGTTGTCGTAAAATATGAATAAACCCACTTGTAAGTTATATATTTCAAAAATTCTAGTTGAGTCTGTGTAGGGAGGTCTGACCTATAGATTGACAAAATATTATTACAATAGACGCATTTTTCACAAAAACTTTGAAAAGTTTTTTAAGTTAATTTTTTTCCAAAATTTTTTTTAAAAATTTTTGTCAAAATGTCCTTAAAAAAATTTTTTATCATGTATTTTAATCAAAAGTGACACTAAATATTGTAAAAAATTTTCCATTTATACGCTTTTAAAATCACGGTTCCGAAAGTAGACGGATACCTTGTATTCAAAATGTAACGATAATTGAAAAGGATCCAAAAAATTTTAAAAGAAAAATCAGTCTCCTTACAATACTTTTTTAAAGCGGGGATTTAAAATATTTTAACATAAATTATTGAAATGATTTCTTAATCAACAAATGTTCTTGATCGTACCTGCTCTATTGAAACTTTTCTTTTTAAAGGGAAGGAGAACCCAGATTCCACAGAAACTTGTAATTTCCTTTCATATCTTTCTTTTTTATGACCAAGTAGTAATAATTATTGTTTGTCAACTTAAAATATCAAGCAATTTATCAAATCTACCCCCCTCCCCCAATTAATTATTTCTCAAATATTTATTTTCACCAATCTGCTGCGGTTCAATCTGATCTTTTTCTTAATCCACTCTGTTTTGACCTGTTCTTTTCCTCCATCTGTTCTTTTTTTACCTGTTCTTTTCCTCAATCTGTTCTTTTTTGACCTGTTCTTTTCCTCAGTCAGTTAGTTCATCTTTTAAGGTTTCAATTTGCTTCTTCGCTTTGGAGCTCTACTGAAGCCGTACTTTTCACATTTCAGATTAGTTATAATACTATAAAACTCTGGTTCAGAAAATAATATTATTACTTTCCACGCACAAGACTACATGATTTCTTATTGATTTATTAATTAAAATAGTTCAGAATTCTTAGAAAATCTTATATTTTATCATTTATAATTTGCCTTATAACATATGCATATATAAGGAATAAATATAAATTTTAAATGGTGTTAAAAACATTAAAAGAAAAACAAATTATGTAGATTTTTAAAAAAGCGATGAAGTTGAAATCTTAATGAAAATTAGAATCATATACATATATATCGTATTTACTCGAATCTAAACCGCATTTTTTTTTCTAGTGTAACTGCTACTGAAAACCGGGTGCGGCTTAGAATCGAATGGAAAAAAATTCGTTCGATGGGCAATTAGAGCAATTACAGATTCATGTATGTGTTTTCAAAAGTTTATAAGACTGGCAAAATAACTAATTATTCACTTCTTGTTAGTTCGTATTTTAAATTTATTTTAATTTCATAAAATTGGGTATTTATAAACCATAATACACTATTTTTCATTTTTCACAAAAACTTGTTATAAATTTGAAGTGCGGCTTAGATTCAAATAAGTACGGTATATCCATTTTCTAGAATCTTTTATATCTCCCCCAAATTAATTTTGATGTAAAATGCATGATTTTTTTCTTTAATTGAACTTAATATAGGTATCTAACAACTTCAATTATTTTAAAATAATGTTTAACATACAGTTTGTATTATAATGTACAGTTTGTAATATATGCCGATTTCTATTTCTGGAAATAACTCCAGATTCTCAAGATTCCTAAGCGAAAACATTTTGTTGACAACTTTATTACTAAATTAAGACAAATTAATCCAATTATACTGTCACAACACCTTACAAAAGCGTAAATATATATATATATATTCTTAAGCATATATTTGTACTTAAGTGAAAATATTTGAACACGACTTTTGAACTGAAAAATTCCGGAATCTGTACATCTGAATTTTTAACTCCAGAAAAAAAAATTGATAAACATTTTTATTCCTTTTCGAAAACAAACGATAATAATTTTACATGGAATTAAACAACAATAAAATTGGGAAGAATATTTAGTATTTGTACTTTGGCCATAATATTGTCTCCCAATTACCCAAAGGAATAACTAAACACAACTTTTAATGTAAGTTCTAACAGGCAAATGCAGTAAGTAAAGCTTAATACAACCATAAGAACATTAATGATCACTTACAAAATATAAATGTCGGGCTTAACAATTTGAGGCCTTATCTATGATCCCTACACATCCATGCATTGCCAATGTGCACATGCATAAGAGTAATTTGTGATCGTTATTAACTCTTCCAACAAACTTGATAAGAGTTTCCTTTAAGCAATACAAAAAAAAAAGCTGAAAAATTGAAGATATTACTCAAACTCCCTCCATAAGCTAAGGTTGCCCTTCCAATTATATGGAGAAATGCACTCTGGGAAGAAATTGGACCGAAGTTCTTCCTCCAATCACTTAATCGACCCCCGATAATTAGGTCAATTAAAGGCGCAATTATCCCTAACCACTAACAGAATTATTTTCATCTCTGCAAGGGATGCATAATTATCTCGAGCCACGTCTCCGATTGCGGTTACAGCTAAAATCGGGGGTGGAAGGTGATCCGATTAGGAAGCAACTCTATCCTTGTTGGCCTCGGTAAACAAGACACCGGAGCCCTTAAGGTGTCTTCCAAAAGGGTGGACAGAGGGGTGGTCGGGAGGGAGGAGTTGCCAGAGCAATATCGTTTGCTTCCGGGGGTGATCGAAAATTTGTGCGGCGAAAAATATTTGATGGGATATTAATTGCATCTTAACAAAATTTTCATCTTTAAGGCTGCTTGCTACCTCTGAATTTTTGGGGAAAAAGATGGATTGTTGGAAAAATGATTATGGATGCGGGTGGATCAACGCTTTTAGGGTTCTATGGCATCGTTAAGAGCGTAGATGCGGAAAAATGATTAAAAGACTTTGAAAGTTTGAAACACCTAATTACCGAGCAGATGGGTTAGTATAATAATTATAGGTATTTGAAAGAAGGATGATATATATTTTTATGAAGGATATTAGGTAAAAGTATTAAATTTTGTTTATTAGATTAGTGTATGGTTAAAGATAAGAAATAACAAGTAATATTAAATAAATTTTGAAGTCAATTCCTACTTTGAATGGATGAATATTAAAGTATTTTATTAACGATTGAAAATTTGAATTATATATATATATATAGGGAGAGAGTGAACTAATAGTAGGAATTGAAAAAAGAGCATGATTTGTCTGCATTGTTGTAACAAAGCACCCCCGATTTGGCTGAAAAACAGGTTTTCGACGCCAACTTTTGTCTTTGTTTATCAGTTACATTGTTACAACAATAGAGACGACTCTGAAGTTGGCGTCAGAAACAAGTAATTAATTAAATTTAATTAATTAATTAATGTTTGAAAAAACTGTAGTAGTCAAGTGTCATCCACTACAAGTTTAAAAAAAATTATTTTAACTTGATTGGATGAATAGAAAGTTTTAACGATTGAAAATTTGAACAAGATAAATATATAGAGAGATTGATCTAATAGTACAAATTGAATGAAAATTTAAAGAATGGTTATACCCTGAAAATCAAATGATTATATTCCTAAGAAAACTTTTAGGTCAAATGAATAAGTAGAATATAGCTAAAACTAGATAAAAAGAATGATTAAGTATATTTACATATTTTTAAGTACGTTGATTCAAAACACACAAATGCCATCTATATTTTATTTTTAAATAATAATATACATCGTAAATGTGAATTTTAATCACGAAAAGGTATAACAATCCTTCTCTTTTTGGAGATTTGACTTTCATTACCTCACGGACTTAATTACTCTTTTTATGTTTTCTAATTTATTTTCACTTTACTTCTAAGTTAAAAAAAATCGTATTTCATGATGTTGTATGACTATATATTTGTTGTATAAATTATTTATATCTAAATCGCAGCATTCAGTTTTCGATTTATTCAAAAACATTCTTAGTCTTCGTCTTTTGATTTAAAGAGGACAAAACTTGAATTTCTTAAGCTGACGTATATTTATGTTTTACGCCCCTTAAACTCCCTCTACACGAAATTGATTGCAGCTAAGTCAGTTTTTAGGGAATCTCTTCCCAACAAAAGACATTTCGTTAAATTTCAAGTCTGTAGGTTTAATAATTCTAAAGTGGTAATTTTTTTATATATATTACGCCCGCGTAACTCCCACAAATATATATAGGAATCGATTTCTGATAAAACTATTCTAAACGGATCTCTACTTAACAAAAGAAACGTGTTTGTCAAGTTTCAAATCTGTAGATCTATCTAATAGTTTAAATGTAGATCTTTCTAATAGTTCAAAACTAAAATTTTCGTCTGTAACTCCCCTCAATCCTGCTTGGGAGTCTATTTTCTACAAAACTGTTTTTAACGGATCTCTGTTCAATAAATGAAACATGCCTGCCCAATTTCAAGTCTGTACGATTTCTATTTCTGGAAATCTCGGGATAAATAAGAGAATGTGAAGTCTTTCTTCTATTTTTTAGATAGAGAGATTATATGTATATATATATATACTTTTCTCAATTTTTTCAATAAATTAATCGAATGAGAAAGAAGAAAGATATTAATAACATAATTAGGGACATGGTATGATTTAAGCAAAAATTTTAATTTAATTTTCAAAATTTTTTTGGTTGCCTCCTATGTGTGTATATTATGTAAAACAGATTTTGTGCTCAAAATTTCATAAAAAGTTAGTCATTTAATTTTTTAAGGAAGAAACTTAAAATTTGTGAAGTGATTTTAAAATGCTACTCCTACAAAAATTTACGTACACGCATCAAATTTTATTTACAAGTACATCCAACTATGTAAAACAAAAGTTGGTATGGGTTTTGTGATAACACGATTGGTATTTGTACAACTCTTCTTTTTATGAATCCTTACTGAAAATTCCTTAAAAAACTTGCAAATTCTAACTTCAATTATTTTTTAAAAAATAAGTATTGCTTTGATTCAAAAATGCATACCAAATTTTGTTACATGTACTATTAACAATAGGTAAAAACAAATTCAAAGCATTAGGCACAATAGAAAAAAAGCCTTGGCCTTTTAAATGAAGACAAACTAGTTATTTTACCTTTCTGAGATATGTTTAAAGTTTTGATTTGCCATAGGGATGTTAATAAAAATGAATGTAAAAGCTATCATAATTCTGCGTTTTTTAAGTTTAGAGTTTTCAAATGTTGTGAGGTTATAGAAAAGTATATAAAGAATAATTTAGGCTAGAAAATTAGATTTGACTTTTTGACCGATTTTTGTCAATTGAATCGTACTGTGTCCCCTTAAATTAAATTATATATTCAAGTAATATACAACAGGATCAGTTATCAGCGATTCTTAGTAAAAATATATATATTATAGGTTGAATTATAAAATACTGTACAACTATTAAAAATACAAAAATTATTAAAATATACATCTAAACCACACACAAAACAACAATTCATATGCGGCAAAATGTTTTTTGAGAAAAAAAAAAACTTCTCTTATACGGCCTGCAACGCTCACACCCAGCATCAGCTATATAATTACATTTATGCAAGGAGCATCAAAAATTGCATTCCAGGAAATGCTGAAAATTTCTATCTAAAAATTCAAATACCGATTGCACTGAGCGCGTCTTTAGAAAGCCTGGCGATTAGTAACGCTTTCTCGTCTTTTACCCAGTCGTTCTCTTTTAGTCAACAATTAATGCAAATCTCACTTCAAACCATATGTTTCCGATCTCAGATACGAATCAATATTCGATTTCATATGCCAGAGGTGAAAACCCATTGGCCTTTTCGAGTTCCAAATGTGATTCACATGCCGTCTGGTGATCACCTTTTATCAGATGAATTGAGACCGTAAATCATTTACAGTGCCCATTGATTCTAAGGGAAAAAAATATTATCTGGTCTCCGATCACGTATAAGGTCAGGAACCGAATTACGCTCATGTAAATTTCATTTTGTCAATGTTGGAAAGAGGGATTTTATTTATTTAAAAAATATACATGTCCCTCTCATGGTGGGTTAGGCAATAATTTGAAGCAATAGATTAAGTTGAGTTAAGTAAAGGACAAAGAGGATTTGTTTTCGATTTTTATTTACATTGGGAAATGAGATATTTTATTAACACTGCAAGGACAGTAATACTTTTGATGTTATATGAAAAATTCCATTTAGTGTTAGATTAAATTAAAAAAGATTCATCTTTGGGTACATTTCATCATTGTTCTAATTTAATAATTAGTAGTGTTCTCTCCCAAGTTTTTTTTTATGCATTTGCACAAAATAACTTACATTATAACGTTAAATATTATCCACATGCTTATAGTATTATTTCATATATTCAGCAGCGCACACAAAAAATTTTCAAGGGGGTTCAGGGTCGAAAGTCCGCCATTTTGGTATCATGCTCCAATATGCCGCCCAACATATTCTTTTGATTTTGTCGATTTTCGGGAACAAAAACAATACAAAATTAATTTTTGAATAAATAATTAGCATTAATTAATAAAATTAATTACTAATAACAAATACATAATTAAATTTTACGTAATATATACATAGGATTATAACCAATCGAAAAAAATCAAAGGTTATGGGGGTGTTCGGACTCTAGGACACCCCATTGTGTGCGCCACTGCATATATTTATTTGTTATTATTGCTTGAAAATTGAGGTAATAGAAATAAAAATATTTTCTGCAAATTTTATCTTTCTGTATAATAGTTGATCGAGTTTTTTTTTTTCATGGCGATTAACATAAAGATAAGGTGTACTTCTGTTACAACTTGTACATTGTTTGGAAACTTTATGTAATGAAGTTATTTGATATATATTTTGTTTTATTAAATATTACTTGTTTTTAAAATTTATCTTATATAAACAATGGGACATTTTTTTAACTTCAACGCATTGCCTTAATTTTAAATTATTTTTAATCCTTTTGAATTGAAAATATTAGACGATAAGTTAGCCGAATAAGTCAATATATCAAAGTATTCCATTTCTTTATTTTTAAATCAATGGGAAAAAAAATCGTCAGATAAAATCATTTCCAAACTATTGTGGAAATTTTTTTCACAAATTTTTAGACTAATAAATTACATAAAGTAGGCAATAAAGGTAATATCAAGCACAATATTTGCGATCTGTTGGTGATACCTTCTTATAGAAATGTACGTCGATAATTGTGGCCAGATCCGAGTTGTTTCAGAAAATATTTAAAAAATTTTCATTCTTCGAATCAACTGATAGAGTTAGGATTAAAGCAGGGGTTCTTAAACTTTTCGTGGTGGTGACCCTATTTTTCGTATAAATATTTTGTGTAATCCCATTAGCATTGCGCCTATTTAACACACACGATGAACTTCTATAGCATTATAACGCACGCAAACTTCCTAGACTGGAATGTAGATGCCGCAACTGTATGGACAAACTTGTAACAGTAGCGTAAGCTCGCAAACCACTGCTTTTACAAGGAAGAGAGATCTGGCATATCAATATGAGTTCGGATCACCCATCTCGCTGTCCAATCCTAGACTATATTTAAACTAATTTTTCTTTAATTTGTTCCTGTAAATGTTTGATTGTATTTGTCTTGCATAATCACCCTTTCTAATTGTGATACTTTATGTTATTAAATGTATTGTTTCAACCCCCTGAGATCTTTATCATTACGTTTAGGCTTAACTCAGTAATAACATAAAGCACCATGACAGTATGTATTATTGTTTGCAGTAAAAAACATCCGCATTTGAATGTAATGATATAGATATTTTAATTAACAAAATATTAAAAAAAATAATGTAATTACACGGTAAATTATACATAAACTATAATTTGTATATTAAGTGTAGTCATTTTGAGTTATCTTCCGAGATCATCACTATTTATTAACAACGGCATACGCATAATTTAAAAATCAATCAGAAGGAATTGCTTGATTATTTCTAATTATATTGCTTAGAAGAGAGGGGAATCTTGTACGGTAATGAAGGTGTGACAGGTGTGCTGGCTGTCTACAATGAAGATAAGCTAAAGGGTTACTCAACAACGATGGAGGACTGAAGATGAGATGTTGGTATTTAGTTACACCCGATATGATGGCTTTCTCCTATAAGAATCTAAATAAACCATTAAATTATTACTATTATTAATGGCAAACAAGTTATTTTATGCAAAAAAATATAAAAAGTCCTAAAATTTCTGGTGATTCCTGTTTCAAGTAATGCGACCCCGAGTTTGAGAAACACTGGTTTGAACCAAAGATCTCTTTGATTTTGGTCTTTTAGATCACATTTCCAAGGAATGTGATACTGTTTATTATTAATATTGCTGTTTAATTAATTTAATGCTATCATAATTATTAAGTATTACTCTATTTATGACTCAAAACATTTAAATGACAGATGTTTGATACAATAGTTGTGCAAACAGCGAGAATCCCATAGATGGCTTTTGAAAACGAATCCTTTCACATAATTTTAATTCAAAAAATTAAAAACAAGGCTCATTTTTTTTTCATAAAAATAATACAATTTTCAAGAAATTTGAAGCAGAAATAAAAGTTGACTATCGCTGAAAACACTCTATGGTATGACTAGTAGGGGTTATTGCTTAAGAAAAAAATTCCTAAACATCCTTTTAAATTCTTCCAGTAAAAAATTAGTTAATTATGTAATTTGCCTCTTTTTTTTGACTCTAAAATTTCCTAAATTCTGACATTTCACCTCCTACTTTAAAAAGCAAGTAACATTATATATATATATATATATATATATATATATAGTTCATACTTTTACTGTTATTTTATATTTTATATATATATATATATATATATATATATATTTTATGTAATTCCTACTTTGAATGCATGAATACTTTATTAACGATTTGAAGTACTTTATTAACGATAGAAAATTTGAATAAGATATATATATATAAATAAATATATATAGGGAGAGAGTGAACTAATAGTAGGAATTGAAAAAAGAGCATGATTTGTCTGCATTGTTGTAACAAGCAACCCGGTTAGCTGAAAAACGCTTGACGCTAATCTTTGTCTTTGTTTTAACAGTTACATTGTTACAACGATAGAGATGAATCTAGGTTGGTGTCGAAAACCGGTAATTAATTTAATTAAATTTATTTAATTAATTAATATTTGAAAAAACTGTAAAACATCAAGTGTTATCCACTACAAGTTTAAAAAAATTATTTGATCTTGGTTGGATGAATAGAAAGTATTTTATTAACGATTGTGAAAATTTGAACAAGATAAATATATAAATGTATAAATAAATATATAGAAGGAGAGTGCTAATAGAAGGAATTGAAGAAATTGTTTGACCTCGAAAGCGACCCTCCCCTCTTTAACAAAAAAAAATTCTATTAAGATCTACCGTTATCTTATTGTTATGTTTACCATTTCTTATCTAATTGCCATTCCTGTCATTTTCCGCAGTAAAAAAAAGCTTTAACGTTTCTTACATTCATTCATTTCAGACGATTCTTTTTATACAACCTTTAGTTAATCCATCCCAGAACAATAAAACCCTCAACGATTAGCAGAAACAACAGCAAACACCATTCTAACAGTACTAAAACTATTCCCTGATTACATCAAACGAATAGCTTACCAAACGATTCCATGATATAAAGAATTACGATATCTCTCCCACCACCCCTCATTCCATCCCCCTCCCCTATCATGGCAAGATAGTCCTCTCTTCTACACCTAAGTTTCATAGTGTAAATAGTGCCAGCTCGCACAACAAACGCTTCTATAGGGAAGAAAAGTGAGATCCGATTGATTGGATTTGGGCTGGGGTTTTCCTTCACTTCACTTCCCAGCGTTTCCTCGCGATCTAATCTTCTGGCATCGGAGGCTAACAAGATTAGACCCCCTCCAACCCCCTATCTTTCTGTCTGCAGTACACACCTTAGGTCTGTCTAGCATCGTCGGAGTTTTAAATCAAGCTTCACTCTCTTTTTTTTAACTCTTGGTTTTGCTAGAGGGGATATATATATATATTTTTTCTCCTATCCAAATTCAATTTTTGATCTCGGTTTAAGAGTGAAAAATGAATTGAGAGATAAGTTTCGACTTTTACTCCCCAAGGGCCCAAAAGGGGAATGATCAATTTTAAAAAGTGGCTGAAAAGAATAAGTTTCCGTAGCGTGTTAATAAAAAGAAACAGAATAGGTTGGTTAAAGTAAAATAGAATAGAAATTTAAATTTTTCCAAGTGATATTTTGTTTTGGGGTTGGGGAAAAAAATTTGCAAGGAGTATTTCGTATTGTTATCTCTCATCACTTGGAAGATTTCTCGGATTTCACACATTATGAAATGTGATCAATGCAGTTACAACTTATTTTTTTTTATTATAAATACAGGGTTATTTACAATTCCCTCCCGGATTTCAAAACCCTTTAAAAAATAAGAAAAATAAAAAGAAAAATAAAAGAAAGAGAAATATTAAAGCATATTTATATATTTTATAGATGTTCCAGGACGGAAACATCAGTGTAATTATTGCCACACTACTCAACATGTTACTGTCAACTGACAGCACGTTTTACATTTCCATGTTATCAGAAAACTTGACCAATGACCAAGTTTCCTTTCTCCCTTTGTTTCGTGATGTAACAGAACTGCATGAAATTTCCAGAGTGTTGAGTTTCTGGTCTCCCTGTGGTGGAACCCTGTGTCAACCACAATTTGCTACACAGGTATAATACAGCGTTGTAGCGCCGTCTCTTAGACGGCAGTTTGCTACCTCTATTTTCATTTTTGTCGCCCTAAGCTAATTTTTGCGTTAGATGGCCTTTTCTTCACATCGAACAAAAGGAGGAACACACTTGTTTCAACGGCTGTCCATTCTTTCGTTTTCTCTAACATGTGGCCATTCTACACTTGCATGGAAGAGAGTGCAGGATATTCTGAGGAAGAAATGTTAAGGATAGTATTCTCAGTGTCGGAATAACAAGTCGATTTATAGACTCTTCATATAGTTTTCGATGAACGTCGAGAAGAGGATCATAGTCCATGCAGACTTTTGTCCCGGAACAACCAATGGTGGTTGGGACCAAGACAGAGGGTACCAAGTGCAGACCCATGTTTCTTCCAATCAGAAATTGTAGGGAGGGTGACAGAGGCTCACCCAAGGGGTTTAAAAAGGCATATCGGAAGGATCGGGGAGATCAGTAAACTGAGAGAAGCGAAAATGGCGAAAGGCTGCTATGCAGCGATCAAGAAGACAGCGGAAAGCTCAGCGACAGAATATCAACTAATCGACGATGCTTAGTATATGATAACTAGACGTGCAAAATTTATATCTTTTAGATGCAACAAAATATGTGTCAACCTGTGATAACTATTTATAAATAAAAAGTAATTGTTTACTAAGCTGTGTGATCCTTCTCGCTTCCCGGAAATGAAGTAAACTTTGGGTCACGATGTATATATTTATTTATTTATATATTTGTATATTTATTTATTTATCTTGGTGGAATTTTCAATCGTTAATGAAATACATTTTAAAGCGCTGAATTGAGCTGAAATTTTATATACAGGATCATTTTGGATGACAATACAATAATATAACTATAATTAATAAAAATTAATTGATTAAAATTAATTATTTAAAGAACTACAAATACAGCCACGTTGGCCACTTAGCGACCCTTTTGGCGACTTGTGTCAAAACTTGAAAAGGTTTTTTTCTCACGTGTTAAAGCATTCAGTTGGACTGAAATCAAAAGGACAATACGATACTTTAATGATAATTAAAAACTATACCCCTTAATATTGTGATTCTGTCTATGTAACACATATTTATATTAATTGTAACTATTTAATAAAAAGTAGCTAAAATTAAAATTTTTCGTTGTTGATCTAAGTAGGAATTGACTTAAAAACTATTTTTTTTATATTACTTGTTTAACTCATATGTAATAGCTTCTACTCATTTATAGGCTTCACTGCAATGCTCAACTAGCCACACTATTCAGAGCTTTAGAGGCGCAGTTTTCCAACTCATGGGACATCCACAGATATAATGAAAATAAAATTCTTATTTTACGACTCATTTTACAATACATAGATATATAAAGTTTTTTCTTAGGCAAACATATACCGTGTATTTCCGTGTATTAGCCGAGAATGTTTGGGACATTTTAAAGAGAAAATAAGGGATTTAGCTTATATATGAATCCTCTAATCTCGGATAAAAATGTAGTTTAGCAAAAATGGCTTTTTAAACTTTTTCCTTTATCAAGCGATTTTAATATTTTTTTTTTCGGAGGGAACGTTTGAATGGATCTTTTATTCTAAAAGAAGGAAAAAGACATGAAAATATTTTGTAAAACTCACATTTAGTGATTGGGATGTCAGAATGAAAATGATCCAGAGCAGCGAGTTTAACCTCCACGGCATGAAACTTTCCGACTATGCCGTGCTGCATACGAAATTTTCTCTTCCCTCTCTTTTTAGAAATATAAAAAATCGCGTAGAAAGTACAACTATATATATAGCACAATATATAGCTATATGTATTGTGCAGAAGATTGAAGAAATATTAGCTTCAAATAGAGTTACCAGAAATACATAGTGAGTACAAATGATGGACCCGATTTTAAAAAATCACGTTTTCGAAACTGCTGCATATATATGATATTACAATAAGTGAAGCCCGAATTTAAAGCAGAAATATACCAAGTTTTTTTTTCTACCAATGATCAACAGCACATTCAAGATCATTGTCATTGAATCAAATAATGGTTAAAAGAGTATGCAAAGTTTTTTTTCAGATTCTTCGTGCAAAATGCATCGGAAAGAAGCACCAACCAACATGAACATTCTTCAATGGTATCATCAGTTTAAGAATACAAATTGATTGTGTAAATAGAAAAGCAGTGGCCGGACAAGTATCTCGGAAGACGCAGTGGGGTGGGAGAGGCAGAGTTTTGTTCGAAGTCCACGAGAGTTGCCGCCTGTGAACTTGGAATATCCCAGAAAACAGAAAGGAAAATTTTACGAAAAAAACTAATTAACATTTGATACAACAAATAACAGAGGATGACAAATAAGCATTTGTGCAGCATTACCAATCATTGATAGAGTGATACCACAAAATGTATGGAGCGAACTGAATTAAAGATATATATATATGCCGTGTTACAAGAGGGTCACACATCCAACATTAGTAACAGGAAGAAAAACTATTTATCTTTACATTCATGTATCACTTATTATAATATGTACAGTAGTTTCGCGATAATAGGATTTTTTAAAATAGGGTCCATCATTTATACTCACCCTGTAAAATTATCACCGTCAGCGTTTTACTTAGCAGCAGTTTGAATGAAGCATATTCAACCCATTTCCCTCACTTTTTTCCCCGCATATCGGCATGTTTGAAGCTTACGTGAATTTTTTTCAATTCCCTTTTTGTACGGGTTTCGAATTTTGTACAATTTTTTGAAGAATATATATAAGGAATTCATTCGAATTATATTATATTCCATATATAAGGTTTATATTCGGAAATTTACGTCAGATATTTTCTCATCTTTTTAAAAGATATTCCATGTTAAATATAAGCCTTCATTTAGTAAAATTAACCCTTCCAACCGAAATATATATATATATATATATATATATATATTATGTAACCTCTTGAGTTTTATTGGTAAGAAAATCTCTTAAAGCATTGAAAAGTTTTTCGCAACATCAAAAACGTATATATAAGCGTAAGTTCATATTAAATGAATTAATAACGGGAATAAAACACTCTCCATTTTGCAATGAAATGTCTGTCATCGAAATGACGAATGATATCCTCGTTTTAACGTCACGTGACCACATCCCCTTCCCGGGTAATCTCCATTAGATCTGAACTCTTCCCATATAATCCATCCTTGAACCAACCGAAAAGAGTTTTCCCGAAAATGAGTTCAAAACCCAAAACCCCCAAACATCCATTTCTCCCTCGTTCTGGGCAGATAAATTTTTTTTCAACCCCCTACACCCAAACGCCCCCCCACCGTTCAACAAACTGACCAACCACCCCAGATCAGAAATCCCTGAGAGTGGACAATCATAGATCTAGGGGAGTGAGTCGCCTGACAGAGTGCTTGTCAAAAAACTCGAAGTGGACGTTCCAAAATGATAGCACCCGAACCCCGGTCAACCCCCACCGCGTTTTGCCCCAAAAGGCACACCCACGAAACCCAAAAGCCCCCATTCTCGGCCCGGGCGACAACTTTTTTTATTGTTGTTTTTGCCGCCCTCTCGCGGCTATTTTTTGTTCTGTGTGTGAGTGTTTTCTTTACCCATCGTTCCCCCGAACAGTCTTTTGGGAGGAAACAGGCCCCCCAAACGCCCTTTTTATTATGAGGATCGATGATGGAATGCCAGTACGCGAATCGTTTACCTGATGGAACGTACAAGTGCTGCTTCCAACCAACCAAGCGAGGAGCTTCCGATACTTTTGCGTCGTGATTGGGTGCTCTGGAGATCATCAGAGTGTGATTGGGGGATTGATTCTAAAATTCCCAATTGTGAAGCACGTTTTTTAAGTTTTCTTTTGGGAAAAAAAAAGAGGCAAAAAGGTGAAAGCCGACGTAAAATTTTTTTTTGTATGTAGCAGGGGGCAGAAGACGTTTGTTATGGAGGGGGTTACATTCTAAAAATCACGTAGACGAAAGCGCTGAGGGGTAAATTCTAGGTAAAAATTAAAAAAATATTTTGGTCTATGGGGGGAGGGAATGAACTCCCAATCCCTACCTTTGTGTACGACACTGAAGAAGAGGAGTGTATTAATGCCAGCACAAGTCTTGGAAACTCACATCACCAGCGACATATAGTCAAGGGGATCTCCTAACAATCCTCCCATATAAATTTCAAAAAAGAAAAAACAATAAATAAATCAAAATGGTTTTCTTAACTTTTTTTAATACACAACTTTAAAGAAATCATAGCAAAATTAGTGTAAATTTAACCGGAAAAACAATATTAAATACCAATTTTTTTGTATTCCTTTCTTAAACCCCCAAATTTTAGAAATTAGAAAAAGCAAAAAACAAATAATCTTAGGATTACGTTATCAATTTGATTTTAATAATGTAAAATTTTCGAATCCCAAAAAAACACTTTACAATTTCGAAAAGCGTTAAAATAGTTTTGTATCAGATTTATTTTATTTGACATTAAAATACTAAAAAAACAAAAACTGAAAATTTATCCATACTTGGAACCGATTTAAAGGAAAAGGATAATATTTTTTATAATTAGTGTCCGAAGAAAATGTATATTAAATTGTTTTTAAAAATAATATTACAAACAAAAAAATTTTTTAAGTCAAATTTTGACAAAAATTTCATAGAATACAAATTTCCATGTTTTACGACAAAGAGGGAGTTTTAAGAAAAAACACCGATAAATTTCAATGGGTTTAACTCTGAAAATAATGTAATTTCAAAAAACGTAGTTGAGCCCTGTCAGAGGTCGAGCGCTATATACAGGCAAAATATTATTATAATACAAGCATTTTTCACAAAAGGAGAACATTTTGAAAAAGGTTATTCTAAGTTAATTTTTTACCTAAATATTGTATTTAAATAATGTTTTTTTGTCAAAATGTCCTTTAAACAATTTTATACATGTATTCTAATCTAAGTGACACCAAATATCATGAAAATTGTCCATTTATACGCTTTTTTAAAATCACGGTTCCGAACGTAGTCGGATACCTTAACTATTACTTAAATAAAAGATTTATTAAATTTTACGTAATATAATTTTATATAATACAACAGTTAATAGTATTAGTTTAACGCATAATTTCTTCTTGTCTTCTAAAAGGTACAGAACAATGTAATTATTTCATGTAATAAAAATGTATCTGATTGAGTTAAAGATAATAAACATTTCTCTCGAATTGTATTTTTTTCCTCCAATTTTAGATAAAAATATTTAAAAAAATCTCAGGAAAAAAGATATAGCATACTAGCATGATAATCATTTCGAAAATGGGAGGAAAAGGTAAAAACTGATCGATATTTTTTATCCTTTCAGATGTGTTTTATTTCGTTCTTTGAGATGAAATTTAGAAATACCATTCGATTAATATCATATTCACGAATTTCTAAATATTGTGACTTTTGGGAAACTTAATGAGTAACGTTAGAGTTAAGTAATTAAATTAATTAATTAATTTACATTCACAGCCATTAAATACAATATTTACATTTAAATAGAAGCTACTCATACTATAGATTGTTTCAATACTACAAAGTATCTCCTTAGTGAAGGAGGAAGTAAACACAACTGTTCTTTCCAGTGTTCAGAGCTAACTGTCTCCCCACTCTTAGGATGTGTGTGTGGGAAGGGGTACTCTCTTACACTTCGAGTTGCCAGTGAGCGAATATTAACGTCGCACTGTTCAGCTACGCGAGGGCTATTTGGCGACGGACCTCATAATTTTGAACCATGGTCAAGTGACGAGGACGACACCTGAGCTGACAACTCCCTCTCCTAACTACTGCACCATACAAACGGGAGGACGTTTCAGCTCTCGACATATTTAACGTGCATCACTCCCCGCCAAGGCGGGTTTTTAGTAGTTAGTACTGGGCTCAAACTCATGACACGCCAGCAATGATCCGATACCTTGACCACAAGGCAACCGCGGCCGCACACCTCGAGTTGCAGTCGGGGCTTTCGGATCGTGAGTGGAATGATGTTTTCCTCACGACCATCGGTTGTTGGGGCGATGTCAGATGAAACGACCTCGCAATATTTTTGGGGTGCACGTGAGCACTGGAACGGTGTTATGCTATCCACATAAAGAAACTGATTTTGCAACTGTTTGGCGCAAAAACATCACAGCATATAGGAATCTTAACTTTGAATTTAGTTTTCTCAATTGTCTCTATCATAATATGTAATCGATTTTCCATTTATGTCCAATCAACAATTATAAACTTTTAAAATAAAACGCTTCACTAAAATTATTATTGAGAGCAATTTAATGAATAGAATGTTTGTGGGGCTTTTCTGGGGTCGTATTTTTCTAGCAGAGGATGGAAACTATAAGCCCAGAACTTCACGCATACAAGAGTAATTAAATGAGATTCTTTTACGAATAAAGAATTCTAGTTAAAACGCTGAACATTAAAAAAGTGTATAAATGAGGAAATTTTAATTAACTCTAATAATCGAAAAGTTTATCACTTCATAAAGTCTATTTATTTAAAAAAAAATTTAAGCTTATAAATTAAATTTAATTAGTATTACTATTATAAATTTCGAAGTGTTTTGAAAGAAATTTAGATAAGAAGTAAAAGTAATTGTGAGATCGATTGATAAATCCAGTTTCAAATAAGTTGATTTTTCATATACTTTGAGAGCAAATACCGCATTTCTCATTCATAGATGTTCTAATTCCTTACAAAGTATAAAAAAATAGGTATGAATAAATTATTCAAAAACCATATTTTGGGCTGTATTTGAATTTCTATACTCTTACTTTTTTCATGTGGAAATATAAATCGCGTAATTCAAAATTTTGGTGACGTTTTTCCCAAATTTTACGTAAAGATTTATGGATATTATTTATTTCATTACTTTATTCAATAGAGAACTGAATTACAGCTCCAATGAATATCGAAATTAAACCTCAAAATATGTAGTACTTTGAATCATAATTTAAAAGAAACGAATAAAATTTTATAACTTCTGAAGTACTTTCTTCAGACACTTATTGTTTTAGATAAAATTCCTCTAGAAATCCATTGCTTTTAAGTGTTTTGGAGTTTTACAGAAGTATTTGGTTGTGTATAATAATCACTAAAACCAGAAAAACACAACTTGTTCGAAGATAAGTTAATATGCTTTTAAAACTTTTAATTTTTGAATATTTAAGTGAAAATTAGATAATTTTGTTCAGAGTTTTTGATGCTAAGAACTTAATTTGCTTATAGTGTATTTTAAATTTTTTTAAAAAATAAACGTCATCACACTTTTCTAATCAAATTTAAACCAAATCATACAAAACTTCCATTCAACTTCCTATAAAAACCACTCACACAACCATTTTTTAATTTTATTTTCTACAGCGTTGTACACCGATCCACATTTAACCCAAAAACTAAATACATTAAAATCCAACACGGACTTCATCTTCTTCAACTTATTTGACAAGTCATAGAAAAGTTCGAAGCATACGTCTCCATCAGTTTCAAAGTTTTCCAATATCCGACGCACCAAATGCTAATGGCAGCAAAGAACAAAGAGCAACAAAAAAAGGCGGGAAACTAAATGCGGTGAATGGACGTAAAAATAGTGTCCATTGAAGGCAGAAAAGAAAGAAGGAAAAGATATGATGCATTGACTCGATGGCGGATACGACGTTAATTGGTAAAAGCTTTTAAGCGAAACAGGAACAGAAGATTCATCAAGCAGGCTACGAACATAGGCAAATAAGCTGGAAAGAAACCTAAGACTTGATGAGGAATGTCTACTCATAAAAATTGACCCTTTGAGGGGAAAAAAAGATAAAGGCAGTTTTCGCTGAAAGGCAGATTTATCATTGATATGATTAAGTTATGTAACTAATGCACTAATTTATACTGCCACGCAAAGGATTTATTACTCAATGAATAAACTAGTATGTAAGTTAAAGTGCTTTGATTTAATCGTGGAATTATTATTAATGGGGCTAATTTACAAATTTGACCTGAGCAGGATGGGAGGGACTATTTATTGCTTATTACTCAATTATTTCTTTGTAACACATGAGAGACAACGGTTTATTGAATTTTGGTATTCCATTAAACCTGTTGATGGGTCATTACGGAAAAATATCCCTTTTTACTGAAAAAAGAAAGGGAGAGAGTAAGTTAAATAGTCTTAATAGTTGTTTAAAAAACCATCTATATGATGCGAATTTTATAATATTTTTAAAAAATTATTTTACCCAGAAAAATGGTTTTGAAACACATATTATCATATATTACGCGCACCTATACTTTCAAACTGCACTTTTTTTAAAAAAATTTTTAGGTATACAGAAGGTCGTTCACACTTTAAGGAAACGATTTTGTAATTTATTTTCTCGTTTGCATTTTGAGATAAAATTTTTACAACTTCAGAAGGATCATCTGCTAATGTTTTATTTTGATCGCGCGCGCGGAACGTAAAATAAAATATTTCTTTTGATAATGGCTCCTAAAATTGGCTAATGGCTCGAAAATACGTAGTTACGCTTTTTGAGGAGGAATACTCGTATCAACAAATTATAAAAAAGAGGTGTAAAAATCTCGGTTATTGCATTAAAAAAAGGGATTTATAATGTATTAAATTTGAAAAGAAAAAAAAGTAGCTGAAAGTAAAAATGAAAACATAACCATGAAACCTCATTCTAAGTCTGTTCGAATGCAGACAACTATCAAGAAAGTGTAGTCTCTGATACTGAAAGATAATATACCGACTAAAAAAAAGATTAATTGCATCGTAACTAGGAATGTCTTTCGGCACTGTAAGTAAACTCATTAATAAAGATTTCAAGTTGAAAAGATATTTAAACCTAAATTTCATCTGTTTTTGCCAAAATATATTGCTGAAAGAAAAAGAAATTGTAGAAAATTATATGTAAAACATCTAGCTGCTGAAAAATGGATAATCAGTTGTAACACTCGATGAGGCATGTGTAATTATAAGTGGCTGGAATAATAATTAAAAAAAATCAGTTTTCTATAGCTCAACTGACGGGAATGACCTGCCAGTGTACATGAAAGTTCCCAAAGGAAAACTTGTTAGTTTCAGGAAATTGTTACCATGCCAAAAAAGTCTCAAGTAAAGCCAAAATAATTCACTCTACTATCAACAGAATATTTTAGAACGATTTATTTCTACATACTTAATGGAATATCGGGGCTAAAATTCTAGAACATCGTTTTCAAATCTGAAGAAGATAATTTATGATTTTACAAGAAAAGGTTTTCGTCGTTAGCTGTGCTTAAAATGCCTTATTTATCTATTATTAGAATAAAAAGATTATATAAAGAAAACGTAATTTATTTCTCCATGGTTCAAATTCAACAAATAATATAATAAACTTACACACAACAAATATATATTCTTTACATCAATCATTTCTGTTGTTTAGCAATGCTATAATCAAACAAATAAAAAATTTAGGTATCACATTTTATTTTAAGCAAAACACTTGCTAAACTTAAAAATCTGCTTAAAACATGATATATACTCAGTTCAACTCTACAGAGAACAACAGAATTTACTACAGAATACTTTCAACATGTCAACGCGCAAGCCAGTAAACTCCACATAGTTCGGCTTATCCTCAAACAAAGCAAAATAACCCTCATCCTCTTGATAAAAGCCACATGTACTTAGTTTGCCCACATCAAATTTACTGTTCCAGAGGAAAGTGGGAGCTGATTATGAAACAGGAGCTAGCTCAAATATTCGAAATCGAACAATTTGTTCTGGGAAGGGATGGAATGAAAACCGAGTACCCCCTACTTTATCTTTTGGGAATACGTGATGTGGATGATGTAGAACAGAAATTTGTAGGAGGGTGGATTATTCTGGCAGATGTTTTGTTGATAATCTTCAGAAAATTGATGCGGAGAAGTATGGAAGACTTGTTTGCGCATGCGTCTCATCAGCGTCTTGTGCTATGTGCCACGAAACCTCATGCATAATCGATTCAATGCTTTTTTAAGAAAATAATAATTGTATTCGAAGAGTAAACAAGAAATGTCTTGATAGTACTGAACCATATTTTTGTGTTAAAATAAACAATCATTACATTTTTTCATAATTTAAATCGAATATTGTTCATTTATTCAAGATTTCTAGAAGGCAGTAATTTTTTCTTTCAGTAAGTGTTATTTTCCTTTCTATTAGAATATTTAATATTTCATACGAACATATTAAATTAAATATTATTTTTAAAAGATTATTCCCTTCAATTAAAAAAATTTAAAATAATTTAAGAAAACTAAAGAATTAAAAATAATTACTGTAATCATTAAACACTGCTATTTCTTTAAAAAAAATACCATATATAGAAATTATGATCGTTTACTGTCATGTGTAATTTGTATTAGTATAATTATGTAACATTTACGTCATATTTACTCATTAAACCATGAACCAAAAAAAATGAGTAAAATTATTACTTCTTAATCAAATACCAAGATTTTCAAAGAATCAATTTCCAAAGTCATACAGAATCAGGAAAACTACTCATCTATAAACCTTACGGTTTATTGACGACAAAAATATCTTGAGAATAAAATTTATATCTTCTTATATTATATAAGTCCTTCATCTTCAGCCCATGACAACAATGATCCACGTGAAACAGAGTTAAGTGGTACGGAAATCATTATAAAACTCGTATTTAATTCGCGCGTCTTAAAGAGACGTAGTCGCGATCTGTGTAGGTATCCAAAATTTTTACGTATTTGGATTATTTAAGTGAATAATAAGGTAGTTTCATAAAGAATTACAGTTCCCTGTACTATTTAATAAATTTTAAACTTAATCTGATGTATTTACAACAAATAACTCATGGCGAGCCGTATGGCGATCATATTTGGCAGCAAAATCACATCCAGGCTCTCAAAGCATCCAATTTTCCCCACCTATTATTTCATACAAATTTAATGGCATGTTATAAAACCATAAGCACTATTTCAGTATTTAGTTATAAATCTATATAAATGGTTGTTGAGAAATGTAATTTAAAACTATATGTGTATATTATGAGCTTAATATCATCTACTAATAATACTCAACGGACTAAATTCATTACGGTCACATGATAAAGATAATCACATGTTCCCCATTGAATTCAAAACTTAATTAAACTTGTATGTATTGTTCTACTTCTAAAATTTAGATTAAACTCCAGATTTGATAATCGGTTAAAGATGTTCAAATATTATGATTCTTCAAACAGTTTTTCAAAATTCTTATGTTATACGTGTACTATTAAATCAATTTACCGTAATCAATAGAAGCATTGGCAACAGCGAAGCGTATGAACTTATTGGCTGGAAAAACGTGATTGCATTTATCATGTGACTATGACGTTACATAAATTTCATCCATTAAGAAAAATATGACAACCAAAATTTTCCAACCGTTACAACTCTTCTTCTATTGATAGTAGAAATATTACATTGAAAAAGTGAATTTTAAAAATAGATACATAAATATAATGAATAAATACGTAGAAAATCTGAAGAAAATTGCATAATTTGAGTTGACAGTAGAAGGAAATAGCAAAAAATTAACCGAAGAAATATTTCAAGTAAAATGATGCGAATAAATGCCATAGAATTATTGAACCTAAGATTTAAAAAAGCCATTTGGGTGGTGTAGTTAACTTGTCGCTGGCCTTGTACGCCTAAGGTTGCTGGTTTGACCCCGGCCCAAGTCGGTGGATTTTCATGATGCTGAAAATTGACAGCGGCCATATCACATGATTATGCCACCTGTAAAATATCCCTTGAGTGCCTGTTTGGCTTGGGTGCTTTCGGCAAAATTAAAAGCCTAAGTTCGGTTTCGCATCATTAGAGCTCAGGTGCCCCCGTCTGGGGAGGAAACTGAGTGTCAAAATTACCAGCGGCGATTGGTATCCGCCTATATGGTGCCGCACTAAAAAGAGATACCAGCTTCCGGTGAATAACCTAGGTCTGCAATTGTAAAGCACCAATATGCAGCCGCATTAGAAATATATATATATATATATATATATATATATATATATATATATATATATATATATATATATATAAAAGATTTTTATATAAAAATTTGATTGTCAGTCAACAAAATTTCTCAACCTTTAAGGTTTCGGTAAGGAAGTAAAACGAATAACGAACAGAAAAATTTCTTGGAACTTGAGATATAATTTTCCCGAGGATATCCAATGACGGGCATCTTTAGACTTTATTGTATTTGTAAAACTTAAACAATTTTTAATAAATTAATGCCACGAACGCTTCGTTTTTTCCTGTTAGACAAACAATCCTTTAAAAAGACCGCTTTTGATAAATTATTCAAATGAATCAATTTGAAAAATAAACCGCTTCTTTAGAAATTGTTTGCCAACAATGCTTCAAAGCAATTTTTAAAATGTTTCTTTTTTTTTTTTCCTTTTCCCAACGATTTTTTTTATATTTTAAAAGCACTGTCTTCTGCATAAAAATCAAGCACAAAAATCCTCTAAAAATCATTTAAAATTATCTTTTAAAAGTGCATCTTTTGATAAAATATCCAAATGAATCACACACACACACATTTCCCAAACAAGGATCTTTTTTTCGAAATTTAAATTATCTAAAGTTTGCTCAATCAATAAGACCTGCTAATCTTAAAAATTAGATATTATGCAAAACATTTACCAAAAATTCAATGTTTTTTAAATTTTTAGAAATTTTTCAAAAAAATTTTTTGTAAAGATTAATTATATTAATACGTTCAAAAACCCTCAGCTTAACGGCAAAAAATTTTTAAATTTTTCTAAAAATCAAAAATTTTATCAAAGAAAGCCCAAAAAAAGGGTCCGGGGGCGTCTATCCCATTTCCCCTATCATACCCCAATAAGGCAAACGTAAAGCTTTTATTTCGCTTTTTGGAAACAAAAAAAAAAAAAGTGAAAAAAAAATTAAAATTAATAATTAAAAAATTAAATTTTAAAAAAAAAAATGTTAATTAAAAATTTTTTTAAATTTTTTCGATTTCATGTATTTTTCCAAACGAAAAGTTCAAGGGGTTTGGGGGGGGGTCCGATTTGGGGGGCCCCCCCCTTTTTTCACGTCAAAGATCCCTTAAAAATAAATTAATGAAGGAGGGTTTTTTAAAAAAAAAAATATAGGAATTTTAAAAATACACCTAAATTAATTTTAGAAGCTAAAAATAGTGAAAATTTTTTGAAAGCCAAATAAAAAGAAAAAGGAGTTTTCCAAACCCCTACCATCCCTCACATTTGAATACTTCCAACAAAACCCTAACCTTTCGACAGGACGCTTTTAAGAATCTAATAAAAACAAAAATCTACCAATAGGCCCGAATCTTCCGCCATATGATTCCATCGAAATCCGGGACGAACCAGAACCAGTTGTATGCATCACCAAACCTTTCTCTCCCCCTTCGGGCTACCCCTCCTCCGGGGCCGAAAAGGAACAACGCAACCTGGCATCCATTAGAGAAAGTTAATGCACCTCTCTTTCACGGGAATGCGAACACCCCTTTTTTACCACCCCCCCGTAAAATCCCCCACGAAACACGCGTTTTCCGCGGGGAATTTTCGTTTTCCCTTAAGGCTTGGGGCCTCGGCGGGGTGGGGAGGTCGATTTAAAAAGAAATTTTAAAACGGGGGGGGGATGCAACGTCCAGAGGATTTTTAAATTTTGATTGGCTTTGAAGTAGAATTTGAATAAATGTGATGGTTCAGAACCTTGACGTAATTTAGTTCTTCGGAATAGTCTATTTCTAAATTATATACAGAATAGATAAATACATGGCTATGATTTAATATCATTGAATTTCAAACATGGATAGCTGCTTTTGGATTATATATATAAATAGATATTTACCATTTTAGTCTAGTTTTATTGTATTAATAACTTAATAGAGATAATAATTAATAAACTATAGTTCTGTAAATGAGGAACATTGCATCGATTAATATATTTAAAGGATGCACTGACAGGCTAAAAAATAGATCAGTGGGTTAAAAAATAGAGAAAAATCGGTTAGAGGTATCCCGGAGGCACTTCATCTGTGCTTTCCAAAAACATTAAACCAGATTAAAAGAAGGTAAATCATCAAGATTGTGAGGTGCATATTTTATAACGTGGCTTCTTAATTAACCAGCTGTATGCTACTTTTTTGTTTCCTGGAACCCCTGGCGAAAAGGCGTACTGCATGGCAACTTTCTTCAACGGGCTATTGATAGGCCCATTCATATGTTTCATGTAACATGGCTTCTTTTACACACGTGCAGAAAGGATGGTATGCTATTGCGTGGAGGATGCCAGGAATTGTGTACTATGCGTAGAAGTGACATGTCGATTTATAGTCCATCCATATGACTTTTGACATATGGCGCCAGAACAGGCTGTCAGATTAGGCCTAGTCCCGGAAGAACGATTAATCTTTGGGACAGAGTCTGAGGGTCCAAGTTCTTTCCAATGAGGAATTGAAAGGGCATGAGACAGTCCTACCCAATTTTTTAAATGAAAAAAATATTTTGTTTCGTCTGAATCATTTTAGGAAAGCAGTAAGGAAAATAATATTTTCCTAAGTGGTTCAGATAAAAGAAAAAGGAAGTTGACTGATTTTTGAAATACGCTGATTATATTACTGACTATGATCTTTATTATTCAGAGAATTTTATAGCTCCAGATTGGTAATATTGGCTACAAATTAATTTATTTGAACTATGAATTCGTTGCCATTTCAAAGGCTATGGAATAAAAGAAACGTAAAAGTTTTTTCACAAACTTTTATAAACGTGAAAAAATCTTTTATCTCCTACCTACAAATATGTATTAGTAAAGGTTTTTTTGTACATTTTTTTAGAAGTACCGGAAATTTATTTGTGATGCTAGATTTAATATTCAGAGAATAGACACGTAAAAGCTCTTTTATCTCCAAAAATATTGAAGAAATTTCAAGAATAATAATTTTAAAAAATGCACTGTAGTTTACTATTAAGCAAGTATTTAAAAAAGTAACAACAAAATCCATTTTAGAAGTATTTTCTTGAGGCTCTCCATTCTACAGACCATTTGGATATTAAGAATTTATTCTATCTGCTCTTTTAAGCCACAAACATTCCACTCTAATCTCTAAAAATAGCCAAGTACTTTTATTACAAAGGAAAATTTCTGAATTTACTCGGACAGCCCAAAACTATTTTTGTGTCAAGTGAAATAATTCACAGTTACTATGGTCATTAGAAGGAATCTCACAAATTTGAGAGGACATGTTCCTCACTATAAGTAACACTTTTCTGAATTTCCATTTTAGATCCCTCGTAAAAAAGGTTGGTCTCAGACAATTTACATGTATTGAAGGTAGATTTAATTTTTAAATATTAAGTTAATTACTTACATTCTTTTAAAAATGTCTTAAAAAATTAACTTCCGTATATTTCGGCGCACCTAAACTTTCGAACTGCTCTTTTTTTTAATTTTTAGGTATATTCACCGTATAACGCGCACCTTTTTTTACAAAGAAAACTCAAAAACACATGTGCAATCAATCCTCTTGTCTTTTGAAATCATTTATTGAAAGTATTATCTTAGGCCTTTGAACAATGGTATACCTCAAAAATTACAGCCCTAAAGCACAAAAAAAGAGGAAGGAAAATTTATAAGGTATTTACCTTGTAGAACGTTAATGAAGTAAATCATTTTCTTAAGCGAACAACATTTAGATATATGTAGAAATCTAATGTTTTTTAAAATACATATTTTCTATATTTTTAAAACTATATTTTCTATATCTGGTGGATAACTCTCGCCCTTAAATTTTGACCCTATTTTGTGTTAAAACTGCATGTTATAACTTCAGTGACGCAACAGCCCATGAGAGCCAAGGCCTACTGTGCTCATATCAGTATATGTGACCTTGAGCCCTAAGGTGCAAGAACAGATGTTCTGGTCAGGTGGTCAGTCTGACGAGAAATCCAACGCGCTAAACTCCCAAGCAGCTTGGTACTCATTTATCGACCTACTGGAGGGATGAAAGGTTGAGTCGTCCTTGCCCAGCCCGGGGTTTGAACCTCGGACCTGTGGTGTTGAAGCGTGATGCACTACCACCAGTGGCGCACACAAGGGGGGTGTCCTAGGGGTCCGGACCCCTCCCAAAGCCCCTGATTTTTTTCCCGATTGATTATAATTCTAAGTATATAGTACATAAATTTAATTTAATGTTTGTTATTAATGATTAATTTTATTAATTAATGCTAATTATTTATTCAATAATTACTTTTTTACTGTTTTTTGTTCCCGAAAATCGACAAAATCAAAAGGAGCATGATACAAGAATGGTGGACTTTCGACCCTGGACCCCCCCTTGAAAAATCCTGTGTGCGCTACTGACTACCACTCAACCATTGGGCTTCATACGCTGGACTATAAGCTGATTTTAGAAATCAATTTATAACTGAAAGTCCTGTTCCTTTGTTATATTACAAGACATGGGATTAATTTAGTATTTTTTTAACAGTTTAATGAAACAAATTAACTACTAATCTTAATTTCTGAATTTTTGCTCTCTGTGTAACATATTATGCTGTAACGTCATCAGTACTTAGCAAACAAGAAAATTTGTCACAGCCTCATTTTAAAAACAAAAACGTTTTTTTAAAGCCATATGTTAAAAAAAAGTAAAAATGCCCCCGGGCGGCCCGTCTATTTCGGGAGTTCAATCCACCCGAAAGGCACTGCTAACCCGTTTTTTTCCGGGGCCCTCCCAGATTACCCACCCAGGGTCATCTCTTTAACCAGGGCTCCATCTGTCTCCCCCAGGGCTCTATCTTCTTTTTCCCATGGGGCTTTTCCAAAATTTTTTTCCCCCGTCCCCTCCCTCAAAATCAACCCCTTTTAAACAAGGGCGGGTCCACAACACGCCCCTCGTCTTCCCATTCAAAAAAAGTCTCCCCTCGCCCCCGGCCATATCTCCCCCATTTGTGCGGCAAATACAAAAAATTCCCGTCTGTCGGGAATCAAAGGGCGCTTTTTATCCAACTTTGAACCCTACATCAACACCTGGGCCATAGCCCCCTTCTTTAGGGAACGACTTTAATAAGGCTTCGCCTATACGTCAACCTATTGTCACCGGCACTCTTTAGTTATTGTAAATTGACCGTGTCTGCATTTGCCAGGGGAAAAACACCCCATAGCCACCTGCTCTTGTCACCCCAAAGTCGTTTGGGGGCCCTAAAACCAGGGGTAATAGAGGGGTGAGGTTCACCCCAATCGAAGACGTCACAATGCCCTTTTATTGTTATTTTTTTTGGACCTATAATAAATCTCTGTAAGCCAACAATAATTTGGTAGAATGTATTTCAAAATGATGTAAAGGGGAAAGGGGGTACTACCGGGAAAAAAACGCTGAACTTAAGAGAACATATAAAATATGATTAAAATAATCTGATTCAAAATATGATTAAAATATAATATTAATTATAATATAATTTAAATATGAATAAAAATATATATTCTGAAAGAGTTAATTTACCAGATGTTCGAAAAGTATGGCTACAATTTCAAATTTTAATTACAAATAAACAAAGATATTCACTTGGGGTTTTTTATGTTCCGAAAAGAAAATACCGAAGTTTTTTTACAATGTTTTATTGCGTGATTTCAATGTGCGCACCATTTGTTGCGATAACACACTTAGTCTATACGGGTAACGTCATCTTAACTTCTGCTAGGGGGATCACATTTTGTTTTTGATAATATACTACCTGTCGTCATAAATCTTTCCTACCACTTATAAATTGGGGATCTTGGAGGTGGATTTCGTTCATAGGTAGGGACCGAAATTCACTCTGCGCATGCGTTGCAGAATTAAAGATGATAAAACGTGCTACAACTTGCGCTTTTTCCTGCGGTGAAGACATTTTGAAATGAGAATGTTGCAAAACGCGTGGATGTTGCACCATCTTGTTTGCATTTCATAAAACAGAAATTTTAATATTTTCTTTGTGGAGTACCAAAAAAAAAAGCCGTAAGCGAAAATCTTTGTTCATTTTTAATTCATTTTTGAAAGTGTAGTCTTACTTTTCGGGCACCCAATATTATAAGAAATAATCGAATATAAATAGGGTATTAAGGTATCCGACTAGGTTCGGAACCGTGATTTTAAAAAAGCGCAAAGATGGATAATTTTCATGATATTTAGTGTCACTTAGATTAGAATACATGCATAAAATTGTTTTAAGCACATTTTGAAAAAAAAAAATTATTTAGATACAATATTTTGGCAAAAAAATAACAGAATAACCTTTTTTCAAAATGTTCTCCTTTTATAAAAAAAATGCTTCTAAAATAATAATATTATATATATATATATAGTAAAGACTTCTCCAGAGAGTCTGAACAATTTTTTGTTTTAAATTCACATTATTTTCAGAGTTACAACCATTTGAAATAATTATCGGCGTTTTTTTCTTAAAATTTCTCCACTGTGTTCGTAAAACATAGATAAAACCACTTCTAAGTTATATATTTCAAAAATTCTAGTTACCAGACAGGGTCTGAGCTATAGACAGGCAAAATATTATTATAATAGAAGCATTTTTCACAAAAGGAGAATATTTTGAGAATGGGTCATTCTATGTTCCTTTTTTTGTCAAAAAATTATACTTAAATAATTTTTTTATTGTAATACTATTCTTAAAACAATTTTACATACATTTTCTAATCTAAGTGACACTAAATATCATAAATATTATCCATTTATACGCTTTTGCAAAACCACGGTTCCGAACGCAGTCGGATACCTTAAACATTATTCCAACATAATTTTCAAGCGTAAGAAATTACAAACATAATTCTTGAATTAAATCTATCTAAGCACTCTGACGTTTTCTTTAATTCAATTACGCAACAGTCTTTAAGGCATAAAAATCGAACAAAATTGTGTTAACTAAACGTCACTCCAGACGATAACGTAGTGGGAAGGAAAGGATCTTCCCAAAAGGCCAAGACGCTCCATTATTCGAATAATCTTCATTAGGGGGTGGAAGACAAACAGCTGAGGAACGAAGATTGAGGTGGATCAGAACGAAGGAGGGGGGTGGAAGGCGGAAAATCACTCTCCGAACAAACACGATGCGAAAAGCGACCAATAATAGGAGCCTTAATATATTCTAAAATGGCTGGCGGAAAGGGTTGTCCTCTTCCTCCCCCAACTTCTTAAAGGGGTGGATGCGACAGAACAAGACGTTTGACGATGATAGGCCCTGGCACTAGGTGCGGGGTTGAGGATTGATTCCGGAAAAATGAGCTGTCCCCGTACGAGAAATAAAATTCCTTCCCTGGGCTTTTCCATAAATTAGGCGAAAAGTGTTATTCAAAGACTTGGGAAAGAGTGAAATTGCATTTGTGCGCATGTAGACAACGTAACATGATTAAGAATGGATTGGATGACTTTGGAAAATCTTTGATGATTTTGTGTCGAGTTTGTTGCGCCGTTAAGTGTTGACTGTCGAAAGTATTAGATGGGATGGATAGAGACTTTAATTTCACAATATTGAGTATAGGAGCAGGCTTGGCTGTTTATCTCAGAGTAGTTTATAGTTTGAGAAATTTTGAATTTGATTACTCCATTTAATATTAACACAATGAATAGTATCGGCATAATGCTGGTATGAAATATTTGGAGGAAATAAAAGTGTACGCAATCTTAATTTATAATTTTTTTTCCTTTATTGATGAAATTTAATTTTATTTAAAAAATCTCTTGGTCGTATCTGCATCTTTTGTGAGCAAATGGAAGTGAAATTATGCAAAGTAACGAAGCCAATAGGGAAAATGTGCGGGACTTATGTTTGATGGAATTATTTAATAAACGTTATGCAAAGTATTATTTTCAATAATCAAGCAAATTTTTGTCGAAGCTTTGAAATAATATTAAACTTTGCAACATAAAAATCTATTTAAATAAAAATAGTAGAGTGGTCCGGAGTTGCATGGGCTTTTTCGAATGCATAACATAATGCCATGAAAATTCCCCCTTCCCCTCTCTGTGTCAGCATTTTTTAGCGTGTGTGTTATTTCAATGTTAATGTCAATAAAATTCCCTTTTTCGAAATCTCTTCAACATCTTTTATCGTCAGACAGGTTTCTTTTCTCTCTTTAACCCGGTGGATGCAAGGGCATTTTTGAGTGGAAAACTATTTTTTCCTCTCCCCCCCGGATAAGATCGTTTTCCAAATTTCAATCAATTATTTACTAAAAACAATACTGCTTTAGTTAAAAAAATTATTAATTGAAAACAAAAAAGAAAACGCTGCTACTGCTAAGAAAATTACAAAAAACTAAGTACATCCATTACTTTTAACAACAGTTACGTTTTAAGAATCTAAAATAATAAAATGGATCTCATATTTTCATTTATGAATCGATCGTCTCATACAGTTAGCTTAAAAATGTCTCTAAAAACTAATGAAGTTTTGTTCAAAATAAAGGCAATGTACTAATTTTTTGGTAGAAATGTTCTAAATGTTATCCACTTAAACAAAAAAAAATTATAACAAATAAAACTTCCTTTCCTTTTTAATAAAACTACGTTAAGTTGCTTGAACAAACTTTTAATTTAAAATTATTTTCTGTTGTTACCAGCAGCATCTTTGAATAATTTTAAAAAGTTATTATGATTGTAACAAGCAAGAATAGCATTATGTTGTGAAAACAATGAAAAGAAATAGGAAGTTTAAAAACTGTTTTGACCTAACGCTGAAGAATAGAGCCCAAGCACAGAATTCCCATTTTCAGACGGGACAAATTCATTAATATTAATAAAAGCGCTCATTTAATTGTGATGCACAAATTATATTTTTATCTTATTGAAATTTTAAAATTGAAACATTTAATGTCACACATCCCCCCACTTTAAAGCACTAATTCGAAAGCTCGTTTGTAAACTAAACTACAAAAGACAAATTATGAAATAAGTTACGTAGCAAAGAAATTCAATAAAGTTGAGTAAAAATATTAAATCTAAATAAAATATGGCATTCTCTATCCCACAATGAAATCAACATGGAACATTAATATTTAAGATTTTTATCGTTTGAAAACGTGTGAATTTAAATTTTGTTCTTCTACACAAGGCGATGACAGTCATACAAAATAAGGGTCGCTCAAGGGAACATTGACGAAACCTTTCACACCAGGAATATTTATTATCCACAGAAATTCAAATTTTGTAAAAAGAAAATATATGGCTTTTCGAAGGAACATAAAAAGCAAATACCCAGTCACAATGACACGTGAGATTTCGCATGAAACCTCACACTGCCAAAGCAACAGAGCACTTTTTCCAAGAGGACATATTGAACCCCCACCCTACAGTCTGGATCTATCACCTAGCTATTATAACATGTTTTATCTTTTTGAGAAGGCTTCAAAACATCAGCACTACTTGTGATGAGGTGGCAAGTGATGTTGTGCAGGATAGGTTGTATCATTAACCGTCAGGGGAGATGCAAAATAGCTTAGGATATGGTGGGACAGTTACCTGAACAATGGGGAATGGAGAGATTACTTATAGACTCTTGAGGCCTCATTATTATGTTTATGCAGAGTTCATCACCCAATATAGTGTACGTAATATTTAACACCAGTCTATGTTGAACTTGAATTATCCTTATCTATTCATGTGTTGATGTGGCATCAACAACATGTTTAAAATTGAAATTATCATGCTCTGAAATAAGATAAAATCAAACTTACTCAAATTCAGAGCAAATCCGCATTGAAATATCAAGATGAACGTTCCAAAGGCGAGTAATATGGAAGCGCTTCTGTTCTCCGACTTCTGTAACACATTCATGGTTCATTCGCAATCCACACCCTTTATGTCTACCTTAAATCCATAATTCACACACTCACTTAACTTCTTTTAGTTGGTGACTAAGTTTGCCATCCTCTGAATTGACACCTAAAATGAAAATACAAAAAGAAAATTAATAATTGAGATAATGCATTAAGCATTAATTTTTACAGAATCAGAGAAAATAATGGAAAAATGCATGTTGAGAGAATGGAAATTATAAATCACATCAGGCTTTTTTGCAAGGATTGATCTTTTTTCCTGTACCATCCTGACAAGCGCTAAAGTATATATTCATCGAAAGTTCAACCTTTTTGTTTGGACCACATCTCTGTTAATTACAAGCTGTTTAGTTGAAATTTGACACATATAAATTCATTATTAATTTAATCACCACATAAGGTTACTCATTCAGTCTACTTCAAACTAAGGCACAAAAAATGTTAATGTGTTTACCTATTGACTCATATCATCCTTTCAATAAATTTTGATTTTCATGCATTCTATGTTAGGTTTAACAGTTTACTGTACTTAACAATTCGTGCATCCTTTCAAACATGTAGGTTTTGTCATAGCCGCAAAAAGCTTTAAAAAAATTCCTCAAAATATGTATACAGTGTGTGACACACAAAAAAAACCGAGTCTAAGTGTGTAATTTGAAAAAAAAGTGGAGATGGCAACAACTGTTTTGTTGACGCATTTCTCACACGTCATCTATCCATGTGGCCAGTTTCGTCTTAATCGATCATGCCAGTTTGGAGTACTGCGTCATTGAGTGAACACGTGCAACTGCATTCTGCCTGGAAAATGTCAAATAAACATCGTTTGTGAAACTTAGGGGTTCACCATATGACAGCCTGTTTTTTAAGCATTTTTAGAAAATTGTTTCTGACGAACGATGATAGAGCTTTACGTTTTTTATCATTTATTTATATGTATCTTAAAAATATGTGTATAAATTTGTAGCCAAAAATATCCAATAGAACGTGAGTTATAGTGCTCTGAACACACCCGCTTCGAAAAAATGGACGCTCACTTCCTCCAGATTCCGGCTGATTGGCTTATCTGAAATAAAAAAACATTAACGGCGTTTTTAATCTATAAGTTTAAATGCACCGAATGAACTATATTCAATTGAAAATATCAAAATGGATTGTTGGTGGACATCTGAAGAAAAAGTTTCGAATTTCATGGGGTTTTTGTTATGTTTTTGTTATAAAAAATAGAAATATTTTGAATTTTGGAATGGTCGTAGTTCATTTAGTGCGTATATTTGTGCTGAGTCTACTCCTATAATTTGAAGTCGTTCGGTCAAACCGTTCTTGAGATATGATGGAGGAGAGTTTGAAAAACACAGTTTTGATAAAAACGCATTTAAAGTTTCAAGTCCGATCAAAACAATGAAAATCTTAAATTAGCGCTACGAACAGCTGCTCTTCTAATACCTGCTTCTTTATAACGACTTCGAATTTTAAAAAAATCACTTAACCACCGTATTCTAGACATATTAAGGAAAGATTTTATGAAAAAAAAAATTTATTTTTTTTATTTTTGAACCCATTATATGGGTGAACTCTCTTAAGAAATCAACACGAAATCATTTCAAACATTAACCGAGGCTTATGGAGATGAATCTTTTTCTAGTGCACATGTGATTAAATGGTATAAGAGGTTTTCAGGGGAGAGGGTCAGTGAGGAAGTGATGAACCTGCTGGGCGTCCAAGGTCAGCGATTACAGACCAAAATCATTCCCAAAATTCGTGATATGAGAGGGTTTCCACTCACACCAGTGGTCAGGCTTTAATCAACACTACTACATTGAAGTACTAAAAAGACTTCGTGGAAAAATTAGGAATAAAAGGCCAGAATTGGGGAGTGATGGATTGCTGTTGCACCAAGACAATGCCTTCCCTCACATGGCCCCTATCTGTCAAGCAGTTTCTGACCAGCAAAAGCATTACTATGATGGTGCATCCTCCTTATTCACCTGACTTGGCCCCATGAGACTTTTTTTTTTCCTACATCTTGCTGAAAGGGAACCCATTTTACCTCATTTGGGTAAGTTCAGGCCAAAAACCAAGGAAAACCTCCTAGGGACTCCAGCATCCTGAATGAGAAGTAAGTGAATGCTGAAGGAACTATTTGAAGGTGATACTGTCACGGGGGGAACTGATTCTGAAAGACTTTTTTGGGCCCAAATCTCGTTTTTGTGTGTGTGTGTCACACCTCATATAGTTATGAATAAATAAAAGAGTGATTGTTCAATGGAGTTCAGTAGTCATGTGACGAGGACTACATCTAACCTGGCACCCAAACTCTCCAAAATTCCACACCACATTAACGTGTGGTTCAGGGCATCCAGCCTCGATAGATTTAACGTACATCAGACGATCCACAATGCGAGTTTTTAATAGTCGAGATTTAATGATCTCGACAACGCTAGCCACGAATTCGTAACCATAACCATTTGGTTGCCACGGGAAACTTCCAGATATATTCAAAATTAAATGTTTTCGAAAATCCTAATTCATGAGAAACACATCGTGGGGAAAAATCGTATTTTTGATATTTTAAAACATTGTTCCACTAATGTTTTCTAAAAATTTGAAATATGATCCATTTCTTTTAATTATTTGAAAAATTTTACAGTAAAGCAGTTTTTTTTTAATTTCACTACCCGTATTATAGAATTTCCAAAAAAATTTTACCAACCAAAATTTTCTAAAAATTTTATAACCAGAATTTCTTAAAAATTTTACTTACAAAATTTTTTAAAAATATTGATTGCACCCTTTTTTAGAAGAACCATTACTAAGATAAGTAAGTGGATGTTAAATAAGTACCCTAATGGAAGTTGCACTATAAAGCAACACGAAGATTATTGGCAACGGACCTCGTCATTTTGAACTAGGATCAAGTTAGAAGGACGAAACCTAAGCTGGCATCCCCTCTGAAATACCAATCTCCTCAAATTGGGACTTACAGAAACGACAGATTTTTAACTCGCATCAACTCCTCTACACGGAGGGTTTCATTAACACAGTAGCTTGAATTCATTACACACCGGCCACGAGTTCGTAACCATGACCACCAGGCTACCGTGGCCAATTACCAATTAAAAAATTTTGAAATTTACCGCACGCTTGTGTTTTATTATTTTTAAATTTTATTATAAATTTGAAAGCATTTCTTTTTTCAAAAATGTAGAAACTATGTCACAAACGTAGAAAATAAAAATGCGTGGAAAATATATAAAACTGACTATCATTAAAATAAAAAACTTTTCCTTCATCATAATGAAAAACAGAGCAAAAACTTATTTTTCTAAAAAAAAATACAATCTCTGGTATAAAATTTCGAATATATTATTTCGACAGAGCTCGGAAATTCCGTTGTTAAGAAATACCGCAAAAATTAAGATAATATGAAAAACTTTTTAATAGCATGAATAAATTCAAAACCTCATGCACTTCATAAAAGATTAAACACCTAACCTTTTGTTCCAACACTCTTTGTTTATCAAAAAACTACCCCAGCTTTTCATAACTATTAACTCCATACACACATACTTACACCGGGAATCTTTGTCCATAAACAAAACATGATCTTTAATAACTAAACATCGAAGCTCTTGTCGAAACCACACCTGCTAGTTCTGCGCCAACACATAAATCGTCCAAGGATGCTCTTAAACCAAACACCACCCGATCGATATTGCTAATGTCGCAGACGATTTTTTTTTTATCTAGGCATCCTTCCCCACGACAACCCCTGTCTTTCAGGAAGCATTAGATTTTTTTCCCAAGCGACATAGGTATCTTTCGTATACAGGAAATTAAGAACTCCTGTTATCGAACAGAATAATGTTCCAAATTCGTCGAGAGAAGTTCTTAAAATCTTCAAGAGCTAGGGAGGAGGGGGGGGTTTGGGGAATGGCAGACGATTTGTTTGGGGGTTTAAAACAAGGCGCTTCTCGGACAAACCACCAACACCGTTCAAAGAGCATGATTTATGGGCATGCTGAAAAGAAGCGAGGAAGGTTGACTCGTTAATCGTGTTTGTTTTGAAAATGCGATTTTAAAGTGGAAGTTTTTCTCCTTTTGTTACTTGGTTTTGAGCGAAAATGGGCGGGGAATGTAGGTCAATGGAATATTTTTTGTTTGTTTATTTTTCTAGGGCTGTTTCTGTAAGGCAAAAGCTTTATGGACTGAGACTTGGAGAAAAGCTAATAGATATACTATTTGCATCCATCATCCCTTTTTTACAAAAGAAACACTTTTTAGCTTTTGAAACTAAATATATCTTTGTTTATTATTTAAATATATACTGTACCTTAAAATTTATGGGCTAAACATTCTTAAATAGCCTAATTTTTATCAACAATAGTAATGTTTCGTTAACATTATAAAATGACATAATATCTGGCTGGATTATAGACCTCAATACAACAACTTAACTCAGGATACCAACCTGGGCCCGGTTTTTGGTTATTCAATTAAAAACTGATTATTTAAGAACAATTTTTATAAAATTTAGGGGAAATTTATCAATAAGAATAAATCTACCCTTTTTTTAATTTGCTTTTACAAAATTTTTTTAAATTTTCTATCCCGTTGGCAACGAGAGAAATAAGGGAAATTTCCCTTAAGAAATGAACTGAAAGGAGTTTTGAATATTTTGGGTTACGAGTTTTAATTTGAAGCCCAAATAAACTGAATTTTGGCGAAAAGGAAAACCCCCTTTTGCCCAAAAAATTAAATTTTAAAAAGAAAATTGGCAAGTCAAAAATTTCAAATGTTGGCAGGGTTTTTTTGTATAAAAAGTAGAGAATTAAAACAAGGCTTGGTCCCCTGGATGAAAGGGAAACCCAAACTTCCCATAATCGTAAAAAAAAAAAAAAAAAGTTTTATGTGTGTTTGATAGAAGGGGGAATTAAAGTATTAAAACCAAAATTAAGTTTTAAAATTTGATCAATTTTTTCCTTTTAAATGCAAAATTCCCTGCAACCCCATCAATTCTTTAGCGGCCCGCGTGAAATATCTGTCATATGTATGCGCCCGGCGTGAAAAAAGGTTAAGTCTTTACAAGCCTAACTTATTCAAATGTCTTTTATATAGCATCACGGAAATTTTCAAAAGAGTCGATTTGACGAACTTCTCGAGGGCTCCTTGGCGATATATTTTTTTTTTACCCAATTTGTCGCCAAGGGTGATAAAGTTGTGACAGGTCTATCCGTGTTTTTTCCACTGATCGTCCTCTTGGGGAATATTGGATTTTTAAAAATTATTATATTATAAAGCTTTCTCCCGAAGAAGAAAACGTGATCATGCAAATTAAGACTGGTTTTTGAAGAAAAGCTTTCAGGTTAGAAGGAGAGACAGGGTAGACTGCTAGCGGGAGCAGTGATTAATTAAACTTGAAGTGAGGCGTAGATATTGAGTAGCTGATAAGTGTAATATTTAAGTTGAAGATCTGTCGTTTAAGAATTAATCTAGATTAGGTAGCTACTAAGGCAAAGCTATTGAATTGACGTAAGTGCCCTAATTATTAAAATCTCCGCATATCTCACGTACCTCGTTTATTGCTCTTCATATTTGATAATTAGGTGCATCTCTTAACTTTGGTTGATTGAATTTGTGTTGTCGTTGGTTCTGTGAATAAATTGAGTTACTTTGAATGTGGCATAGTTTTCCTTCCGTTTCACCTAAGACATCCTTAGACGCATCGAGCAACCTTTGCAAAGTTTCCAATTCGTAACCTTGGTCATATCTCTAGGGTTGCCATAAACCTAGTTTCCAAGTTCATGCATTCTGGGAAGCAAACTTTCCCCGTAAAACTCGATTTTCCCCAAGCAGTATATCATTGCACGGAAAACAACATACGCATCGTGTTTCAGTATTAACGTCGCAATCTGAACACGCAGTAATCTGAGATGGATCAAATGACAAGGAGAATACCTGAGCCTGCATTTCCTATCCAATCTTCCACACCTCGCTAAAGTAAGGATATTGAGCCTCAACAGATCTAACATGTATCAATCCCTCTACACTCGTGGTCAAGGTTGTCGAGTTGCGGTGATCTCATGTGAGTTGATGCACGATAAATTTGCTGTGACTAAAAGTTCCCACGTTGGCGAGGAGGGACAGTTTGGAGAGTGAGGTACCAACTCAGGTGTCGCTTATATATTCTGTATGTTTTCCAATTTTTGATCACGTACCCCTAGAATGAAAACAATGATAAAAATACACCATTTAATGTATGCATTATTCATACATAATATGGGGAGTTATCATGGGACAACTTCTTTCAAGTATCTCCATGTATCACTCTGTACCCTCAGGGGAATGCGCCCCACACTTTAACGGCTTCCGTATTATACTAGGATTATGTCTGATTATCTTCATTATTACACACTAAATGTGCGAATTTGTCGAACAAAATTAAATACATATAACTGATTAAATGAAGTTGTTCTGGCTTGAAAATCATATTCACATTAAAATACTACACACATTTAAATAATTTAATTAAATACATGAAAACTTATTAAATACTCGTTTTGCAAAACATGGGTTACAAAAATTACATAATTAATTTCCAGGTTTGGCGTTAATATATATTTTAAAATTCTCATTGTGCTAATCTCTACTCAACAAAAGAAACATGCTCGTCAATTTTAAGTCTGTAGCTCTGAGTTCAAAAACAAAAAGTTTTGCCTTAAAGGTAGTAGATTCCGGCGAAATCTGCTTTTAGCGGATGATGCCGTTGTTTAAGTTCGAGTAAAAGCCAGAGGTGGAGATAATACAGGTTTTTATATAATCGAAAATATTTACCTTTAATATACTCTTAATTTTAAATTATAATGCGGTTATAAATGAAAATTACACCTTTGAAGATGCTGCGAATTGGAGCAAACAAAGACCTTGCGTCCATCCGATGTGCTTCCTGTTTACAGTTAGAATGCCCTGGTGCGGGGGTGTTAAGTTTCAGTTGGGGTTGGGAGCGCTGGAAAATATGGCACGTTCAGTCACAGTTAAGTGAGGAGTGTAAGAAACATATCTCTACTCCCTGAAAGAAATATGACGGTCAAATTGCAAGTCTGTAGGCCTAATAGTTCAAAAACAGGATTTTTTTTGTCCATAACGCCCGTTCATGGGAATCTATTTCCATAAAACCCGTTCTTATTGGATATTTGCTCAACAAAAGACATGCCAGCCAAATTTCAATGAACAAGTGAGGATGTTAATGATTGAGTATGTGAGAAAGTCACTCTTTTCTATTATATATAAATATAGATTTATATATAGATATATATATTCCAATTATATAACGAAACAAGTTCTTTCTAGTAATAAATGTCAAGACGTTTTCTCTCTCCCTTCTAAATTTAATGTAACCTTACAAAATAATATATTGTGGATTCAAAGATTTTCCTTAAATAATTCTGCAGTAGTATTATTCCTTGACGAAGATTAATTAAATTTAATACTCTTTACAAACTTATTCTCGAATATTTTAGCCTGACACCGAACCCAAGCTCGGAAACATCAAATGAAAGATAGCGATAATTAAAATCTTATTTCTCTTTCTCAACACACCCCTCTTTAATTTCACATGACTACTCAAAAACAGAATTTATCACCCTGTCCCAATTTTTTTTCATCAAACACGAGGGGAAAATCACATCTTCGAAATCCCGTTCCTAATATTAAAAACCCTTCCACCCCTTTCTACCTTTCTCTAAAACATTTCATTCATTTAATAAAGAACATTTTTTCTAAAAACCCTAAAGTCATTGCATCTCTCGAAATCGGAACGTAAATAATAATCCCTTCCAATAAATGATCTGTAGGGTAATCCCCTTTCAGTATACTCCTGATTTAAACCCTCTATCGCCGCTGAATTAATTAATTCCAAATTCCTGACGATGCGCGATTGCGGGAGTTATTTAAAGAACTCCCTCTCCACCCCCCTCCAAATCCATTCCAGTCCCATCATTGGTCCACTCCCGAAATGCTATATCTTCTCTTAATTAACTCTCTTGGGGCTCTTTTCAATCCCTCTACCCACCACCCCTCTGATGATATGAGACCTTCCCTTACTTAAAGGTTGAATCTATGATATGATCATTTTATTTTTTTATTATTTCTTTATTTAAAACTTCTCCTGTCCTTTTTTAAGACTATATTCGCTCCTTTTTTTATGATCTCTTCCTTAATTTGAGAAGTAGCTGTAAGCTTTTTCACGCTTGTCAATTTCGAACTGATACACCGGGAGTGAGTATCCTTTTTCTTCTTTTTTTTTAATAGAGAGGCGATTATGTTTTTTGTTGCTGTTTAACACGCGTTATGGTTTTTGGGGAAATTATTGTTTCAATGGTAATATAAAGATGAGAATTATTTCTGTGGGCAAGAATGAGTTAAAAACCATTCGAATGTGTATTTTGGATAGAAGATATTTTTTATGTATATCATAACGGAAATTTATTCTTCGTGGGAAAGAATAATGTATTTGTTCCGATACACCTCGAGGGTAATTTGTGTCTCGATGCGACAAAAATAGAGGAATAATGGGGATGGCTGCATATACATTAATTTCAACCGGCCTTCAAATACCTAATGCAGCCGAATGTGGTTTGGCCGCAGTAGCTAAATGGTCATAATCACAAACTCATAGCTGAAGTTTTTTCTGTCGGGTAGTGAGTTCGAATCCTTGTGTCCTTTAAGGACCATCACAAGGGGTCTCAGGGGTGTTAAATTTCTCTAGAGGTCTGGAAACATGAACAATTTTCAAACAGGTATAATTCTTTTAAATTTAAATTAAATAATTTGAATCTATTACGCATTATTTATAAAAGAATGGGGCTTTAGAAAAGTATAAAATGTTTAAAATATAATCATAATTTCAAAAATTATAAGCACATATGAAAATAAGAAACTTTTCTATAAGAAATATTTATTAAGTTTTACGTCGCGCATGCTATTTTCTAAAATAGTAGCTTTAATTACTAGCTATAAGTTGATTTATAAAGTTAAATGTATTTTTATTACTCTGTAGCTATTTTTATATAAATAGAATAATAACTTACATATTTTAATAAATAAAATAAATAGTTTTAAAAAATATTTAAAAAACTGCAATATTTTACAAAAATTTAGAAATGCAAAAGATATATAATACTAAAATAAGATAGGGTTTAAAGAGTATGATGCATTTTGTAATTCTATAAAGTTTTATACATCAGAGGCTCTTATTTTAGAAAATAGCGGGCGCAACTCAAAAAATGCTTAATATTTATTACAGAATTTTCATATGCTTATGTGATTTTTAAAATGATTATTATATTTTAAACATTTTATACTTTTCTGAAGCCCCATTCTTTTATAAATAATGTGTAAAAGATTCAAATAATTTAATTTAAATTTAAAAGAATTATACCTGTTTGAAAATTGTTTATATTTCCAGACCTCTAGAGAAATTTAACACCCCTGAGATTTCCCTCTTTTACAGACTCTGAAAGGCCTCGTGGAAAAATGTTGTTCCCTTCTGTTGAGGATCAAGGGTAAGTGAGTGAGTGAGTAAATATTAACGTGCACTGTTCAGCTACACGAGGGCTTTTGGCGATGGACACGTAATTTTGAACCATGATCAAGTGACGAGGACGACACCTGAGCTGGTACCCCTCCTAACTACCACACCAACAGGAGGAGTTTGAGCTCTCGATAGATTTGACGTGCATCGCTTCTACTACACATCGGGTCTTTAGTGGTACTGGGCTCGAATTTGTGACAAGCCAGCCACGATTCGATACATTGACCACTAGACTACCACGGCCACTCGAGGTTCAAGGGAAGCAAGTGTTTATTAACGTCGCACTTTTAGGCAACACGAGAACAGTTGGCGACGAACCTCGTAATTTGAACCATGGTCAAGTAACGAGGACGACACCTGAACTGACACTCCTCTCTCCGAACTTATGTACCATGCAAACAGAAGGACATTTAGCCTGGGAAATTTACCTTGCAACAACCTCTCTACACGTTAGTCTTCATTGGCACTAGGGCTCGAACTCATGACATACCAGCCACGACCATAGCTACTATGCAGCCACATACATAAAAGAGCCTTGAATTTTCCCCGCACAGCAGAGATTCTAAACAGCGCTACTGTGCACATTGGGAAAGGTGACAGTTTGAATTTTTTCCCTTTGTGTTCCGGTGTACCAATCGTTTCCTGCAGGCAGTCGAATGAAGTCTACGTGTTCGTGGATTTTTATTTCTCTAAAGACGGCTGATTAACATGAGCAGAGATACTGCATCAAATTGTTTGTCAAAAGCGTGCTTATTTTTTAAGCGAAACATTTGTGAGATTCAGTAAGTGTTCGAAGACGATGTTATGAGGGGTCACACAAATTAAGGAGGGGGTTAACCGATTCAAAAATGGCCGCACGTCGGTAAGAGCGACCAGCGTTCTAAGGGGCTACAAGTGGTTCGAAAAGGTGGAAAATCTAATAATGAAAGATTGTCGGAAGTTTCTCAACAAGCTGAGATCAGTGCAGGTTCTTCACATGCAATTTTGTGTGATTATGCGCAGAGCGGATGCGAAATTTGTACCCAAGCTTCTGTAGGCGGAACAGAAAAACTGTCTTGCAGTTGCACAGGACCTACTAGACACTATTAACGCTAAACCTGACATCTGGTTGTTCTCGAAAACGAAAATGCCATTAAAAGGATCCGATTTTCAGAGTAGAGATGAGGTAAAGCAGAACGCGACGGAGGAATTGAATATCATTTCAAAAAACTTTTCAGAAGTGCTTTCGGCAGGCAGTGGAAGGAATGCTGGGCTAATTATGTGAAGGCGCAAGGGACCTACTTTGAGTTTTAGAATCCTAATCCCGGAAAGTGACCAATATATTTTTTCTGGTCAAAGGTCGGATACCTTAAGAACAGACCTTGTACCATCGGGGAAGAGTCCATCTAAAAAAAATACTCAACCCCTTTACCTTATTAATGAGGATTCCCAAAACGAAACACGTAAGAATTTCTGATTTAGGTGGTGTTATTTGAGTTAGAACTTTCCAAGCCAAGCATCCAATATGAACGAAATTTGAAACGCAGTTCCATTTTATATACAATCTCAATACCACAATTTTTCGAGAAGTCAGATCTTCAACTACATCCATCTTATTGCTAAACCACTAACCAGGCTACACCAGTTTCAAATATTTTATTACTTACGAAGAAAATAACAAAAATGAGGAATGCTGCCTTGAGACAACGCTGACATAAGGGGTTAAAACCTGTTGTATGGCAGCACATGTTGCGAAAGATGGAATATTTGAAGAAATTTTGAAGCAGTTCTGAACAATATTTTACTGTTTATTAAATCGCAGCCTGCCGGTACTTTTCGTAAATATCAATAGTCGAATAACAAATTTCAATTTGTGACAAGTAGCGCCGTCTAATTTTTTTTTATTTGGTACCAGTTTGTCACCTCAGAGTATAGCGCATGAGTATAGTGTACGGACTATAGTACATGAGTACGTTATAAAATGAATTTTATGAATTTAGAAGACGATCGAGCAATATGCTGCCTAATGTCTAAGTCAGTCATTGGCAACCTATGGCACGCAATTCTATTCTAAGTGGCACAATATTCTACACTTCAAATTTGTTAATTTTTGAGTGAAATGGAAATTTAAAATTTTGAAATGGAAATTTTTGGATTAACTTCTTCAGAATTATGGAAAGCAACATGTGCGGAATAACGAAAAAATCTAATTAACTCTAACGATAAATCGATAGCTATTTTAAATTATTGGATGCCATTGATGAAGAGATTTAATAGTTTGAAGAAAATTGCCTGTTTTCTATTTTCAGTCTTTGCTTCTACATACTATATGAACAAATGTTTTTTTGTTTTATATGAAAAATATTTCGACTTTTCAAAGAAGTTGTTTTATAATTGTACATTCAGAATCATATGCCGAATGAAAAGTCACAAATTATACCCCTGATATTGCTATATTAAGTACAGTGGTGCGGGGGGAAAAAGTTCGATTTAAAATATTTATTTTTTAATTAAATTTATACTGAAGGAATATTAATATTTCAAGTTGTTTATTTCATATTTAATATAAATGTGTTTAAAAGATACATGCTATATGTACCATTTAATTTTTTACTTATGCTGAAAAAATAGTTTTATTTTACGTTTTATTTAAGTTTATATTAATAAATATCCTTAAATAATGCAAAATTAATAAATAATAAAACTGTAAATCTATATTTTTTACCTCTATTCCCTAACTCTGCATGCATTGCCGAGTGAATCGAATTGCTTCAAATATTTCCTACAGTGTGGCATCCTGAATCATATGGGTAGATAGGGCCGATCCTTGCAGGAGTACACCGCACGCGGGTGCCCAAAACAAGGGGTGACAGTAGTCTGCATAAAGTTCTATCAATCAAGCAAAATTTTTTTATGAATTTCTCAAAATAAAACTTTAAATAAGTCGAACAATATGCTGAGAATTTTAAATAATTATTAAAAAATTTAAATAAGTCCCGATTTTCCAATAACATAGCATAGTTAAAGAAAAATAGAATGTACTGCACACAGTGGCACACACAAGGAGGGGGTAGGGATCCCGACCCCCCAAAGCCTTTGCTTTTTTTTCCGATTGATTAATACTCTAAGCACATAGTACGTAAAATTTAGTTAAGTATTTGTTATTAATGATTAATTTTATTAATTAAGACTAACTATTTATTCAGTAATTTAGTTTTTTACTGTTTTTGTCCCCGAAAACCGACAAAAGAAAAAGAAGCATGATGCAAGAACGTTGGACTTTCGACCCTGGACCCTCCCCCCTTCTTGAAAAATTCCTGTGTGCACTACTGACTACACAGTGTATTGGGTCCATTGTCCATTAACGTCTACTCTTTACACACATCTTTTATTTGATTATAAAATTCCTGGCAAAGCCGGCAATACCACAATAGAAAAGGTTTTCTTGCTTTCCAGTGGCAATAACGGCGCACTGTGGGTCAATACTTCACAAAGGCGTCTCAAAAAGGATTTTTGCGCAAGCTGCTATACAAAAATACCTAATATAGTTAACATTACCTTAGGAGTGTTTAAATTCAATATGCATTTGAGAAAATTAAAAGTTTTCAATTGAATAATAGTCTTTAAGGTATCCGACTACGTTCGGAACCGTGATTTTAAAAAAGAGCATAAATGGATAATTTTCATGATATTTAGTGTCACTTAGATTAGAATACATGTATAAAATTGCTTTAAGGACATTTTGATAAAAAAATTTATTTAAATACAATATTTCGGCAAAAAATTAACTTAGAATTACCTTTTTTCAAAATGTTCTCCTTTTGTGAAAAATGTTTCTATTATAATATTTTGCCTGTAAATAGCTCAAACCTCTGTACAGAGGCTCAGCTATGATTTTTAAAAAATTCACATTATTTTCAGAGTTACAACCCATTGAAATAATTATCGGCGTTTTTTCTTAAAATTTCTCACCACTGTTGTCGTAAGACATGGATAAAACCACTTTTAAGTTATATATTTCAAAAATTCTAGAGTTGAGCCTCTGTACAGAGGTCTGAGCTATAGACAGGCAAAATATTATTATAATAGAAGCATTTTTCACAAAAGGAGGATATTTTGAAACTTGATCATTCTATGTTCATTTTTTGTCAAAATATTGTACTTAAATAATTTTTTATTGTAATAATATTCTTAAAACTATTTTATATACGTTTTCTAATCTAAGTGACACTAAATATCATAAATGTTATCCATTTATACGCCTTTTCAAAATCACGGTTCCGAACGTATTCGCGCGGATACCTTAAATTTAGAAAAACAAAATAGAAGAAAAAAGTGATTTCTGAGTCAATTTTCATTTTTACTAATGTTTTACTTTTTACTCATATACAGGTAGATGAGTTTATAACGTCAACGTTGAGTATTAGTCAAAATATGAAAATTCTCTAAAGGGGCGGCACATTAGTTCGTTACACGCAGGCGGCCGACAGCATAGGATCGGTCCTGTTGCTAGATTGGTTTTCGGCACGCCAGAGCTACAAGGTTACCGACTCTTGACCTATAATGTGCTGCAGACGATTTAAGCAAAAATGTATTGTTGAAATTTTGCAAATAAAGATATCTTCAATTTGTGATTTATTTTTTGCACTAAACACAATCATAGTCACGAAAAAAGAACAAAAATGATATTAAAAAGTCCCTGTAATGAAAGGAACTTAATAAACCTTCATATCAAATACATCCCTTTCTTTAAGAACTTCTAATACTCCCCATAGCCACTACCACTAGGGATTACCAGCAGAGAATTTTCAATGCGCAGCTATTAGTCTGTTTTTTCCTACTTAAATGCAAGTTTTATCGCTCAAATTATGCTCCCATATACTAGAATATTCAACCTCTAATTCCAGTCGTAAAAAGACACAGAAAGGGAAAAAAATCAAATCTTAGCCCCCCTTTCCCTCATTTAAAGCAAGTAAATTTATGTAAAGCCCGACTTCCTTCCCCTCTATACCCATTTACATGCTTTTCAGGCATTAATCCTCCTTTTCCCCCTACCCCCTTTTAAAAGTCCCATTTCCAGAAAATGACACCTCTACATCCGTAAGGGATTAAAAATTTCATTAACAAACTTCCTGCCTCATTAAAGAATTCATTATAGAGATTTGTGAGTCGAAACCTTGGCGTGAAATACAACCTCTGGCGCATTTTAAAAGCGCGCTTTTGGCAAGATTTTTTCTCCCTTTCTGGAGGGAAAAGAAGGGGGAAGAAAAGGGAATGTTCTCTCGGGGATTGAGTTTTAATTAAATTGAAAACGAATACAGAAACATATTCGCGTTTTGAGATTAAAGAAAGTGATTAAGAAGACTCAAGATGTTTTAATTAGGTGTTAGTTCATTGTTATTTAGAAAAAGATGGAAGGGGGAAGAGGTTACGCATGGAAGAAAATTTTCAGATTTATTTAAAGACGGAAGTTTTGAGTTTCGATGAAAAGTCAGTAGGCTCTGTCTTTTGGGAAGTGTAGATAAAAGTCTGAATGAAATTTGTCAATTTAATTTTCAAAAGACGTCAGGTTTTTTTCACCCTGTCGTACGATCTTTAAATTACTTCCTGTTTGTATAAAAGAGAGAATATTTTTAAGAAAGCTTTCAAGATACGAAGCTTGTGTAAGCGCGCGATTTAATTAAAATTCTTTGAAAGCTCAGGAATAGGTAAATTATGATTCAAAGTTTATTTTAACTGAAATGGGGTGGAAATACTAGCTTTTCATAAAATAAATGCAGTTTCTTAGCCATTTTGAGTATCATTTTCTTCTTATCATATAGCTCCTTATCAAGGTTCCAAAGTTTAATTGAAACTACTCTTATTAATTTTGCTTTAAGCAGTTTTTTTAATAGTGGGACTTCAAACTATATAGCGTTAGACGTTAAAGATTTAACTAACTGTGGTAGAAATTCGGGGTAAGTTTCGATCAAGTTTCTCTATAGTGTAACAATTGATTAATGGACTAAATTCCTGATGGTCACATGATTACGGCAAACACGTGTTTCCCATTGATTAAAAATTGACATGCTAGTTGTTCAACTTGTAAAGTTGAGATAACATTTAAAATTTGATATGATTGGGTGAAGAGTTCACGTGTTAAAATTCTTCAACAGTTTTCAAAATTAAACAAAAGCTTACATCATACGAATACTTTTGAACTAAGTGCACTTTTGTTTAACCATGTGCATTATTATATCGTTGACAAATATGTACTTTCTAAAAGAAAGTTTCTGCAAAAAGCAAAAGTTGGCAACAGTGACAAACATGAATAATTGGCTGGAAACGCGTAATTATATTTATGATATAACTATGACGTCGCATTAATTTATGAACTGATTGGCCAAAAACACTGGGCTGAGTTATCATGTGACTAATGACGTCACATGAATTTAGTCCATTGTGTTATTAATGAATGTTAGAAAGAAAACAAATATCATTAACAAAAATTATGTTAAACAACATACTTTCCTCACTTGGTCTGTATTACAAACGAATGATCGTTAGAGGGCGCTTCTGCTGTTTGGGATAGTCAATTACAGTTATTATGACAAGAGCAAGTACAAAATGACTTTTTCTACACGTTTTATTAACATCGAATATTTGTCATCAACCTTTGAAATAAATTAAATTAGGTAGTCAAAACTTTTTTGATTTATATAATTACATTAAACATACAATATGCAACTTTTTCTGTTGATCATTTGTTTATACTTGACATTTTCGGAAGTTGATTAAATAGCTCCGCAATCGTGTCCTGTAATTTTAATAAAAAGTCCCAGATTTATACATCACATATCTCTATATAAGCTATACATTGGCTGTTTGAAGGTGCATGATACACAAATCTAATTCATCACTAATTTAAAATCTATAACTGGAGAAGCAGAGTTTAATCTACATCAAGGTGTAAAAAATATTTATTCTATTCTACGATAGTGTTTCTTCTTTAATTATTAGTCATTATCTATATATTTCACTTTACTAACGTGTTGGTTTATTAAGTTTACTGTTTATCATTATTTGTCTGTAGGTATGTTTTTTAGGCATGAGCCAACTAGGCCTCGGCCTTGAAGGGTTCATCTCGTTTCCCGATCGTTCTCAATAACATCATCGTCCAAGTAATTTTAACTGTTAAATGTTATTTCTGGACATATTCAGCGAAAAACTGAGAATTTCAAACTATATTTCAACTGACATAGACTGCATTATTATTTTATGTCTGTCGTCCGTGTCAATGCCTATACTTACCACCGTACTGCCCTTTTCAGCCTAAAAGATCTAATCTAAACCTAACTCGCGTCAATTACATTCTAACTGAATCTTTGTTTCATATTTAAGTGGCGTACACAGACCTCTCTTATGAGGGTGGAGGGGTAAAGTCTAAAAAAAAACCATAGATGCAAGCATCGAAGGGAAATCTCTATGGTAAAAATTAAATTTCTGTCTGTCTCTGGAGGGGGTGGTTGAAACCCCAAACCCCGTCCTTGTGTACGCCACTGCCTTATTTAAATTCATTGAAAAATTGACAATAGACCTTTATATAAAAAATGAAACATAGTTGAGATACATTAAATCCCAAAAGTAATTAAATCTAAATGATAAAATTAAACTTCAGACTATATAAATACGTAAATAAATACTCCGAAATACTTCCATATATAAGAAAATAAAAATTTGGAAAGCAATAATACATCAAAAACATGTAAGTCATTTCACAAAATGAGAATAAATATTTACGAAAAATCCACAACAGTTAGTAGTTATTCAATGAATAAGAGATTTATTTCTATATAGATTCATTTCTTCCTCTACAGTCCAATGAATTCAAAAATCATTTTTTAAAATCGTTTTAAGTTATTTTCATACCCTTAATCCATTCTTAGCCTCATTCGAACTTGCGATCTTTCGAAATTCAGAACTACAAAATACTCTAGCTTTGTAAATAGATGTAAAACTGAAAGCGTTGAAAACAAATAACCCGATCCCTTCCTCCAAATCGGATAAAACTTTCCTCAATCGTACGTTTCAATATGTTAAAATCTGACAGTAAATTTTGAGCTTCAAGTTAAATTTTGGGCTTATTTTTGGCTCGCCCCTCTCTTGGCTTTCCTAACCATGAACTTAAGTATGCTTGAGTTATTTTTACAAGAGTATTAGTACTCTAGAAACACACGTTCTGTCTACACAAACACATAAATAAAACCAAAAGCAAGTACAGTGAACTGTTAACTTAGTTTCAGACAAATTTAGAGATAAAAAGGGGAGCTAAAATATATTTCTCTAACATCATCCAAGAAGCGCTTTTTGCAGGAAGTTGGAGGCGAGACAGTTAAGAAAATAAAGTTGAGGAATACTGAGAGGTTTATTAGCGTCATTCATCTATGAAACATAAAAAATAGGATGAAAATATCCTCTTTTAATTTGAATAATGATTTAAGACTAGGGAGTTTTTCTACTAATGTTGATAAATAGGTTGATTCTATTGAAAGGGTCACAGAAATATATATTTAATGAATACAAATTCAAAGAAAAAAGTTAGTCGGTTTGATATTTGAGATGAAAAATTGTAACCAATTCGAAAGCTCCTTACGCATAATTTTTATTCATTATCGAAAGCCTTTTTTTATCAAAAGACGATTTTTAGTTCAGGCGATGATTAAGATTTTGTTTCAACTTTGTTATTAATTACTCAGTGGAATTTATGATACATAGATCATTAACCCATTAAAAACCATCTGCGTATATATACGTAGTGCGCTAGCTGCCCAGACTTATATACGTCTTTCTGAAGTACGGACTTTTCATTGCGCGCCTATCAGTAAAATGTTTCCTGAGGCTTTTGAATGCTTTAAAATGACCTTGACAGTGTGCGAAAGATTTACTTATTTCAGAGAATGATATTCTTATTTGATATTCTTTGCCCCGTAATACACCGCATACGTGCGCCTTTGTGAAAACTGATCACACTGGGAAGCGAATCGCGTAATATTTAATCGGCAGGCAAGTAAAATAAAACGAAAATTGTTCATTGAATATTTCCGCCTTTCTATTTCTACATAACTGAAAGGTCCTCTTGGTACAACCCCATTTCCCATTTTATTCTGAATCGCAATCAGATGACCTGGCCAGAATTTCATTTGGCATTCCACTCTTCATTATTACCCGACATCAACGGAAAATCTTTCGGCCAAAATATTCTATCAATGGGATGCTCTATCGATTAGAATGGAATTAATCGATAATGAATACATATATCGATTGTTGAAATTTATCGATACATATTCAATCGATTAGTGAGAGATTTCGATAGTTAATTAAAATCATTCAATTTTTCTATAGATTTCCGGTAGATGTAGTGCTAAAGTCAAAAACTCGTGCCCGGAGTTTCACGCATTCGAGCATTAATGCCACTGAAGATCCGTCGTGTGGAGGACCTGATGCATGATAAATCTGTCATGGCTCAAAGTCCTCCCATTGGAGTGGTAGTTCGGTGAGGGAGGGGGCACATCAGATGTTGTTCTCGCATCTTACCGAGGATCAAAATAAAGAGGTTCGTTACCAATAGCCCTCGTGTTGCTTTGTAGTGCGGATAAATACTCATTCAATAGACTTCATCAATACGCTGTGTATACATTTCAAGGCGTGTAGGAAAAATCAAATTAAGTAAAACATACGTTAACAACAAATTTTATGCAAAAATCGAACTTAAGAAGCCACGCGAGGACTACAAGTGGCGTAGTATGTAATTTTAAACCATGATCAAGTAAAGAAGACAATACTGGGGCTGACAGCTCTCCTCCCTCCAAGCTTCCTTACTGTAATAACGTGGGGTCTTTGAGTGTCGACAAACTTAATGTGTATCAGCCAGTGCGCACAACAGGTATTTAGTGGCATTTAGACTCAAACGTAAGATTTTTTCAAAGACTGCATAGAATAATCTCCTATTCAAGACAGGGACGTCTTAAGATTTCATGAGACCCTCGGCCCCTACTCAAAAGTGAGCCCTGTGTCCTTACACAAATGTAGGCCCCACATATGGCCCTTAAAAGTAGACAGTACAAATAGTCAGTCAAATACTCCCATAATAATAATACTCATAGACAGTCAAATACTCGCATAAACAATAACCCAAAACAAATAAATGTGCATAACTTACAATCACACAAACCGGCTCGACCGACCGCCGCCTTTGACTGAATGAGCAATGATGGTGTATGGTGGTAGGTCTAGGCCTGTACGTGAACAAAGATCATCACATGAAGCCAGTTGACATATCGTCCAAAATTCCCAGTTTTTCGGAGAATACAACGGAATAACATTTAACCGTTGAAATATTCGAATTATGATCTTATTAAGGCTGAGTCGAGAACGAGACGAGACCCCTATCGTGGACGAGGCATGGGTCCGGTTGGCCCATGCCTTAAGGTATCCGACTACGTTCGATTGATTGATTGATTGAATATTAACGTCGCACTGTTCAGCTCCGAGGGCGGCGAAGGACCACGTAATTTTGAACCAGTCAAGCGACTACGTTGGGAACCCGATTTTAAAAGGTATAAATGGAAAATATTTAGGTATTTATGTCTTTTATATTAGAAAATGTATATAAAAGGGTTTTTGAAAATATTAAAAAAAAAAAATTATTTAAGTAAATATTTTGACAAAAATGCTTGGTTATAAATTTTTGCCTGTCAAAATTCAGACCTCTGTCCAGAGGCTCAACTCAATTTTGGAAATATAAAATTTAGAACTGGTTACCAGTTTTACGACAACAGGGGGGAGAAATTTTAAAAAAAAAACGCCGATAATTATTTCAATGGGTTGTAACTCTGAAAAAAATGTAATTTTAAAAAATCGTAGTTGAGCCTCTGTACAGAGTTCTACTATGTGCAGGAAAAATATTGTTATAAAATAAAATTTTAAAAAAAGGGAGAAATTTTGAAAAAGATTATTCTAATTTAAATTTTTTTCCGAAATATTGTATTTAAAAAATTTTTTTTTGTCAAAAGCCTTAAAAAAATTTTATAGGTATTCTAATCTAAGTGACACTAAATATCATGAAGATTATCCATTTATGCGTTTTTTTAAAACCCGGGTTCCCAACGTATCGGTCCTTTAACGCCCCTAAATCAAGATGCTTTAATCAAAATAAATTAAAAAATACAAGTAAACGTAAAATGCCCCCCTATCTTCATATTGTAATTAAGTATTATTGAAAAGGGGGCGCGTACAAATAAATACCAGATGCCCAACCAAAAGGCACAAAAATCAATCCTTCCTATAACAAGCCTCCTTTTTAAAACCTATATCCGGCGCAAACGGAGACATTCGATACCTACAGAAATGGCATCTATCCGCCTTTCGACCTTGATAACCATCAACAAGTCTTGTCTCCATTACCTCGATCCTAGTTAGTTGCCTCGCGCTCGATGATTCAATCGGACCCACCCTGACAGACAGACCCCGCGTCTTGAGTTCTTTCTCTCTTTGAAGGTCTTTTCCCGCTAGAGAAGAGCAACTCGATCCAACCTCATTACCAGCAGAGGGGAGAACCTTTTTGACCTCGCGACACCATTAGGATCCGGTGTTTGTTATCGTCTGTCGTTCGCCACCCCTCTCGTTTGACACTCTGTCACAGCACCCCCCGTGAACTTCCCCTTTTCTCATTTCGAAGGACTTTTCCTAGCGTATTCTTCCCCTTCTTAAATGGCATTGTTATTTTGGTTCAACGTCGCCGTTCAGAGTGACGTGGATTCTGTCATTTGAATTTTAAATAAATTATATTATGGGGTCATCTTTAATATTCTCGCATACGACAAAGATTTAAACATTCATGTGTGTTGAAAGGCTTTTAAATAAAAAGAATTGTGGAATTATGAGTATTTCTACAAGATTTAAGCTCAAGCATAGTCCAAGCAATGAAAAAAAATGTAGTGACGAAGCCTTTCTGTATGTATACGAAGCACTGTAGCGTTATGTTAAAATACAAAATCTGTATATAAAGGAGAAAAGCGACTCACTCACTCACCCTTCACGAGATCTCCGGGACTATTACACGTACAGACTTAAAATTTGGCAAGCATGTTTCTTTCGTTGAGTAGAGATCCACTAAGAACGGGTTTTGTGGAAATCGACCCTAAAGGAGAGTTATGGGGGAGGGGGTAACAAAATTTCCCTTTTTTGAGCTATTACACTTACAGAGTTGAAATTTGGAAAACCTTTTTATTTCTTGAGTAGAGTTTCGTTAAGAACATATTTTTACAAAAGTCGATTCTCAAAGGGGGGAAAGGGGGGGTACGAGATTTTACAGGTAAAACAATCCCCATTTTTGAGCCATTAAACTTGAAATTCGGCAAACATTCGAAAAATATGTTCCTTCTGTTGAGAAGAGACCCGCTAAGAACGGGTTTTCGTGAAATCGAATGTCTGGGAATGCAAAGGAGTTAAATTTTTTTTAAAAATCCCGTTTTTGAGTTATTAGACCTACAGGCCTGAAATGCAACCATGTTTTGTTTGTTGAGCATAGATCCTCTAAAAATGGGGTTTGTGGAAATGGACTCTGGAAGGGGATTATGCGGCATTAAAAATAAATATACTCCCAATTTAATAATTCAGGTCCTGCCTTTTTAAATCAAAATGCGATGGATGTAAGAATGTTTTTCAACGCAATCGAAAACTTAATACTAGGACTTAGATGTCAATAACTTCAAAAAACGATATATTGTTATACAACATCGAGAAATACCCATGTAGCGGGTGTGTAACGGCTGGTACCTTGTATATCCTTGTAATAATTTATTTGTTAGATTTCGTACAATTCGCTTAAAATCTTTTGGTTTTACTAGCTAGACATCACGAATTTAAGCGATTATAGTAGGAAAAGGTTTCAAAAGTATTAAAAAAAAAATAAAGAATCATTCGAATGTTTTTCTGCACATATAGATATGCTTCTTGGACCAGAGACATTAATATCGTGCACCCAGTGGCGCACACAAGAGGGAGGAGTCCGGACACCCCCCTAGTCTGATTTTTTTTCGATTGGTTATAATCCTATGTATGCAGTAGCGTACACAGGAATTTTTCAAGGGTCCGGGGTTGAAATTTCACCGTTCTTGTATCATGCTATTTTTGATTTTGTCGATTTTCAGGAATAAAACATAGTAAAAAACTAATTATTGGATAAATAATTAGCATTAATTAATAAAATTAATCATTAATAACAAATATTTAATTAAGTTTGACGTATTATATACTTAGAATTATAACCAATCGGAAAAAAATCAAGGGCTTTGGGGGTCCGACCTAGGACCCTCCCTTGTGTGCGCCACTGTATGTATGTATTACGTAAAATTTAATTATGTATTTGTAATTAATAATTAATTTTATTAATTTTTGTCATCTATTTATTCAATAATTTATTTTGTATTGTTTTTGTTCCCGGAAATCGACAAAATCAAAATAATATGTTCAGCGGCGTATTGGAGCATAATACCAAAATTGTGGACTTTTGACCCTGGACCCTCCCCTAGAAAAATTTTTGTGTGCACTATTGACTCTTTTTTTTTATACAGTTACTTTTTAAATGATTTTGAAAAAACACGGTAAACAAATTGAACAATTTTTTTTACCCTAATTTTTTTGTTTTAGCACGAATTTTAAAAAAGAATTGCAGATTAGTGCCAATTCGATGAGGACGATTTTATCGAATTTATGACAGTTTATGACATTAAAGAAGTCGATAATGACGAAGTTGAAGGTGAAGTTCAACTATTAACAGCAGATTTTATCAGCCAGGGCTTAGAATTTGCTAAAGTATGAAACATTTTTACTCATAATCCTAACATAGAGCGTGCATTATAATTTCCATGTAATCGTAAGTTTTGTGTAGCAGGATATCAAGAACTATAGAAACACTTGGAGAAGCCAAAGAAAAAAAAACCCGCGAATAACTCACTTTGTAACAACAACAACAAAAAACCCCAACTGACTCCGTTAATAATGAACGAAATTTTTCATTTGAATCAAAAGCCGAGAGTTGTGCTAGACATACCTGACACATCTACTGATGACAGTATTTTTGATCCAATGAGGTTAATTCATGTGACGTCATAGTCACATGATAGTGAAAGCCACGTGATTCTAGCCAATCAATTCAAAAACTCATGTGACGTCATAGTCACACGATAAAAACTACCTTGTGTTTCCAAGTAATCAGTTCACGCGCTCCGTTGTTGCCAAGTTTTGCTTTTTGCAGAAACTTTCTCTTAAAAAGTACATATGTATACAAAATGCATTTTATTTAAAAGTATAAGTACAAAATACGACTTTTTTTTAATTTAAAAAACTCTTTTTGAAGAAATTTTTTTCCCTAACATTTAAACATCTTTACCCAAATATGAAATTTTATCTGAGTTTTACAAATAGAACAATCACAATTAGTTTAATGTTTGTTTTGAATTCAATGGAAAACACGTGTTTGTTTTTATCATGTGACTTCATGAATCAAGCCCATTCGTAATAAACGGGGACACGTTTATTATAAAGTAGCGATGAGAAGGTTTTGTAGTTTTATTCCTAATTTCAGTTTGAATTTTTATATCTTGTATGTACTTAAAGACTAAATTTTCCCTATACACTAATTTATAAAAAAAAATTTTTTGTAATAAGAATGAATTATTTTTGTTTTATAAATGCGTAAAATGGATTTTATTGTTACTTTTTTGCACGGTTTTAAGTGAAAATATTTAGAGATTTTTCATCTTAAACGATTTTTTAAAGTTTCGGAACCTATCCCCAAATTTTCCATGTGTCAAACGTATTTTTTTTTTTGCACGGTTTTCTAAGGGGAACATATTTACCGTGTAAAAAAAAGAGTTTGGTGTAATAAATTTTGAGCGGAAAAAACGTGCACACTCATGTATCCCCCGATATTAACGCTCTCTGTTTCAAATACTTTTCCCCGGGAAGTGAAGCCCCGTGGGGAAAATTGAAACAATTTTTCCCAGGCTTGTTTCAATCTACTTGCAACAAAACCTGTCACTAGTCCTAATTACATCATGTTTTGCTTATCATTTGGGGAAAATTTCTTTTTTCCCCTCGGGGGTCATTCACAAGATAAACATCATAATTATGCAAAAAAGCTTTTATTAAGTTTTCCCCCTTTTTTCAATGTAATTCGTAAATAGGGGTATAACAATGTGTTATTTTTTTTCACAATCGTTAAAAAAGACGTTTGCTACATAAATAATGAACAATATCCCCGTTTAAAGTAATCTAATATCTATTGTCCTACGCTGTAAATTTTTCATTTATGATTTTCTAACAAAAATTTTACATACCACTTAATATTAGGTTTAATGTTTCTCTATTTTTTGACTGTTATTTATTTATTATTTATTTTATTTTTGTTATTTATTTTATTTATTTTTTTTTTATTTTTATTTTTAAAGGGGTTTTTTAATTTAAATGTAGAAAAAAAATTTTAATTAATTTTTTTTTTTCTTTTTTTTTTTAATATGCCTATAGTTTATGTTCAGTATTCGCCGTTCTTGTTTTGTTATAATTATTGAACAAAATAAGTCATATAACTATTATGGTTAATAAAACAAATTTCGTAACCTGGTTTCATACAGAATTTCGCAAATTAAAATACAAGCATTTTTTCTTGTTAATCTTTAGTTTATTTTTCTGTGACCTATTTAGAGGCTATCCCAAAATGTTAGCAATTCAAAAAAAAAAAAATTTTAAGTAATTTGTTGAATCACCGCAAAACCCGTTTTAAGTTTTAAAAAATTCTGGATACTTATATATTTTCCCAAATTTCATAACTAAATGTACATAAACAACAACAAAAAAAAGAATCAATCGTTTTGATTTTGGGTCACTGTATGATTTAAAAAAACTCTAACGACTTTCATTCATCGAGAATTTTTGAGCAATTAAAACCTTTTTTTTCACTATCGTATTGATGCGAAAACTGCTCCCTAATATTTTTTATACCAAAAAAATTAAAATTTTTTTTTGCCAAGTGATTCATCTCCCCACCAAAAAGGTGCCCGAAACCCGAAATAATAATTTTAACCTTACATATATTTTTTTTATTCTTTTTTTTTTCCATTTTCCATTCACACACAAACAGGTAAACAAACAGGCATTAAAAAATTTTGATCGAAAAAGAAAGAATCTTGCTAAGATATTTTAAAAAAAGGACTTAGGGTTTATATATCTTATGAACCGAATACTATCAAGAAGATCAACTTTAAATTGTCATTTTGTAAAAGATTGAGACATGAATAATTTATGTAGTGGGAAGAAATAACTTTACTCGTAAAGATTTCCTTCTTAATAACGTGGTTTTTCAGCTCCTTTTAACTTCGTAATTTATATTACTTCCTCAGTGGCTCGACCGCCTAGGGTGGGCTTTGGTCTTCTCAAGAAACCTTTTCCAGGACAGCCTTCTTCCTGATACTGTTCTGCAATTCTTAGTTCTCAAAACTAGAAATTCTTTTTCTAGGCCATCAATGCATCTGAGATTTGGCCTCGTAATTTATACATATAGGAAAAAAGCGCCCTTACCCTTTCCCTCCCAAGATCTCTGGAACTTTTAAAAACCTCCCAGATTTGAAATTTAGCAGACATTTTTCTTTTGTAGGGTAAAAGTCTCAAAGAGTTCCCGTCTACAATGATTTAAAAAAGATACTTGTTTTAGAAACCCAAGGGGGAAAGGGACTAAAGGGGGGCAATAATTGGGAATTTAGGTATGAAGAATTTAAAAAACCCAATATTGCCATACAGAAATCATGAAATACTCAGAAAAAGGCCCTAGTAATAAAACGCACCCAATTTATTATACAATCCAGCCCCAAAAAAATTCATCCATTTTGATTTATTTACTCCATTACTACCTCACAAACGAAGTTATCCACACCACCAACGCCCAGAAAAAAAAAAAAAGGTTCTATTTTTTTTCAGACTTTTCCCTAAAACCCCGATACTATTACAAACCCAAACCCCCCTTTACAGCTGAGTCAGCATATGTCCTTTATTATATTAAAATACCCTTTTTTTCAAAACTTTAGGAAAAAAGAAAGGGATGCAGTTTCATTGTCATCAAAAAAAAAAGTAGCCCCCCCTTTTAAACTTTTTTACGTTTGGCCCCAAACGTTTTTTTACCCCCCTCTGGCTCTCCTGTATATTGATTCCTCTCTTCCTGAATGTGAAATCTGGAGCGGTAATTCAGCAAACGATCACAAATGGGGGAAACCCCTGGTGGGGGGGGGATCGATGAAAGGTGTTGGGAAAACAGAAGCATTCACGCCGGAGTTGGGGGGTGGAGGAGAACCCCTGAATAAACTCTTTAAAAGGCAATTGTACGCAAACCACACATCCGTTTAAAAAATGTGATTTGAAAAGGAGGTTTTTTAGTAAATGAATTAAGCTGCTTTTCATGGCTATTGTTTGGGATTTGTGCTTGTTTTTCCCTGACTCCATAAAAGATCGAAAAATGAATAAGTTATTCACTAAAAATTTTTTTTATCACGTTATTTTTTGGGAAAGGGGATTCTCTGAATTTCACAATTTGTATCACTTCAGAGGATTAAAATTTATTACAGATGAATTTTAAATCCCAAGTTTTTTCAAAATTTTGGGTTTTAAATAAAATTTGGATCAATGTCTTATCAGTTTTTTTAAAACCCCAGTAACTGTTACAAGATTTAGAAAATTTTTATTCATAAATGTCCCAGTGTATTAGAAAAAAAATAAAATGAATGGTAAACATTTCAGTTCAGAAAAAAGAAACAGAAATTTTTTAAAAACAATTCAACAATACTGGACGTGTAACGCCCCCTTACACTTTAAAACTAAAATTTTTTAGTTTTTAGGTATATTTGGCGTCAGTAAAGCACACGGGAAATTTTTTTCAAGGGGAAGGGGTCCGGGGTCAAAAGTTCACTTTCCGTATCATGCCCCAATACACCCCCCAACATTTTTTTTTTTTGATTTTTTTCGTTTTTTTGGGAACAAAAAACGGTAAAAAATTGATTATTGACTGAATAATTAGGCATTAATGAAAAAATTAATTATTCATTAACAAAACTTAATTAAAATTTACGTAGAATTTACATACGATTATAATCAATTAAAAAAAATCAAGGGTTTTGGGGTAGGATTAAACCCAAAGAACCCCCACCTTTGTGGGGCCACTAAAGACAAATATGACAAAAAATTTTCCCGTTACCCAATATAATAAAGTTAATAAGATATGTCATTTTTAAAAACAAAAAAATTTTTGATATGTATATAAAAGAATACTTTTTTTTTTTTACTCATATTTTCTATTTTTTTAAAAAGCTATTTTTTTTTATATCCACACCCAAAAATTTTTCGATCTTATTTTTGTTTTAAAAAATGCACGCTACCCCCCGGGAATATACTTAACTGATTTCCATTTTTTACGGCAAGTATTAAAATGGTATAAGAAATATTTATAATTGCATAATTCAGTAAAATCCAGATATATTTTAGTTTGGAAATGTTTTTGGCTATCAGAAATAGTTGAGCTAACAGAAAAACAAATTATTTCAAATTAATTCTTTCAAATTAATTCAAAATTAAAATAACTATTACCGTAAAATCTGGTGCATAACGCGCACTTTTAACACAAAAAAATAAGATCGAAATTTAGGGGTGCGCGTTATACGCCGGATTCGATAATTTTAAAAAAATAAAGAAGGTATTAAAAAAACCTACAGATATCTAAAATGTTTTTTTTATTTAAAAGAAATGACATCCCATATGAATTTAAAAAAAAGTTGTAGTCTTAAAAGTATACTTTTTTTTTAAATGTCTGGGACAATATCAAAATAAATGACTTCAGAATATAAGAACATTTTTATCCCAATAATTCAGAGTTCTTAAAAAAAGGGGGGTTGCGGTTATACGGCGAATAAAATTTAAAAAAAAAAAAATGAAACCAAAAGGTATAGGTCCCCGTTATACCCCCGGATTTTGGTATTTTTAAAAAACCTTGAAATTTACTTTTCTCAATACCATGAAAATAAACAACATGGAAAAAAAAAAAAAAACAAAATAAAAAACTGATGTGGGTGAAAATGCCGTAAATAGTTTTCTTTTTAAATATTCAATAATAAAACTAAGTAAACAAAAAAATTCAAATGTTATATTTAAAAAAAAAATATTTAAATAGGAACGGGAAGATCATCAGGAATAAAAAAAATTGTTACTAAAAATTATACTTCGCTTCAAATGTAATTCACATAAACTCGCACCAAATTCAGTTCCTTAAACCTTCATCCATATTTTCCAAAAATGAATCTTTTAAACCCGAAAATAATATATTATTATGAAAAAATCTGCGTTAAACTCCCCCACACACATCTTTTATGAATTCACACGGTGAAAAAAACGTTTCCCCCCCGTTTTTTTTGTAAACTCTTCCCCAAAACCCGTCGCCCAGTGAACAACTCAAAAAAGAACACAATAACGTCCCAAAATTTGAGAAGAGGAAAAAATCACCACCCCAATCCCGATATTTCATAAACAAAACATACCGAACCAAAAGCTCGGGGACACTTTTTTAGTCTCTTCACCTTTTGTGTGTGTGTGTGGTTACAAACTTTTTTTTTTTTTCGCTTTTTTTTAAATCGAATTTTTGGGGGAAAAATGAGGGGCAAGCATTTTAAAAAGGGGGTCCTCTTTATATATACTTCCTTTTTGGCCCCCTTTTTTTGTATTTTTTTTTGATTCTTCTCACTGTATATATCTTGCCTCTTGGTTGTTCCCCCCTGGTTTGGGACATCAATAACATTGTGTCGCCCTACGACGTAGGAGAAAATTGAAGTTGGGGGTTTTTTTGCAGCAGCGTGGAGAAACAACTGGGACGAAACATTTTTTTTTTTTTTTATTTCTTTTTTTTATCTTTTTTTATTTCTTTGGGCCCCTTTTTCCTTTTTTGGGGGGTGGGAGACGGTTCGAGGGGGGTTTAAAAGTGCTTAAAAATGCACCCCCCAATGTGAGTTATTTCATTTGGCTGGATGTGTGGAATTCGAGGAAGTTTTGAAAAAATTTGGCCCTCCATTTCTTACAGGATGTTTCCTTTTTTTCTACCGGGGTAAACTCACGATTTCTTTTATATTTTTTTAAACAAGATACCTTGTATACGTGGGAGCTTTCAGTGAAAAACGCTTAACAAGAAATTGAAGGGGCTGGGAAAAATTTTTTTTTTGGGGGAAAAAATATTGGGGGGGAAAATATATCCCAAAAAAGTTAAGTTTATTATAGTTCATTTTATTTACATAGTTATGTATACAAAGCAATGTTCGTTTGCCGGGGTTAGGGAATTTGTTTGTTGGGTTTTTTTATAAACGGAAAACTTCAAATTAATTTAATTTTTTTTAAACATCCCCCAAACACATATGGACGTTAACAACATTTCGACTATTTAAATAATTTAAGGGAAACACCAAATTTCACAAAAACAAAAACAGGCAGCTACTTTCCCTGATGCAAATAACAAACAGAGGAACAAAAGAGAGCGCACACAAATAACTCTTCTTTTTAAAGGCTGTGGGGAGACAAAAACCCTAAAAGGCCCCATTTTAAAAAAAACTGGGGGGCCAAAACCTTTAAATAAAAGGGAAAGTTAAAATCGATCATGCGCGGGACAAGTTCAAATAAGTTATCCCTTAATCCTGAAGGAAAGGGCCCAAAAAATTTCAAATAATTTTAAAAAGGGGACTAGAGAGAATTACTACATTTTGTGTGTGTATATATTTAATAAAAAAAGGGAAAAAAAAAAGCGTTCCAAAAAAAAAAGAAATTTTTAAAAAAATTTTCAACTTTTTTAAAACCAAAAAATTTTTTGGGGGGTTTTTAAAAAAATCTGATATTTTACTTTTCATTTCACCATTGGGTTTTAAGTCTACGTTTCTGTGCATACTTTTTTTGACGTTTCCTTTTCAAATAATGGGGAACAAAAAGCTACATTATTCATTTCATTTTCGTCGTCCCGAATCTGCATCAATGATATTTTTTAGCTTTGAACAAACTCCAAAATACCCTTTTTCTGCATTTATTTTGACACATTATCATCAATTTTACTGCAACGAATTCTTCCGATAATACAATAAGAAGGTTTTAACCGGCTGGTGTTTTCCCCCTTTTAAAATTTTTTTTCATTTCCCGAAAAGGGAAAACATTTTTTGGGTTTAAATGATTTTTCCCCCTTTTGTGGTTGAAAAAAATGCCTGAAAAAATACCTAGTAGTTTTTCGAGACCGTTGTATTATTTTTTTGGAAATATTTTGGCTTAAACCTAAATTTGTAAAACGTATTTCATTATATCTTAAAAAATTTTCAAGGGGAAATTTCCCTTGTTTACTCTGGTTTTGTGGGTTGTTTTTTAAAAATAAAAATCATTCATTTGAAAGTTACCCGTTTTTGATTATTCCCTCACCCCCCAGATTCTTCCAAATTTATATAAAGCAAAATACTATAATTACGATTATTGTTTACCATGTAGATGCTAATGCACATTATTAAGGAAAATTATCAAATTATGCATGTGATAGAGAGGTTCAGTTTTTAATGGCACCTACTTCGCTAAAAATATAATAATACGCAATAAAACTATTAACAAACTTGTCTTTCTTTTCTTTTCCTTCTTTTAAAAAAATATTTAAAATTTTTTTAAAAGAATCATTAAAATTACTTTAGGGATTTCTATTGTGTATAAATGTATTATAAAATACAGCACATAAGTTGAGTCCCTTAACTTTAACAATACAACACGGTATTTGGCATAAAACGGGTAATTCTATTTTCCCCACCAAACTATCATTAATGCAATAAACTTCCATTCTTTAACTTGACCACGGTAGTCAGGGGTCATGGTCGCAATTCCCTGGCCGGCGTTGTCGACCCTCGAGGTTGAGACCTGGGGGCCTTGAAAACCCGCCGTGTAAAAGGCTGATGAACGTTAAATCGATCGAGGCTCAAAGTCCTCCCGTTAGCGGGAGAGTGAGGAATTTCGGAGAGGGGGTGCTAAATCAAATGTCATTTACGTCATTTGAGTTCCGTCGCCAACGTGTTTTCATAGCCCCTTTGAAGTTCACTAAAATAGTCCCTTTGAAAAAATTAAAAAAAAATTTTAAAAAAGACTTTAGACATGAAGGTGATCACAAATATAAAAAGAAAAAAAAAAAAATTAACATTTTTAATTACGGGAAAATTTTTGGTTTTTTACTGTGAAACCAGTGAACAAAACGGGTTTCCCTTTTTTCCCACTCAAACTGACCAAAAATAAAAAAATTTTTCAAAAATAAAAAAACTCATATCTTATGACCATAAAACTTTTTTTATTCTAGGGGAAATTAATTAAAAAAAAAACTTTTTAAAAAGGGTTTTTAAAAATTTTTTTAAAAAAATTTTTTTGTATTTTTTTTAAAATTTTTTAATACAAATTTATACATAAAACTACATATATTTTTTCATTACATACTAAAAAAAATTTTTATTTATTAATAAAAAAATTTCTAAAATATAATTTTTTCATCCATAACTATAAAAGGCAGAATAATTAAATCCATTTAAAGTACAAAAAGGGTCACATTTTTGACATATGCAAATGTGGGAGCTCCACAAAATTTGGGAAAAATTTTTTGCAGATAAATATATTTAAATATAAAAAAATTTTTCACTATAATTTTTAAATTAAATAAATATATTTCTAAACTTCAATAAAAAAAATAGTGCTTCCCGAAAGTCAGCTGCTGAGAGAATTTTCGCTTTAGAACGGGCACCAAAAAGAATAAAAATAAGTTCTTTCTGGAGTTTGGTTTCACAATTTAAACCATAAAATTTTAATTTCATTTTTCTACTTTCCCTTTTCTTATCAAAATGATTGAAAGGGTTTTAATTAATAAATATAAAGATTCATAGTAAAAATCCGGGGCAAAAAATTTAAAAAAAAATATATTTTTAAATATATATATATTTAGGGCTAATGGAACTTACTTAAATTAAAAAATGACATCAAATACTTCTTATTTAGAAGGTCTCAATTGTTTAAAAATAGCCGTTGTGTTGTATTTATTTTCTAGGAAAAAAACAAAAAAATTGAAAAAAAAGCTCTTATTGGGATAAAAAAATTTCAAATTTGATTTTTTAAAAAATGTTTAATGTGTGGTTTCGGTGCGAAATCAATAAACGTCAAAGGGATAGTGCGACGTTAATTTAAATCTGATCTATTTTATATAAAATATTTAGCCTGAAGTCTGTTTCATCCTCCATACTGCGGGGGCTACTTGCAATTAGACAGAAATAATATTTGCTGCGATTTCGTGGATTTGACAAATTCCGAGTCTACAAACTGAGTTTGGAAGTCCTTACGTGCTGTTGGAAGTTAGAAGAATGAGATACCAGCTCAAATATTTTATTTTATACCTTACCATGGTCAAAAATTAAGCCAATTCTCTTAGTCATGTGATTTAAATCAAATAAATCAAGAAGAAAGAAAACTGAATTAAAAAAGTAGGTATTCCATGTAATTAAGGATGAAAATGATAAAATAAAACGTTAGGGAGTCCCATATGAGCCAAAAACCTCAAAAACAAAGTTTGTAAGCTAATACTTTTTATATTAATAGTACAGTGTGTATTCTTATACACAATTTTTAAACGTTACTGGAGAATATTCTGCGAGATTTACAAATAAATTCTAACAACATTCTAGCCTGAGGATAAAATACAAACACATGAAACTATTAAGAGCATTATTTTAATTTTTATATATAATATTGAAATAAATCTCACAAACAGTTTAGCATCATTTAAACTTTTGACACTGTTTCGATTGAACAAAAAATTCTGTTAAAATAAAACGTATTAAAGGACGAAAATTCTTACAATAATCAACGAAAATAAAAACCCAACTCTGACTAAATGAAAGTAATCAATTTGATATACGTAGATCATGACGAGTTATTAATTCAGTTTAGAGCTTAATTAAATCTCAAAGGCATGCATAATTAATTCCTCCTGCTTATGCTGTATATTTTTATGAGCTCGCTTATGAAAAATGATAGGAGAAAGACTTAGCGCTATCAAATAAGCAATCTAATCTGGGGCGTAGCTACCGCCGATTCAGTCGTATCAGTGACATGCGTAACATTTTGAAATTTTCACAAATAAATTTTACAATATGATAATTTTAGTTTTTTTTACAAAAAAAGGACCTCCAAGGTATTTTGATATAGGGCCCATTACACCAGTGAGTGTAATGCCTGTTAAATTAAAGTATGGAATGCTTCAAAAAACTAAATTGTTGTTCGATAGTAATGTTATATTTTTTAAAAAAAGTGTATTTATTATTTTTTAAATTTTTCGTTTAATTTTATTGTCTTAAAAAATTAAACAGAAGATTAAAAAACTTCGAAATGTTTCCTTCATTTTTAAAAGATTTCAATAATTAATATTTTGTTCAAAGTCAAAACATAGACGTTTTCTGACATAATTAGTAGATATTACATGACAAAAAAATTGAGAAAAAAAATATTTAAAGTTTTATATTTCAAACACTTGTTTTGGTCTGAGCTGACGTAGAAGTAACAATTTTTAATGGTAACACGGAACAAAAATTTTCTCGCTGAACTGAAATTCGTTTGTTTCGTCACCATGGTAACCGAACTTGCACATATTCTATGAAGATCGCATTAAAAATATTAAAATACTGTAAGAGGATAATTTCATCTTTTTAAACTCGGACAGTATTTCAATTTCACGCGAAAAATCTCATTAGTATTTTAACAGATAATTTCTAAAATCTAGGAAACCATATAAAAGAAACCCGGGTTTTCATTTTTTAAGAAAAGAAACAAAATAGACTATATTTACATTTCGGAAAGTATTTGAATATTCTACCATTTCTTAACACAGTCACATAGCGTTCATAGTTTAATTTTGGTTGCTATATTATCTTTCTATATATAAACAATCGAATTCAATAATCTTTTTTGTGGTTACAGTGTGGCGGGCTCACGCGTTTTTTTTATTTTAAATGCCCTTTTGGGTTTTTTTTGGGACCAAATTAAAGGAACTCTTTTCCAAAACCAAACCCAAGAAGTGAAGGAAAAAAAATAAATTAGTAAACTTTTAAATATCAAAAGTTAGAGGTTAAATTTGGGGACTGTTATGATAGTTCGGATTCAAGTGTGAAATTTTTAAAAGGCTAAGTGACACCCAACAAAGTTATCCGTGTCAGAGACCCCTTTAGGTCAAGACATACCTTTTTACAACCCAGTGAACCGCAACTTCAACTAGGATCGATTGATCGCTATTTCAATCGACATTAAGGTAGGGTGGCTTTTTAAATATTGGATCTGTGGTAGCAGTGTAATTGAGCTTAAGAGTTAGTTATTGATGGGATCCGGGTTACGCTATTTCGGTATTTTTATATATTGTGTGTTTAGCCGCCGTGATTCTCCCCATATATTATTATCTAATCTTTGTTTGTTTAAATCTTAATAAAGTCCCCTTTAAGATCATGGCAGTTTCTAGTTTTCATTTTTCCCCTACACCCTAGCTCACGCTGATAATCGAAAAAAAAAGGGGGACCCAAAGGGGGGGTGTGCCCTACAACAGTTATGTGAGAAAAAACAATAAAAATAAAAAAATTTTACAAATAGTAACTAGTTTTATTACTGTTATTGAATATGATTGAATATGTGTATGTAATTTACCTAATTTTTACTTTATAGAACCAATATTTACAAGAAGATTAGAGCAGAAGACACACAGCTTTGAATTTTATTATTTACCAAATTCCTCACACAATACGTAAGTCAAAAATTAGTTACACTTGATAAAATTTTCATCGCGATGTCCAGTCACAGTTCCTTTACGAAGACCCGCCTTGTGAAAGGCTATATATGTGAAATCTGCGAGGCTCAAATTCCTCCCGTTGGGGTATTGCTAAAATTAAAAGGGGTGACAGCTCAAAAGTCCCTTTTGGGTTTTTGACCGTGGTTTAAAAATTTTGAGGTCCGTCGCCAAAGCCGTCTAGCTTCGGGTATGTCGTAAATCAAAATCAAGTCAAATCTTCCTCCTTTTTTTTTAAGGTGTTTTCGGCAAAAAATAGAGGGAAATAAACCCTGAGCAATTTTCGACAGAAAATGACTCAATTTTTATCAAAAATTTTCAACATTATAAAATCATACATCTGAACAATATAGGGTTTTTAAAAATTTTAAAATATTTCCCTGAATATTATTTTTTTTTTAACACGGGAAAAGGGCAGCTCATTTAACTTAACGGTATAGGGAAAAAAACGAAACAATTTTATGCCAGAAAAATGGCCCAAATCGGTCAAAAAAAGGATAAAAATATATTGTTTTCTAAAGTGCTCCCAACCTTTTATCACTGGACCGGTCAACGTTTGATAATTTTACCGCGGCCCCTGAGGGTGGGACACGTTGATTGTTTATATTTTTGATTGTTTGGTTTATAAAATTTTAATTTAGTTACATTTAAGTATGCCTTTAGAATAAAATATAGTTTAAACCAAAAAGAATAAAAGTGATTTATGATTTCCATGGAAAGTTGCGCAAATGGGGGAAATGCACCACTTTAAAAAAAATGGAATAGTTTAAAGTTCTTAGGCGGGCCCGGGACCATTTTTATCTACGGACCGGGGGTTTTGGGTAACTTTCTAAGGATGTAAAACCCGGATGTAATATTTAAATTTTTTATTTTTTATATCTGAAAAATTCCCAATTGGGTCCTATTCTTTTCATTAACCGAAGAGACAGCCTTAAACTTTATGCTACGTTTCCACTCTATAAGAATATGGAAAACATTAAGAGACACTCTAAAGAATATTAACCCATATTAATTTAAATGGGAATTCTCAATAGAGACAGCCTACTCTAAAGTTGTACGTTTAATACATTCAAAAAAGACCCGAAGCATAAATAATCCGCAGTTAAGATGCAAAAAACGGCCTACTCTAAAGCTGTACGTTTAATACATTCAAAAAAGACCCGAAGCATAAATAATCCGTAGTTAAGATGCAAAACAGTAGAAGTTCTGTTTAAAAAAACAGAAAAACATAGGTTTTAGAAAGGATAACAAATATTTGGTAATCTTGTCCCATGAAATAGAGAGGCAGTATTTTAAAGGCAAAAATTAAAGTTATACACTAGCAAAAATTAAAGTTACATTGGTTATTTATGTTAAGCCATTGAAAGTAAATAAATTCGATTCATGTAACAAATGCATTCTTTTCGAGTTTTACCGTCAAATTAGTCTTGGAAAACATTTGTGTTAATCTACTTGAAAAGTAAGGACGGAATTTCCTCGAACAATATGTTTGTCTTTTAAAATATGATAATCACACAAGAATATAAAATGAAAAAGGAATGAAAAATTATAATACAACAAGGAAATCACACATTTTCTTTTTCAGACTATGAGACCAAAACTAGGGTTATAAAGTAAAAAAAAGTCGTAAAGCTGCGTTTAACATTTTTAAAGGTGGAATAGTCATTCGAGAAACAATACGGAACATAAAATTCACACGTGAATTCCACACGGTTTCGAGAAGTCGTGTTGGTTTTAGTGTATTCATAGGAATATTATTTAAAGTTTCCTTTTGTGTATGCGTCCCTTTAAAAGTCAGGCCAATTTGAAATACGAAAGAATAGAATTTGTTACAAGTACTTTTCTTTTTAGACTTTTGAGCATTAATCTTTTCCAAGTCCTTGAAGTTTCAAAAGTGGCAAAAGCCGTTAAATTTGACAAAGGATTGAAATTACATCATAAATTCTAAGAAAATTAGGTATATGGCACATGAATTCTATTTCCAAAACAAAGAATAGGAATGACTAAGAGGTAAAAAAAGAAACAATCTTTGAATACTTCCAGATGTAAATAAAAGTGAACGCAGTACGCTATTTTTAGTTCTATATATTATGAAGCCTTTTTAGGTAGTTTTTCTCCATGTTTTCAATTTCGAAATATAGATTTTTTTTTGTAGCAATAATTACTATGCACTTCAAAAGACATATATTGGAACGTTGATGATGATGAGTGAATATTAACGTCGCACTGTTCAGCTACACGAGGGCTTTTGGCGACAGACCTCGTAATTTTAACCATGGTCAACTGACGAGGACGGCACCTGAGTTGGCATCATCCTTGTCACTTGACCAATACTCGAAATTCCCAAGTCTGTCACCAATAACCTTCGAGTTGCTTTATAGTGCGAAGTTAATATAACTCTCCCCAGGGGCGTAACGTACATCACGTAACCCCTGCATCACGGGGGGGAGGGGTTCTAGGGGGCCCAAAAGCTAACTGAGATTAAGTACGTACTTAACCAACTCGGTCCAAAATATGACTTTGCGGGGGGCCCCGAAATTCTCCATTACGCCACTGACTCTCACTCACTCACTCGAGCTCATGATGCATCATGTTCAGTGGCGAACGCCCCCGCATTGAGAGGGGCAAAGGTTTTTGGGGGTCCCAAACTGACTGACGCCAAGTACGCCCTTTTTAGGGACCTTTGCAGGGGGCCTTAATATTCTCTGTTACATCACTGATCATGTTTCTTCAAAGTGCGTAGTTAATAAAGAATCAATCAATCATGTATATTTTACTTAACATTTATTAAACTCATATTTAAAACTCTGAAGCGAAGTTATTAATTACTTGATCTAAATAGCACGGTGATGACCTACAAAACACATTCAAAAATATCCCCGGTTTGCCACACCCTTATTTAAGGGTACGCAAGTCTTAAAAAAAGCGTTCAACATATAAACGAAAACCAAAATAACCCTACACATCCCACATGCAATTAGGTGCCGAAAACCCATGTTATCGACACTCCATCAAGAAAAAGGCTATTTCAAGACCAAATATCCCTTGTTGCAAACCACAGGTGGCAAAGACGTAACCTTTAAGCCGATCTCGTGAGCCGCATTGCTAAATTTAGCCTCTCTGAACAAGGCTTAATAAATCGGTGCGTTCACCTTGCCACCCGAAAAACCTCTCCAAAGGAATGTGTTCTGCCTAAACTCTTCCAACAACAAAGTATCTTGGTTGAGACAAGACTAAAAGAAGAAGAAAAGGCCATGTCTATCGTCAGTCATCGTCTGGAAGAAGGTGCGAAAAGGAATTCTTTCTTCTCGTGTAGGGAAAGAAGCCCAGAACGAACTGCGAATTATACACAGAGGTTGGGTTGTTTTTTTTTCGGAGAGGAAGTCGTATTACTGTCTGTTGTTGATAACGAATGCTGGATTAGTTTTACTGCACTTTTTTGCTTTTCTTTCACTCTCTCTTTTCGCCCCCACGAAATGAAACAGCTTTGAAGAAAGTTTTTGAAGAAAAAGATTTCAAAATGAAAAGAATACAATAGCTAGTAATAATAGTAGAGTTTTTTAAAATTAACTTCCGTTTTCAAATGAATGAGTGAATAAGAGTTTATTAACGTAGCACTATAAACAATGGTGTAATATACACCCCCGCAACCCCAGCATTGCGAGGGGGTAGGACTCTAGGGGGTCCAAAGTGACACCAACTACGAACCCTTTGTAAGATCTGGCTTGGGGCACAAAATCTGACTTTGCAGGGGGGCAATATTCTTCGTTACGCCACTGACTATAAATCAACATAAGAGCTAGTAGGGACGGACATCGTAATTTTGAACTACGGTCGTGTGACGAATACAACACCTGAGCTGGCGCCCCTTCTCTAAACTACCATACCACATCAATTGTAGGACTTTGAGATACGGCATTTAATATGCATCAGCCCCTCTACATGGCGGATCTCCAGTAGCATTAGTGCTCGAACTCATGACACGCCTGTCACCAGTCCGTAACCATGACTACCGTAACACCGTAGTCCGAAATAGCTACCACGGCCATTCGTTTTGAATTTATATAAATAAAATTTCTATATTAATACTTCTGTTTGTTTCATCCAGCCCTGTACAAATATATGCTAACCTCAGTCTCAATACACCTCGTAAAATTTAAATGTAGTCAATTGAAAAGATCGCGGAAACATCTTTGACCAGCTCTCTGTAACCGGACACAGCAATGTAAGGATTCCGAACCACGTCAGATTTAATAAACATCATTAAAATCTTTAGTGGAATCAACTCGATTGTAAATCACTGGTCATCTCGGGTACTCTCTAACACAGTGCTTCTCAAACTTTCGATTCTTGCGACCCAATTTTCAGTCATAATTTCCATCGCGCCCCCCTTTCTCCATACATTAACAATAAATTGAATTTAGTCATACTATGCTTTGATGCTAAAGCTACAATACGACATTACCCTCTTAAGGCCCACCGGCGTATATAAACGTTTTGGTCAGCCAATGTATAAATTAGTCAGAGACGTATATATACGTCTTTCCGAAGTACGATATTTTCTGTGAACATAAAATTATTCCGAAAGCTTTGTAATGCAGTAAAATTAACTTGACAGTATTTGCGAAGGATTTATGTATTCCTCTAGGAAGGATTTTATTCCTCTTTTATACCCCCTCCTCCTCCAATACATCTCATACGCGCGCCTATGTGAAAAAACAGGGGCATTGGGGAGTGAACCGTATAACTTTTAATCTCGGCAGTTAAGGGATTCATTATAAACCGTGCAAATTACCAAGATCAGTGTTAATTTTTGTATCTAATTGTATATATGACAAGCCCAAGGAGTCACTGGTAATTATTAAACTTGCTCTTAACTTAATATTGTTCAATTACTTATAAAATACATTGTGAAGTACTGATACATTTATAAGTGTATTATATTAGTATAAATGTGTATTTTTTATTTTTTATTGTGCCAGAATGTATTTTGTTTGTTTACGTTCGGCAAATTAATAATTTTTTTAAATAATCTTTTGTTTTCGACTTTTTAATATCCTCGCTCCCCCCTTGTACAGTTATCACGCACCCCTAGGGGGCGCACCCCACAGTTTGAGAAACGCTGCTCTAACATTAAAATTAAAGCATATTGATATAAATCTCGCTATAAAATGCAGGTAACACCGAATTCAGTTGGTTTGAATTATTGCCTCTAAAAGTTACACGAAGGTTTCTGACAGCAAACTTTGTAATTTTAAATTTCGGTAAAATAATGATGGACAATTTGGAGTGATAAAGCTTCCCGAATTTTCAAATAGAATGAATTTGAACATTAATTCCATTTGATGTGCAGAATTTCTACTACATGAGGATTTTTAAGGGAATCTCAAGGCAAGCTCAATGAAGTTTATATAATTATGATCATTCGGTAACTACAGCTACTTGGAATAATGAATAAAAACCAAAGTATATTTTAAGTCATTCTCTTATATAAAAGGTCTGTTCAAAAAGTATCCGACCTTGAATCTTTAAGCTCACAGTAGAGATTCCAAAATGGTGCTATTGTGCACCGTAGAAGGTGACAATTTAATACACATGTTTGAATTTTTTCCCCTTCGTTCCAGTACACCAGTCGTTTCCTGCAGGCAGTCTATAGAGGTGCTGTTCTACGTGTGTTCGTCGGATTTTCATTTCTCTAAAAATTTCTGAACGACTTAAGAAGAGATACTGCATCAAATTGTTTGTCAGAAGCTTGTTGATTTTCTAAGTGAAACAATTCGTAAAATACAGCAAGTGTTTGGAGACGATGCTGTGGGGGTCACACAAATTAAAAAGGGGTTTAATCGAGTCAAAAGGGGACACGTCGGAAGAGAGTGGCCAACGTTCTAGGAGGCCACAAACCGCTCGAAATGGAACGATTGTTGAAAAGGTGAAAAATTTGATAATGAAAGATCGTTGTTTAACCTTACTAGAGACTTCTGAATAAGTTGAGATCACAGTACAGATTTTCCACGTGCAATTTTATGTGATCATGCGCAGAGCGGCTGCGAAATTTGTTCCCTAAGCTTCGTCGATGGAATAGAAATACCCCGTCCTGCAATTGCACAGGACCTAATGGACACTATTAAGGCTGAACCTGACTTCTTGCGACTCCTGGCTGTTACCGAAAACGGAAATGCCTTTGAAAGGATCCCGTTTCCAGAGAAAATATGAGATAAGGCAGAATGTAACGGCGGAATTGACGATCATTCCAAAAAAGGCCTTCTAGAAGTTGAGACATAGCCATCCGGATAGCTATGTTTTGCGGGACCCGCGGGGAATTGGGGATTATCTAAAAGATGAGACTTTTTTGTGATTCTTAACACAATTTTTTATTAAGAATAACTTAAATTACTTAATTCTAAATAACAACTTTCTTTAAGTGAGAATAAGCCATCAAAAACGAAATGCAAGTCAGATCGCACGACTAATCACTTATCTTAATTTTATTTAATTAACCCCAATCTAACTTCCCATACAAAATATTACCTTTTATAATCACCCCCCTTCCTTGATTAAGCCATTTTTTATGTTATTTGTAGGCAAGAATATAGGCCTTATTAATCCTTCTTATTATTAATCTTATTAATGACGATGAGCGTATCCTTCTTCCTGGGTTGTAGGTCGTCTAACACTTGTTCTGAACAATTCCACACTAAGTTATCTCTAGGGCCGTTCTATCTCACCAAACACTCTATCCTTTAAAGAAATTCCCATTTGCAATTCGTCCTGTTTCTCTTCTTGGTTTTGGGGTTTGGGAAAAGTTTTGCCATTAATCGTGGCCGTCAAAGAACTTGGGAGTTATGTTAGAAGAAGAAGGGAAAACGCCAACCCCCTCCAAGAAGAAAAACGTGATTTATTTAAGGGTTCTCAATGCCCAATAAAAGTGCCTAAATTTTTTTTCTGAATCTTTCGCTTTCTAATTTTTTATTTAAATTTTAACCTTGAATCCTCATTTTAATTTTATAATTTCCAATATTTATCTTGACTTTAATTTTTATTATTCATCATAGAATTAAATTTAATATTCAACTTAATTTTAAATTTAAACTCGTGACAATAAATTTTTTTTTCTTTTAAACTAGGCCAACAAAAATTGTTTTTTTAAATTATGGTTCATTCTCCTTTTACATATATCCCTTTTTAAAGTAACTTATATTTATACACTTAAATTTTCTACTTATATAAATAGATGATAAATGGTCTTTTGTTAATATTAGTGCCCTTTTTTGTGCCACTTTTTTGTGGTCCACTTCCCCTGATCCATATGACCTTTTTTTCCCCTTAGCGGGTTTTCCCTTTTTTTACTTTTCCTGTCGTTCTTAAATGAACTGGGAAGGATCTGACCAGTGATCTGCGTTTATCGGTCCATTGTTTTTTTATATTGTTTTGATTGGCGATTAATCCCTTTTTGCCTCTAACTTACGTTTCACCCAGATCTTTCTTTCCCATAGGGGACCTTTCAATCCCGATGTACATTTTCCGAAGTACCGTTTCCCTGACGTGATCTGATACTATCTGGGCTACCTGTTCCTAACTCGACCTCGTCACATTTCTATGACGATATATTCTTATTTGTAACGTTAACCGTTAATCTTTCCCCCTGATTTATATTACAATATTATTGTTATTTTTTCTTTAATACTCTATGGGGTCCTTCAAATTTTTGTTTAAATTTAGCACAGATTTTATTAGCTGCTGAATTTAAAAGGGGTGTGTTTCAATAAGACCCAATCATTTACCAATTTGTATATCTCGTTTTCGCTATTAAAATATTTTTCCCAATTTTTCCCTTAGTTTTCTACTTAGTCAGTTTCCCCAAATATTTTTCTATATTTTGAATTTTGAATTCCCGATCCATCCGAAAACATAACTAATTTTTGAAATGGGGTAATAAATTTTTCGCCCCAAAAATAATTCAGCGGTGATTTTCCTGTTGTTTATTCACCCCCCCGTACGAATAGCGTAAGCAAACTCAGTAAAATTGATCCCAAGAGTATCGTGTTGATCATTAACATAATTTTCAATCATTTGTACTATATCTGATTAACTTTTCAGTCCGATTTGCTTGTCCTATATGCAACAGTCTTTACATGCTTTATGCCTAATCTTTCAATTTAAAAGTTCAAAAATTTCGGGTAAAATTGGGGGGCCCTTAAAACTTATTAATTTTATTGGAGCCCAAACGCGATATAAAGTTATCAAAAAAAAAATTTGCTATTATACGAGACGAGGCCTTTTTTAAAAGGTATAATTTCAGCCCATTTGCTGAAATGATCGGTTATTACTAAAATATAGCGATTACGTCTTATTCTCGATATAGGATACGGGCCTAACAAATCTAACGTCACTATCTCATTTGGATAATTTTGATATAATTGGATTTAATCGACCAGCTGGTAACGCGTTTTTTATAGTTAAGTTAACTTGGCACATATGGCATGTAGAGACATATTGATCAATGAATTTTCATGTATTGCATGAACAAACGTTCTGAATTTTACAGGATACGTTTTAAATCTTCCCAAGTGTCCTGCTATTGGCCTGTAGAAGTAGGCCTTCATTATTTCATTCCTTAAAGATTTTGGAATGTATACACGCATTTCACCCAACGACGTTGGTGTGTTTCGCATTAAAATAACAAGCTTTCAATTAGACGGAAGTCGGGACCAATTTCACATACACGTTGCATTAACCGAGTTCGTCTTCCGGGTTTTCTAAATATCTATAGATAAGGACCTAATTCTGGGTCATTTTTGTTCTGTTATTAACTGTTCCTCGAAGTAAGTACTAAATCCCTCTGATTGCGGCACAATTAACTTTTTCTCCTATTATACTTTCCACATGATTTTTCGATAAAACATTAGCTACAATATTTAACTTCATTTCTGACCCATTAACTCGCAAATTCCCTTTATCTACCTTATTATCTTCAACCAGCGAATCTTTGAATTTTCAACGATTTCTGATCAAAATCTAAAAATAATCCTTTTGATCCACTTTATAAAATCACTTACCGCGAGAGAATACATGGGTATTCCTAAATCTGTCACATGAAATGATCTCAAGGTCTAACAAAAATCTCTGATACGAATATTCACCTCTACAATCCCTCATGTTTTGGCATTTCACACCCTGTGCTGTTATTACCTGGGCTCGCGATTTTTAATTTGCTTATAAAAAATATTTTCTATATACTTCTTCCGATATAAATTATTTATCTGCTCCGGGTGTCCCATAGCGCTTTCAAAAATGTGTGTTATTTAACAAAATAGGAACGTGGGGAAGTTCTACGGTGATATACATATCGGAGAAAGCTTTTAATTGTTATTTCTCTTGCCGATTCTTTTGAGGCGTTGATCTTTAACTTTTTACAATATTTAATCGTCCCCTTTTGCAGATCCTATCGCCTCGACTGAAATTTTCACTCGAACCCCTATTTCTACGGTCCCCTCTATTAAAATTATCATTTCGCTCATTTCGAAATTGGTAACCCCTGTCGTTGAATCTCTGATCTCTATTCTGAAATCTATTCCTCTCGAACCTCTATTACTTTGACGGCTATTCTCATAAAAATCATTTCTACCGTTATTTGGTCTACGTCCAACCTCAGAATTCCTCCAGTTTCTGCGATTAGCATCAAAATTAGGCATCCTATGCGCGTTTTGACCTCGTCTTTCTACATTATCACTATTCTGTGAACCCCTTTTAATTTGTAAGCATACCTCTCCTCGAATTTACCCTAATATTTCCAAAGTTGTACCGTGTTCTGCGGATTGCGCACTTCCACGTAGTCCTGGATCTGTGGTTCGAGTCGAACAAAAATGTGATCCACCAATTCCGCCTGCGACATCCCTAACTCTAAATTCTTCTCGATTTTTAATAAATCGTACACAAAATCTGTGGGTTCCTGATTTCTTCCCTGCTGTGAAGCGAAAAATTGAGCCTCCAATTCTTTCTTATTTTGATTGCGGAAAAGCTTTGCATTCAGCCTTGAGCTGCGCGAAATCCGTGGCTGTATCTTGCACTAGCACCGATCCAAATATTGAGTACCAATCTTGAGCCCTTCCCCTGAGATGACTTTTCAAGTAAGCACATGACAGATTACTTGGGATTTCAAGTAACTGTATTTGATTATCTATTGTTTCAAGGAACTCTTTAACATTCTCTGACCCTGAAAAATACATTTCAGGTAATATACTAAATCCACCTGCATTACCTAACCCAGAATTAATATAGTTCAAGGTTATTGAGACATAGCCATCCTGCGATAGCTATGTCTAGTGGGATCCGCGTGTAAGCTAGAGGTGTGGGAATTATCTAATAGATGAGACATTTTGTAATTCTTAACACAACTTTTATTAAGAATAACTTAAATTACTTAATTCTAAATAACAACTTTCTTTAAGTGAGAATAGTTTCTACCAATTAAACTGAATATTCAAGTCAGATCGCACAACTAGATCATTTATCTTAATTATATTTAATTATCTGCCTAATCTAACTTCCTATACAAAATATTACCTTTTATAAAGTCACCTTCCTTCCTTGGTTGAAGACACTCCTATTATGTTATTTGTAGGTGAGAATACTCAGGCCTTATTAATCCTTTTTATAATTAATATTATTAATGACGATGAGCGTATCCTTCTTCCTGGGTTGTAGGTCGTCTAACACTTGTTCCGAACGATTCCACACTAAGTTATCTCGAGGCTTGCCGTCCTATCTCACCAAACCCTCTATCCTTTTAAAGTATATCCCATTTGCATTTTCGTTCTGTTTCTCTTCTTGGTATTGGGTTGGAAAAGTTTTGCCACACCGTGGCCGGCCAAAGAACATAGAGTTTTGTTAGAAGAAGAACGCGCGAGACGTTACAAATCCTGTGGAAAAAGTATAATAGAGAAAAAGTTAATTGTGCAATAATCAGGGATTTAGTACTCACTTCGCGGAACAGTTAATAACAGAACAAAAGCATATCTAGAATTAGGTCATATCTATAGATATTTAGAAAACCCGGAAGATAACTCTGTTAATGCAGCGATATGTGAGAATTGGTCACACGACTCCGTCTAATTGAAGGCTTGTTGCTCTTATGCGAAACACGCACGTTGTTAGGTGAAATGTGTGTATACATTCCAAAATTCTTTTAAGGAATGAAATAATGAGAAAATTTCAATGACTGGCCAATTGCAGGACATTTGGGAAGATTTAAAACGTATCAGCAAATTCTGGACGTTTGTTTCCCGTATATGAGAAAATTCATTGGATCAATATGTTCCCTACATGCCATATGTTAATAATAACTATAAAAACGTGTTACCAGCTGGTCGATTAAATCCGATTATATCAAATTATCCAAATGAGATAGTGACGTTAGATTTGTTAGGCCCGTATCCTATATCGAGAATAAGACGTAATCGCTATATTTTAGTAATAACCGATCATTTCAGCAAATGGGCTGAAATTATACCTCTTAAAAAAGGCCTCGTCTCGTATAATAGCGGATATTTTTTGATAATTTTATATCGCGTTTTGGAGCTCCAATAAAATTACACAAGTGATAATGGTCCCACCTCTATATCCGGAAATTTTGAACATTTAAGGAAAGATTAGCATAAGGCATGTGAAGACTGTTGCATATAGGCCACAAGCAAATCGGACTGAAAGAAAGTTAATCGAGATATACTGCAAATGATTGCAAATTATGTTAATGATCAACACGATACTTGGGATCAATTTACGTGAGTTTGTTTACGCTATTGTACGGCGGTGAATGAACAACGGGAAAATCACTCAGGAATTATTTTTGGGTCGAAATTGATTGGCCCTTACTAAAAATTAGTAATGAATTCGAGGGATCGGAATTCAAAGTTCAAAACATAGAAAAAATATTTAAGGAAGCTAGACTATAATAATGAAGACTAAGCAGGAAAGGTGGAAAGATATTATAATAATAGACGAAGACGAGATATACAATTAAGGTAAAACATTGGGTCTTATTAGAGACACACCCTTTAAGTTCAGCAGCTAATAAAAATCTGTGCTAAATTTAAACAAAAATTTTGAAGGACCCTATAGAGTATTAGAAGTAAGAAATAACAATAATATTGTAATATGGAAATCAGGAAAAAGATTAACGGTTAACGTTGATCAAATAAGAATATATCGTCATAAAAAATGTGACGAGGTCGAGTTAGGAACAGGTAGCCCAGATAGTATCAGATCACATCAGGAAACGAGTACTTCGGAAAATGTACATCAAAGATTAAATGAGTCACACTATGGGAAAGAAAGATCTGCGGTGAAACGTGGTGCTAGAGGCAAAAGTGGGATTAATCGCCAATCAAAACAATATAAAAACACAGAAAGAACCGATAAGCGCAGATCACTGGTCAGATCGCTTCCTAGTTCATTTACAAATGACAGAAAAAAAGTAAAAGAGAAAAACTCGCTAAGGGAATGAAAAGGTCGTATGGATCGGGGGCAAGTGGACCACAGAGAAAGTGGCAAAGAAAGGGACACAATAATATTAACAAAAGACCATTGTCATCCAGTACTATTTATATAAGTAGGAAAAAAAGAACAAGACGGAGACAACTGAAGTTCAAGATGCAACGAAGTACAACCTGAGGCCACGCATGAGAAAGGATCAGGAGTCCCGACCGGCCAAGGAACCAAGACAAACCAAGAAAAACCGACAAGGAGACTACAGGCCCTACAGCTGGCAACATAAAGAATTCCAATGCAGCCAAGGAATAAGAAAAGGAAAGAACAGTGGTAGCACTTCATCACTGGAAGTCCTGTGCGGGGACAAATAAAACCAGGTTGTATTGTTTCATTTTTTATGATCTTCCAACAAGTGGTCGGAAGAATTATTGCAAAGAAGGAAGTCTCATGGTGTTTAAAGTTATAATCCAAGCAAAGTTGACACTACAATGAGTGCGTATATTTATTTTGAACTTTTGACTTGTAAAAATTTTTTTTTTCTCTTTTGGAGAAAAACAATTGTAATTGCACATTTGTTTGTTTCTGATGTATGACTTCGTCAGATGCGACATTTCCCTCTTTGGTTATTTGTTTTAATGGTTTATTGAAAAATGTTTGTAATTGTATAATATGTATGTATGTATATATATGTTGTTGTATTAATCGCATGCGGATGCATCTGGTTCGGGGAAACGCGGCGTAGTCAGGGCACCAACAATAATATAACGAGCTGCGCGGCTCATTGGGAGTTTTGTGGTACCAGATGGAAATGAAAGTTTATTGTTATTTACAAATGATATATATAATGTACAAAATTGTGAAACTTATTGGTATTATGTAAACATAGATTTGACAAAGTAACTTAGAGTTTTTATTTTGTGGGTGACAGACCCTGAAAATAGTGTCAAAATAGCTGATATGTAGCCTCAACACGGAACAGTGGAGCTGAAATCCCAGCTCCATATGATAAAATTGTCCGATGCAGAGTTTGGGTCTGCGCACCCAGGAAAAATTCGAGTAGAAAGCCTAAGTGTATCAATATATAAGTTACTTTAAGAGTATATATGTAAAAGTGAGAATAGACCTCATGATTAAACAGCGTCATTACTGCTCGGGGCCTAGTTAGTTTGAATAAAATTTATTGTCACGAGTTTAAATTTCTTAAAAATTAAGTTGAATATTAAATTCACCCTATGATGAGAAATGAAAATTAAAGTCAAGATAAATATTGGAAATTATAGAAGTTAAAATGAGGATTCAAGGTTGTGTGAACTTAAATAAACTTAGAAAGCTTAAGAGATTCAGAAATACGGAAAGGCCGTAAATTTATTTAAGGGCATTGAGAACCCTAAATAAATCACTTGCTTTTTCTTCTTGAGGGGTTGTGACATCTCTCGCGTTCTTTTCTCTAACATAACCCTACGTTCTTTGGACGCCACGATTAATGGCAAAACTTTTCCAACCCAATACCAAGAAGAGAAACAAAGCGAAAAATGCAAATAAGATATACTTTAAAAAGGATAGGAGGGTTTAGTGAGAAAGGGATTTCGCAATCTTAGATATAACTTAGTGCGGAACAAATTCGGAACAAGTGTTAGACGGCTCACTACAAGGAAGAAGGATACGCCCATCTTCAATAATAATATTAATTATAAGAAAGAGTAATAGTGCCTGGAAAGCAATACTCCCATCTACAAGTAGCAGAAAAAGCAGAGTCTTCAACCAAGGTAGGAGGGTTACTTTATAAACGGTAAATATTTTTTATAGAAAGCTAGGATAGGGTGGTAATTTTACTACTAGGGATAAGTGATCTAGTTGTGCGATCTGGACTTAAATATTCAGTTTAATTTGTGGCTTATTCTCAGTTAAAGAAAAGTTGTTCATTAGATTTAAATACTGCCATTCTTAATAAAAGTTGTATTAAGAATTATAAAATGTCTCATCCTTTAGATAATCCCACACCTCTAGCTTTCGCGGATCCAACACGACGTAGCTATTGCAGGATGACTATGTCACAATATGTTTATATATATACGTCGTAATTAAAATTGCATCAACATTTCTTCTGCGCGTGTTATGTCTATTTAAAATTAAGTTTTCAAATTCATGCTGCAATAACAACAATGACCAGCAAGAATATATGCTCTGTTATTCCGAGAATGATACAGAAAAATCAATCTGATAATATATTAAGTACTGTATTGCGCATGTTGTTAAAATACTGCATATTTTATAAATAATAGGGAACTGATTTTCTTACGAAGAATCATTTCCTAAAACCCACACCTTGGAAAAAACAGCCACACTTCGAGGCATTTATTAGTAACAATTTGAAAATAATCGAGTAAGTTTCTTAGATTTTTTATAATTATATTTTCTGATTTATGATATGGATCAGGAGTAACAATGATGCATGTATTAAAATTAATTTTGTGATTGGAAAAATTTGTTATGAAAAATTGGATTTAAAAACATTAAAAAATATTTATTATCATAATATAGCTTTTATTATCATATATATCATATATCATATTATAACTTTTATTATTTGTATCATATTTATTATCATAATATTATATATTCATCATCATCACTTATTTATTATACTAGTATTATATCCTGAATCCAAGCTATTTGTCGTTAAAGGAATTGAGACGATTATCTTGTTTTTTTTACACTATAGAACAACTCGTTATGAGACTAATTATTTCTGTACATTGATCGCATTCTTTTCTATTCACTACAATGAAAGCGATTTAGTACTCATAAATGCTAATATGTTTGTGACAGAATTCTATGTAAACAATATTTTTTTATAATTAAAACTATTTGTATATTTTTTATTTGTATATTATTATTAAATTACCTTTAATGCTTGAGAGTTATTAATTATTATGTTCTTTATAATACTATATGTATCTATTCATTACTCAAGGGAATTTTCGTAACTGTAGTACTAAACAGTGTTTATTTTTCAGTCATGTTTGTGGTTGACGTTGCAGTAGAATTCACAATGTTTGAAGGGATCCGTATGTTATATTAGAATTCTTTCCTCTCCACATTTGGAAACTTTTTCATTTGTAATAATTATAAAAAAAAGCCAGTAGCTTTCTTGTAGATTCAAGATGGTAGTACTTGTTAGATAGTAATACTTGCTTTACTCCTCTCGAAAAATTCATATTGCTACATGCCAAGTGCAATGTATCCAGTAATTCGTTTGTTAATTAGAATATTTAGAACGAACATTATTGTTGTTTTCATCACTTGATCTCAGTTCGAAATTATGTGTTTCATCGCCAGTTGCCCTCTTGTAGCTCCTTAACCCTTTAACAGGCCATTTATTTCTAGCAAAAATATATTAAATACTTTTTTGAGTTGAGATTGATTTGAGAGTCTAAATTCATTTTACACATATTAGTTTAAATTAAGTTGATTTCTAACACCATTTTTTGGGGGGTAAATATACTTAAAACATGCCGTCTTTCTATCTCTATTAGTGGTTATGAAAAAAATAAGAAACTTAATGCTTTTCCTTTATATATATATATATATATATATATATATATATATATATATATATATATATATATATATATATATATATATATATATATATATTCATAAAGTATAATTGCATATTATAATATTTTTTATTCATAAATGAGAAATTACAATATTAATTCCGTGAAATTTGGAAATTATAGAGATACACATAATGGGACATCGCTAGTTGTGCACACATGTGGTGTTTTCTTTTGTGATGTAACGTAGTAGAGCACTAACTACAGCGCCTAAATATATTTAGGATTTAAAAGGGGTGACAGGGGTGTTAACTTTCTTCAGATTGCTGAAAATATAAACGTTTTTCAAATAGATATAAGTCTTTGAAATTAAAATAAAATAATTCGAATCTTTTACACATTATTTATAAAGGAATGAGGTTTCAGAAAAAAGTAAAGTGTTTTTAAAATATAATCATAATTTTAAAAATTATAAGCATATGAAAATAAGAAATATTTCTATAAGAAATATTAATTAAGTTTTACGTTAAGCATGCTTTTTTCTAAAATATAGCTTTAATTACTAGCAATAAGTTTATTTATAAAGTTAAATGTATCCTTATTACACTGCACTATTTTTATATGAACAGAATAATAAATTTTATTTTTTAAGAAAAAAAAAAAAAATTATATATACGAATTTTTTTTAAAAAAATTTCATATTTTTCAAATATTTTGAAAAACAAATGATATATTATTTTTAAATTATATAGGGTTTTAAGAGTATGATATATTTCAAAATTCTCTAACGTTTTATACATCATAGGCTACTATTTTAGAAAATAGCGTGCGCTTAAATTAAAATTACTTAATATTTATTGCCAAAATTATTTCTTATTTTCATATGCATATAATTTTTTAAATTATGATTATATTTCACAAACATTTTGTACTTTTTTGAAATCATAATCCTTTGCAAATAATCTGTAAAAGATTCGAATTATTTAACTTAAATTTAAAAGAATTATACCTGTTTGAAAACTGTTTATATTTTCCCGCTTCGAGACAAAATTAGCACCCCCTTTTAAAAAAATGGAATAAGGTTAAAAGATTGGAATATGGTTAGCAACGTTATTCAATCTCACTTCATCTGGAACCATTTCATTATTACCCAGGAAACTCATAGGTCTTCCACTTTGTTTTAAACTCGAAAATATTGAAATCTGTAGCAGCCCGGAAGTTTCAGGTGTAAGAGGGTTCGGAGAAGAAGCAGACACATGATTTTAAAAATAGCTACTTTTACTTTAGATATAAAACTGTATGGACGATTTACAACTTATTCCTTAAACTTGGAAGCAATCTTAAATCTAAATACTTAATCTAACTAATGAAATTATTCAAAAAGACTTATCTTTGGTATTAGTTCTTTATACAACTCCTTATCGAACCACGACCACTTGGTACAAATACACTTCTATTTCCTTTTACAACTCCTGGTGGATGCTAAGATAAATTTTAACTTCAACCCCACATGATTTCTTCATCACAATTCACTTTCTAATACTAGAAGATTTCACAATTAACCTTAAACACCCCAATGCCAGGGATTAAATAACATTTACATTAGGATACAATCGAATAATCTCTACGCGGAAAGAGATTTTTAAACTAAAATCACAATTAAATAATAGTTTCCCTGAGAGGATTAGTTAGGGGTTCGTAGATAGAACCCGTCACAAATCAATTGGTGTGCTTACTGAAGATCAAAACATATTTGGTTTTGAGAGCCTGTATTTCTTCCGCCTTATTTCCACCAAATAAAAAAAATGACAATTGTCAGATCAATGAGGAAGGGTTATTTATTTATCTAACACCCGTGCTTGGCTTCTTGACGATTTGACGACGAGCCTCCAAGTACCGATTGACTACGTCATCAGTCCGGTATTTATTGAGTATTGAGTTCAGAGCATTGGACCTTGTCGGCAGCCAGGCTAAGCCCGTGGAGGTATACTCCCAAAAAGTATTGTCCGGTGGTTAGATGAAAGCGAGCCACAGCCTCGGCTCACTTTTCAGGTGCCTTGGGATAGGTCATACATTGGCTAGGGTTTCCCATGGCGTTCCAAGGCCCTTGATGTTTTGGGTCGAGGCAATACATTTGTCAATGCACGTAGGCTGTTCAAGAAGTAATACGAGTAATTTTACTGCCGCGAAACCACTCATCGGAATGTTAATTTCTGTGGCATAAGAAAAGTTTGTTGTCTGTATTAATAAAAGCTACCGATAGGTGGCGTGTATAGACTTATGTTCTTGAGTATCATGTTCTCGAACTGAAGCGTGTTTTCGGGTGCCTACGAGACGCAGCCGCCAGTTGTCGAAATGGAAGTGAAAATCTGCAAAAATCAACATCGGAGACCTTTGATTTGATAGGATTTGAATAAAGACTAAAACAAGAAGGTGACAATATCTTAAAACGCTTCATCACAGCAAACAAAGCTTGGTTATATCACTGATCCAACCATAAAACAACAAAGCAGTGAATGGAAACATCCATCTTCACCTTCTCCCAAGAAAGCAAAAACTGTGAAATTGGCTTACAAAGTTATGACCATAACTTTTTTTGATTATGAAGGAATTGTGTAACAACACACTGTTGAACCCGGTACTACCGTAAACGGCTCGTACTGCGCGAATACTCCGCGAACAATGATACAGCACATTAAAAGAAAACGTCCATTGCTCCGAAATGGCTTCCTATTGCACCATGACAATGCCCGACCACATATTGCTCGTTGCGTACTGGATGCTTCGTAGCAGAACAAAAAAGAGATTTTAGCACACCCTCTATACAGTCCTGATAAAACTCCATGCGATTTCTAGCTGTTTCCTTAACTTAAGAAACCTTACGAGGCAAACGTTTTGCAAGTAAAGTTTGCAAAGCATGTGTAAAGGATGCGGAGGCGATTGATAAAGCTCTCACAAAACGGACTTTTACATGTTTTTAAAAAGTGGACAGAACGTTGGGATACATGCATTACGTGCCGAGGAAGTTATTTTGAAAAAGACCATGTAAATGATGACGATTATATGTATTCTTTTTTTATATAATTTTTGTCTTATTACTTATTGAACAGCCCTCGTATGTGTTTAGAATGCCTTTGTCTTTCTGAGGTCAAGGGTCAGTTGAGACAACTCGGTTCCTGCTTAATTAAAATAGAGGACGTGCGTTACCTACTTGGAAGGGTATTGACCTCTTTTAACCTTCTTGTTACAAGGTGGGGGAGGGATTATAAAACGGTGTAACAGTTTATAATTATTTTGTAATATTCTGAAGCTATTAATAAATGGCAGAACACACACACACACATGAAATGTGGAAAAACAGCTTATCATGGACAATAAAAAATTAATGCTATTGGTGGAAAGTATACTTACCACGGTCGTAGCAAGTGCTCAAGTGTGATATTGATAAGCAATCAAATTATCGAAAAGGACAGTGGCATTATTTCTTCTTCCATGTTCAAATGTTAGCTTGTAACAATTACGATCTGAAACTATTAGTTTTCACTTACACATTTTGAAACCATATACTTATTTTTGAATATGGTGCCCAAAAAATGGGTAAATCTTTCTGAATATACGTATTTCAAATACACATATAAATATTATGTTTCACAGACTACTTTTTTTTCTGAAAGAATTTTTAAAGTTGTCTTTACTCAACCAATACATAATTAAACAAGCCCAGATGTCCTTATTAAAAATAACGAGTTAAACTTTATAAACTTATAGCATTCAAAAAATTTTAAAAAATACATATAACTTAAATTTTTTGAGTTTGGGTTCATTTGAATTTAAAGCACACTTTTAAATATCAGAAACAATGGAAAAGGTGCATATGAATTAACCTGACAAAAATATTATTAATGTCTAAAATATTATTCTGTTTAAAAATAAGGAGCAAATATATATATATATATATACATGCAATTTTTCAAAGATTTTCAAGTCATGAAAACATTATCTATAAACATTAGAAAGAACTATTCACAAAAATACCTAAAATTCGATTTAACATCCGATACATTGCTGAATATATGTGTTAAAACGTTTATAAAGTGAAATAAAGTTAACTAAACATGAAAATAACTCGTTAAAATATTTTAAATAAATAAAAGTAGTATTTTGTGGGTGAAAGTCAACCAAAAACTCATACTTCTGGTTTCGATTTGGGCTTACTACGCCAAACACAAACTGCTACAAAATTGATATAAAAATAAACTGCTACAAAATAGTTAGCAGTCTATTTTTGTAGCTAATAGACAAAAAAATATTATCATTTTAGTGAAAATGATAATTTTAAACCAATCGGATACCATAATATACTTTTTAGAAGCCTTTGACATAAACAATTGAAATATTTTTATTTCTTTTATTTTTTCTTGTAACGAGAATGGTAAAAGATGGACAATTGTGCACACTCTTTGTCACCGAGTGAATACTTACCTAACCAGTCAGTCCGCCATCTCGGTGAAGAAAGCAGATTCCAATGTCTGCTGGCGCAAATCTCTCGTTATTTCTATACTATTAAGTGTTTTGATATAATTGTAACTCTATTATATATTTTGAATGGGAATTTAGTTTGATTTTAAAAATGACGAATTAGAGTTTGAATTTAGAAACGATGAATAAAAGTTGAATTGAGCTAACCGCCGTAGTAGTTCTCTTGATTACAGGCTCACAAGTGGTGCCCAACGTGGGGCTGAGGATTAATAGAATCATGTTTAAATTACAAAATTAAATTACGATATTACAAGATTGAAATGAAGATGGTCTCAAAATCAGTTGTCTATCGAAAAGCTTGAGGAAAATTTTTAATCAAAGATAAATGAACTTTAGTATGATGCCTGAAAATGACCATTACACTAGATGGCGACAAAAGCCACCAATGAATGCCAAAAGGCTATAAATGGCGCCCGAGAGTTTATAAGAAGTCTAGTTGTTATACATCCCTGTCAGTCCAGAGAACAGGAGAGTCCGTTTCCAATGGGACAGAAATCATAGAGATTGAAGCATGGATCAATAGGTGACAGTTCGCAGATGAATATTTCCTACCGGGAAATGGCACTCACATAAAATTATCAAGAAAATTTCTGAACAGCTGTTCATAAAGAATTTTTAAAGTAGTTTCCGAAGTTGTAGCTACCGACTACGAAGAAATTTTGGATTGCATTCAAATCATTTCAATTTTGTTTACTAATCCATTTTGACCGTTGGACCTTTTATGAACAATTCCAGAAAAATCGTTCAATTTCATAACGTCTTATCTGATTATAATTTTACAAATGGTTTTAACAAATTTAGTTTTATTTTAAGAGACAAATATGGCTTTTCTCTCAAAAGGCAAGAAAATAGACCTATATAATTTAGCAAGTGAGCTACGAGTCTACGATTTAGACCATCCTGGTCTTTAAAGAAATGCCGCTCTGGCAATCGAAAAGAATTTAGACCATCCTGTACTTAAAAGAAATGCCGTCCCGGCAACCAAGGATTCGAACTGATAGAAGAAGGATCCTGAGCTAAAAAAGAAAATTGAGTGCTTGGAAAATCCCAACAAGGAAGTTGACTTTGCCAATTGGACTGGGAGAGAATGCCATAATGTCTGCTAGTACACCATCTCGACGAGACGGTCTTCTGCGGTGTAGGAGGACAAGCTAACTATCGACTACATTCCTGGAAGATCGAACTTTATTGCTGACTTACTGTCTAGACCAGTGTTTCTCAAACTGTGTGGCGCCCTCCCCTTGGGGGGCGTGACGACTGTACGAGGGGGGCACGAGCATATTGAAAAGTCAAAATCAAAAAATTACTTTAAAAAATTATTAATTTACTGAAAGTAAACAAACAAAATACATTCTGACATAATAAAAGATAAAATACACATTTACACTAATATATTATACTTATAAATGTATCAGTGCTACATAATGCATTTTATATAATTAGATTAACAATACTAAGTTAAGAACACGTTTAATAATTACCAGTGACCCCATAGAATTGTCATACATAAAAAATTATGTACAAAAATTAACACTTATCTTTATAATTTGTAAGGTTTATAAATAAGCCCTTACCTGCCGATTAAAAGTAGCATCATTCACTTCCCAATGCCAACCATTTACCTCGTAGGTGGATGTATGTGATGTATTGAAGGGGGCGGGGAGGAATAAAGAAGCACAAATATTCTGAAATAAGTAAATTCTTCTTAAATATTTTCAAGGTCTTTTTATTGCATTCCAAAGTCTTCGGAATAATTTTATGGATAGCAGCGCGGAGAAAAGATCGTACTTCGGAAAGACGTATATATACGTCCAGGGAAATTAACTCTTCGAGTGAGCTAGACGTTTATATACGCCGGTGGCACTTGAAAGGTTAAGGTAGTATCGTAGTTTTAGCGTCGAATTATAGTATTATTGAATTCAATACATTGTTTTTGTATGGAGGGGGGCGCGATGAAAATCATGATTGAATATTGGGTCATGAATATTGAAACTTTGCGAAGCACTGGTCTAGACCCACGTCAGAACAAGTAAAAGAAGACTGTAACATACTTGCTGTCTCTCAGGAAAAAGGGAAGATCCAGGTAAGACAATTCTGCTGGTTCCTTATCGAGGACGATGCTTTGGAACCAGAGGAGGAGTGTAACGTGAATGGTAAAAAGATGGACAATAGTGCGCACTCTTTTCGCGAGAAGATACTTACCTAACCAGTTAGTCTGCCAGCTCGGTGAAGAAAGCAGATGCCAATGTCTGCTCTCGCAAATCTTCGTTATTTCTATACTATTAACTGTTTTGATATAATTGTAACTGTGATTATTTTGAATGTGAGTTTAGTTTGATTTTAAAAATAACGAATTAGAGTTTGAATTTAGAAACGATGAATAAAAGTTGAATTGACCTAACAGCCGTTGTAATTCTTTTGATTACTTTTTTACATTATCTTATAAAATTTTGAATTTTTCTTGATGTAGAAATCTTAAAGTCATACAAAAAAAAAATTAAGATTATAGTTTTTACTAAAGGAAATCTTGATGATGCCAGGTGCCTTTATTGAGTTCAGTTTAAACCTCTGTTTATTTAATTTACATTTTTTAAAAAATAACTTAAAAAGTACAATATCTGCATTATATACTCACAAGGTTCGACGCTCAGAAGACTTGATTTGGTTTAGATGCGTAAGAAGGTACAGAAGTCATCTAACTAACCATATAGACACAAATATATTGCAAATGTATTTTACTTAACACTTAGCCAAAATTTATTAGTGGTAGATCAACTATAAGGCACAATTATAAAGAATTAACCTTTACTCATTTAATATCATGAGAACGGGATGTGGCCACTACAACAATCTTCCTAAGTATTCACAGAGTCTCGGAGCAAACATAGAACATTTTTAATAGAAAAAACTCAATGAAAACAATATATATGAGACAAAAGAATAACTATTAACCTCTATTCATTTAGCATAGAAGTGGCTTATGGCTTCCCATAGACCAACAGATTTTTAATTTTTATCATAAGCCTTACATATTACTTTTATGGTTGCGTATTTTTAACACGCTTTTATAAGCTATACTTGTATGGAACGGAATCTTTTCTCGTTTTTTACTTACTTTAAAAGGTGAGATTTATTTGAAATTTTGCACACTTGTCAAGGACCGATGCCAATATAATAATTTAAGAATTGTATTCCATTGTCCTGATCAGGATCATCAGGATTAAATATTTCCAGATTTGATGACTAATTCTGTATACCGTTTTCAGTTTTGGCGACTGAAAGATTATGTTACAACCCTAAATGAGTTCCTTATGTGAAAAAGGGGTGGGTGCGTGAGCAATTTCTTATAATAATATAAACAATTGTCTAATTTTTTTTCTGAAAATGGAAAAGAAAAAGAAAGAAAAGACTCGTGCATGTGAAACAAAAATTATGTTCTAACTGCTAAACTTAGATATAAAGTCTGTTTTTTTCAAAATTTCTTACTAGATCTGTGGAACGAAACATCATTACTTGCTTCATTTTACCAAAACAGCTGATAATTGCTTCACAGATCATCGGATTAAATAATTTCTCACAAACTCTTCGATTCAAATTGGGTACTTTTATGTCTAATACTGATGTAAGTTTCAGAGAGAATATTGAGCTATTTTCAGTGCAAAATATCATTGACTTTACACCTTCTTCTGCATGAAATATTTCAAACGTAGCTCTTCTAGATTTCCTTCAGTTGGCTTCTCCTACATTTTGCAATCCAGGCCTTATCAACGCACTGATAGGATGCCAATGGGTATTCCAAACTGTAAAAAATCACGTATTTAAGATTAATTCATCAATGAATAAATGATAGTTTAAAAAACTAAAAAAAAACATGCTTTTATTCTAGATCGAAATAACATGAAAATAAATTAGAGTAAAAACTAAGAATCACGCTTTTATGGTTAATCAAACTAAAAAGTAAAAAAAATAATATTATTAATACAAGAATAAAACGATAAACGAGAAAAATAATGTTGTGGTAAGAGCGTGGGGGGCTTTGTACTACATTTTTGCACTAACTCAGCATTTCGGAAGAATTATAATAATTGATATCGAGCACCCCATACTTTTACACAATGACATTAATTTTCTCGCGTTTATCATTTATTCTTATATTAAGAATTAAAGCGTTGTTAGTTTTTTAAACTATAATTTATTTAAAGCATACCCCTCTTTGAAAAAAAATCTGTGCCCCTCACTTTTATTTTTCATGTTTCCTCTAAAGCAGCGTCAGTTGACAAATTACAAGAAGTCCTGTAGCTCGTCACGAAATATAAGTAAAATTCGAAAACAGAGATCTATATAAAATAGCTTGCATTTTATGAATGGCAGTTAAAAATAAAATTACGTAAGCTGTTGTTTTTTTTATTATTATTTAGTTAAATCCAATTCTTATGATTCTAATAAATACTGTTGAACCTGTTTTTGTGCGGTAGATAGGGACCGCATAAAAAAATCGCACAAAAACATATTTAAAAATTTTTATAAATTTTTACATATAACAAAATAATTCGTGGAAATACTACAAAAACTTTTTTTATTCGGTGGAGAGGGACCGCATAAAAAAGTCGCATTTATGAAATATGCCAATTATTTACGAAATTTATGTCAGAGTACTTCCATAACAAAATAAATAATTAAATATTACACATGGAAACATTTTAAAAACATATAGTTTCTCATTTTATATACGGATAAGTCTTTAAAATGCACATAAATAATTCATTGCTACTCTTCGTAATCCAAAGTCCTGTAATGAATAAGTTCAAAATCGCTTTCGTCACTTGAAGGTGCAATTTCAATTGATTTATTTTTTGGCAACATAAAGTAAGAGATAAGTTTTTGTGACGAAGGGCGGGTGGTCACACACACACACATACAATTGCTTATAAATGTCACGATAACCAACTATAAATGATTGAAGCACTTTTTGGAATTTTATACTCCTTTCTTAACTGTATCTATTTTAAGAAAATGCTTTTCCAATTTTCTGGAAAGCTGGATCCCTGCATATTTTTATCCACTCCCAAAGAATCTGGCTTCTTGTCCGTCTTCATAATTTATCAAATTATTGATAATGTCACTGTCATTGAATGTTTCGTCTTCAATCAAGCGCGGGCTGCTGGGGCGTTAAGAGAAATCAACTGAATGCGCATTGTCGGGAGACTGTTTTTAACAAATGAACAGAGCGTCTTGAAGTGTCTACATTTCAGTGGCGTAACGTACACCCCCGCTTCAGAGGGGGGGCAGGACTATGGGAGCCCAAGGCTTTACTAACGCTAAATACGAATTTACCCAATTTATAAAATGTTAAAGGCGAAACCTGACTTTCAGGAGTAGGGGGGGTCCTAACATTTTCCGTTACGCCACTAGTAAATAGATAGAAAACATTACAGTGGCACCAAAGCCATTGAAATTCATACACCGCATAAAAAAATATCGCACATAAAATATCACACATAAAAAATCGCACTAAAAAGAAATTGCATAAATAAGACCTTTACAAAAACAGGTTCGACTGTATAAATTTAAAATTCATAAGCTAATTTTTATGTTACTCCTAATTTATAAGCTGCCTACTGTAAGTCACTCCTTAAAGTTCAAGAAGCGATCATAACGTTTTTTGGGGTATATTCTTTAAAGACTTTTTACAGTTTGTACATTGCTAGAAAATAGGGATTAATTTCAAAAATAGGAATAGTTATATATATATTTTTTGAAAAATAAACAAGTTTTGTTCAGCATCCGAATATCTCAGCAAACGCCAGATAGAGCTCCTTTGATTCAGCATACATTTTATAAAGATTATTATTTACTTCTTCCCAAATTAACTAATATAAACGCACTTTACTGAGTTTCAGCTTCAGCAATTTAACAAAAACTTCTGAATTGTGAATCTTAATTTTTTTCGTGTGGATAAGTAAATTCATAAGTTACTTTTTGTAGAAAAGTAATTAATTCTTGTCTCAACGCATTGACTAAAGAAGGCCTAGTCAAAATGTCATTAAATGATGTGGGGCTTTAATACAGTTCATTTAAATATATTTGATATGTACGAGTTCATGTGTTTTCCCTTTCCTTATCTGAAATAAAAAATATTGTTCTATTACACTATAATTTTATTAATTAGTTTACAAAAAACTTATTTTAATTTACCAGAAGAAAAATGCAGCAGAGTTCATAATTGCTTGACGTATTATGTTTTCATATACATGGATATTACGTTATATAACGTGACAAATACACGAACAATGCGTAACAGATTTAAATAACAAACAGTTTCAGTAATATTTGAAGATATAGTTTTGTAACTTACATTAAAAGTGTATGAAATAATTATCAAATAATATTGCAACGCGTCAGAACCAAAATGGAACTAAAAACAATTACATTCTTTCTACACAAAGAATAAAACGTGAAGCAAATTTACTTGAAATATTAATTACATGTATTACATGCATTTAATGTATTAATAAATAGTAAAAATTAGCAATTTTTTAGAGTTTTTTGCCAAGAAAAAAATTAACTGATTTAGTATGAACACGCAATGTACTCGCACATATACACTATAAACCTTAAAATCAACCCACTGAGATAACAACTCAAAGGAATTTCGTCTAAAAACACTCAATGACAACGTAGCGTTGAATGAATGAAATATGAATAGACATATCCGAATATTGCTCGAAATTTAGTATTAAAATATGCAGTGATTATACATTCTAACTTCAAGTTACAAAACCCAGATATATCTAGAAATATGGAAACAGTGAAAGAGTTCTACATTTACTAACACTTAGAACACGTATCTTCGACAGAATGATACAGTTTGAAAATCCACTTCTTTTGACTCAGCAAGACCCTTTTGCAAGGCAAATTGTCATACTTACAAAGTACGAGTACATGGTTTGTAGACGAAAAATTGACGAATAACCCTATCTTATTGTACGTTTTTTGCCACCATGGACTTTTTCTCCAACGTTTCAACACCCAGTTGTACATATTAGGTATTTTTGGGAATTGTCTGCAAAATTTCCAAAGCCCTAAAAGATATTCTCTCGAAAACACCCGTTTAATCCCGACGGAAAGACGCGTTCACCAGTCTCAGAATGGTAATTAGTATATATTGATCATTTTAACCGATTTTTTTTTCAAAGCCATGCTGCAATAAAAATTCTGCTCTTGCTGTTATTAAATTAAATTCGGATGTGTGAAACTTAGATTTCTTAAAATTGTTAATTGTGCTAAGTATTTAAACCAGTGCTTCGCCAACTTTCAATGTTTGTGACCCAATACTCAATCATAATTTGCATCGCGCCCCCTCCATACAATAACGATGTATTAAATTCAATAATACTATACTTTGAAACTAAACCTACAATACGACTTTAACCTCTTACTCTGTGTATGCATAAGTTTTTTCCGGGTTTTTGTAAAGAAAACACATAATTTTCAAGGGAAATTATTTTTTTTTTTTAATTCAAAATATTGGCCATCGGCTTTTACACATTTCTCCGTCTTTCAGGTAATTTATAAATATCGTGTCAGAAAAACTGCTTGTCTTTTGTGGCAAACTATTTGCCGAGCCATTTTCTAACTTCTTCGAAATTGCTGAAGTGCAGCTCTGCGAGCGTATGCCCCATTGATGCGAAGAGGTGATAATCAGATGGCGCTGGGCTTGGGGAGTACAGCGGGTGCAGAAGGATGTCCAATCCAATCGATTTGAAGGTGTCTTTCACTGGTTTTACTGTGTGAGACCTCGCATTATAGTGTAACAAAATCACTATCTTCTGGCCCATTCTAGTCGTCTTTCGATAAAAGCGTGGTCTCACCGGGATTCAAGAGTTCATAATACACAATACCGCTTTGGTCCCACCAGACACAAAGCATAGTCTTCTTGCCGAAGCGATTTGCCCTTGGTGTTGAAGAATTAGCTTCGCCGGGTGAAAGCCATGGTTTTTTCCACTTCGGGTTTTCAAAATAAATTCACCCGTCACAATTCGATACAAAAATTATTTTCTTTCATGGCGTTGAAGCAATATTTCACAAATGACTTTGCGTTTTTCCATTTGACGTTCGTTCAAATGGTGTGGGACACATTTACTCAATTTATTTATCTTCCCCGTTGCTCGTAAACGTCTGCTGAGTGTTTCTTGTGACATATTTAATGTTTTTGCCAATTGCTGTTGAGTTTGAGTTGGGTCATCATCCAATAACTCCTTGCTCCTTTTCGCACTTTTATAGCCTACCAGAGCTCTCTGTCTTTCACATTAAAATCACCTCTTTTAAAGTGTCGAAAAATGTTCTAATCCATGGAGCGTGTTCACCTGTTTTACCAGCTAACGATGATTTCCAACTGACCTTTTCTTTTGAATTAATTGGAAAAGCAATGCGTGTCGCAAATGTTCTTTTTCAGGCACAAAATTCGGCATGATCACTGAACGATAAAACAAAGACGTTCGTTTTTGGCAGTCTCAACTTGTGTTTGTTTGTAGTTTAATGGCAGACGAACAAAATGACGTATGTGTCAAATTAATACGTTGCATACCTTTAGCTCGTGCCATCTCTTAGTTAAACCGGAAAATACTTATGCATACACCTGGTAAGAGTTCCCGACGTATATAAACGTCTCATTTAGCCAATGCATTAATTGCTCCCTGACTTATATACACGTCTTTCTGAAGTACTAATTTTTTCTGTGAACTGATATCCATAAAATTATTCCTAAGACTTTGGAGAGCAATTAAATGGCCTTGACAGTGTTTGTGAAGAACTTACTTATTTCAGAGGATTTGATTATTTATTCCTTTTCTACCCCTTCCCCTCAATCACACGTAGCTTATTTACATGCTAAACGGCAGCATTTGGGGAACAATTGCGTAATTTTTAATCGGCATTTATAAATTATGAAGATAAGTTTTAATGTTGGCATATATATTTGTATATGACAAATCCATGGGGTCACTGTGGTAATTATTAAATTTGTCCTTAACTTAGTATTGCTAAATTAATTATAAAATAGATTATTTAGTATTGATACATTTCATAAATGAATATTTTTTTTACTATGTCAGAATATATTTGTTTGTTTACTTTCAGTAAGTTAATAATTTTTTTAAATAATCCTTTGTTTTCTACTTTTCAATATGCTTGCCTCCCTTGTAGGATTTTCCCACCCCCTAGAGGAGTGGGCCCCCCAGTTTGAGAAACCCTCACTTAAACACAATTTGTCTAAAACTGTAATGGGTATTTTGATTATACTTTAAGTGTATAATTGCTGCAGTTATGCTTCGTTCAAAACTATTTAAAATACTTCCAAAAAACCTCAAAAATATATGTTGATGCATGACTTGATAAATAAAAGGCAACAAAAGGGTAAGAACAAATATGTAAAATACGATTGATGTTAACTTTTGAATTGTGATTTGCTGACATACACAGCCTGACTGTGAAAGTGTAATACCATAGAAGACTGCAATGTAAATATTTGGGTAAACGGAAATTATCAAGTTATGTAAATAATACGGAATGTGGTTATATATACATTTAGAAACTTAAAAATCATACTGTTATATAAATTGTTCGATTAAAATTTAAAGGAGACTGTGAAGGTGCCTATATTTATGATGCATAAATTTTATGGCAGAGAGGTTCTAACCTTTAAGTTTGACTCATAGTGACGTTACAGTTTAGAAAATGCAATTGACTGGCTTAGATAAGAAGGATATACTATGGGGCCAAAGTATTTAATAAAGAAAAGTAGTTTTAAAAGAATATTATACAAATCAACAATGAGTGGTATTTTAAAACACAAGGTCCATTATAATTCTTTATAACAATATAGTTAAAAATTTTAATAAACAATGCTAAAATAAAAAAATACAGCTCACAATAGCTGAAACAAAGCACCAAAACGTCTTTTTCTTCGTTCATTACATGGGATATTTGTTTTGAAATAGCTCCCTTTTTGTGTTTTGAGAAAATTTTCCCGAAACTTTCTAATTTTTTTCAATCCCCCGTAGAGCTCAGATACTGCCATGGTTTTTTAATACTTGAGGAAAGTTTTTATTTTCTTTTCTTGTGTTTCCATCGGTCACTTGCCTTCTTTTCTTCAGATCACTGCATAGTATTGGCTATAGAAATCCTCAAAAAAATTTTTTACAGGGGATTTTTGGAAAAAATTTGGGCACAAAATAGATTTTACGTTCAGAAACCAAATGTTCAGATGAAAGAAATTAAAAGGTATATTCCATAATGGTTTCGATATGAAGGATTAGACATAGAAGTTCAACTGGTCCCTTTGAGGAAGGAGAAATTTGGATCAAAATTTCAGTAATCAAAAAAACGTATGAAATATATTCCGACTTGCAATCAGAAATTGTTTATAAACTAGGGGGTTAAACCCGAAGTACTTATCTGCTGCAAATGACCAAAAAATATTCATAAAAAAACAAAAAAAGGGACAAAACAAACGAAGAAAATAAAAAAAGTAATTCCGATTGTTAAACCCCGTCAATTTTTAAGTTTTGCATTGTTTTAGGCATTGAAGCTAGATTGATGCAGATTCCCCGTTTTAAAAAAATGTTAAAAACCTAAAAAAATCCGGTGAAAATCTTTTTAAATTTTGATTAAAAAATAAACCCCCTTTTTTTCTTTCTAATGAAATTTAAATTTTGGTTCAACTGAATTGAAGTATTTTTAATTTTTTTTTAAAAGTTGTTTAAAACCCGTCAAACCCCAAAACAGAGGATCGCCACGCCCCTCAAATCAAAAAAAAAGCACTGCTACTTTTCAGCCTTTTCAAATAGTTTAAATTGTTTAAAAAAATTTTTTTTGATCAGAAACTTATTCGGGAAAAGAAGTGAAGTGAATAGTTATAGATGTTTTTTTTATTTTTAACAGCCGCATGTTATTTTCTTACCTCATTAAATACAACAATTTCTTTTATCGTGTGAATAGTGTTTCCCATCAAAACAATAATGATAAAATGTTTAAAAACGTTTTTAAACTCGGTTAAAAGAAAAAAACTTTTTAAAAACAAAGTTTGGAAAAATGTAAAAAAACCCCAAATTTTATGAATTAAACTTGATAACGTCAGAGGGTTTCAAACAAAAAAAAATTTCGCTTTTAAAGCAAAATTGGGTAAGAAATAAAGAGTATTTTTTTTTGATTCATTTGAATGTTTCTGTGAAATGACTGAACTTATTTTTTGTGCTTTGAAACAACATTAATAAATAAAAAAAATTTAAAACAAGGGTTTTTACTAAAGGCTACAAAATTGTTAATATGTTTGATTTTTGTGGTCTTATTCAAACATTTTTTAATATCAGGTTTACTAAAACAGTAGTTAATAAAAAAAGATAAAAAATTATATGAAGTGAACCAAGACTTTCATATGCGGGTATATTAAAAAGAAGGGTTGCAAAATTTTTTTGGGATTAATTTGTCACCTACACTAAAGTGATTTTACGATTCAAAAAAACATTAAATAACGGACAAAAAAAGTAACTAAAGTTCATGACATTAACTCCCGCCGAAACGATATCATTTAAAAATTTTTAAAAATGTACGTGGCTATCGATGGTACCTGGAAAAAAAAGGCCATACTCATATAAATGGGTTTTTTACGGCATTTATTTTGGGACACTGGGGTTGTTGATACTAAATATTGTGTGGAAATGCTCATGTTTTTTAACCAATATATACATATGTTCCAAGTTACATTGTAAATAGTAGGAACGGGGTTGAAGAGGTCTTCTTTTTTTTTTTTATTTTTTACGCACGGCTTAACAATTTACATATAACAATATTTGGACTCAAAGACAAAGCAGTTTTAGAACCTAAACCAAAGATATGTCAATATTGAAAATTAGAATGTGTTGGTCATGTTTGTGGAAAATGATGGGGAAACTTAGGCGTTAAAATCAAAATTAAAAAAAAAAACACATGGGGGCATAAAATTTAGGATTAAAAAGGCTTGATAGATACATTTGAAAATTTTTAAAAACTATGTTTTGGCCATTCAAAACAACTGGAAACTTGTCAAAAAAGGGGTATTTGGGGGTGTATTTTTTTTATAAAATTCAAAATTTAATCTAGAAAAACGGTTTTTGGTGGGAGATGACTTGTGGGGTTTTATATATGTCCAAAAAGAAAGGTTACACATAACATAAACACAACTTTTTCCTATTCAATTAGGGAAATTCAAAAAAAATATTTAAAAATTTTAGTCCTGAATTTTTTTTTTAAATGCTACTTAATAAACTCAAAATATTAGAAAACGGAAATAGTATTTGTGTTAAATTCAAAAACTGTATTTGTGCGTTCTTTAAAACTACAGTTTTGAAGCTATATATTTTTTATAATGAAAAACTTTATTCAAATTAAAAGTTTTTTTGTATTAAACATTTTCCCTGGTTTTTCAAATGTCGGCTTTTAAAAGGAGATTATGCGTGTATTAAAAAACAGAATGACAGTTTTACAATGAACCGAAACAGAATTAAAACTAACAATTAAAATGTAGACAAGAAGATGATCTTAGATGACACCAGCAAAAGTTATTTCGGTTTCATTGTTAATGGTAAATTTTTCTTAAACAAAAAAGTGTAAAATTTCAACACAAAAGGCATTTTTGAAAACACTAATTTTTTAAAAGCCTTGAAACTTTGCACATTAAAAACAATACAAATGAATATTTTAATGAATTTTTAAAAAATTATTAAAAAAAAATTTTGGATTAAAATTAAAATTTTTTTGTTTTTAAAATTTTGCGGTTCTTTCCCCTAGAATTTTTAAAAAAAAAAAATCAAAATTTTTAAAAAAGTATTAAAATAATAAAAAAAATACAATGAATACCAAAAAAAAATTTATACGTACAACCCCCAATTTTTAAAAATGCCTTTAAAATTGGTCATTTTCTTGGAATAGGAAAATGCTGCGTGAAGTACCCTTAAATATATTTAAAAACCCCCTTTAAAATGAAAAAAACGTTTTATATCACATATAAGTATGATTTTTCAAATATTGTGACATTTTTTTAAAAAAAAACCCAAAATAAAATATATTATTAAGAAAAAATTTTAATTGTGCAAAAGTGTAACTTTATATTTTATATATAAAACATTTTAAACCACTTTACAACATCGTTAAATAAGGATTCCATTAGATACCATACACTAAATGTTTTAAAAAACTTAGATCCTGTTTTTTTAGATAAAACCCCATAGAAACAGCTGTAATATGGCAAGGCAGCCTGGGCTGTTTTTTATGCTTGTTAAAATTTTTTTCACAAAATGTCTATGCCAAAGTACTAATCTGACTTAAAATTCCAACTTTTTTAGTCACGCCTGCAGGAAAAAAAATGCCGGAATCATTCTCACCCATTAATCACTTCCGGAGAAGATAATTTTATATTAATATTAATAAGTTCAATTCTGAAGCTTGAATAAAATTTTAATGAAGGAAAATGTTAAGAAGGAATTTTCTGTGACGTAGAACCCAAACGACTGAAGAACTATAAGATATATTTCAGAGAGGTTTTGGAAATTATATATATAATAATAAAAAAAAGGATTTCTAAACATCAAAGAAGTTGAATTTCCAAAGACGAGAACAAAAATGTGCTTTAACTATTATGATATATCTAATTGAGACATCCGAAGGCCATTCTGAAGTAAAACGTTAATATTGATAAGGGTTCTGGATAACTCCATACTTGAATGTACATGTGCTGTAGAAGGAATAAAGAACTTACATAAAAAGCTTTAAAATTTAGATAGAAGAAAAATTCATTAAATACCCCAAAGTTTAATTCTGTTTCAAGATTAAAATTTGAATGGATCTACACCTGATTTAAAATTTGCTTAAGAAAAGAAGTGATGTAACAACATCTATGAGAACATTTGACAATAAAGAATTAAAAAAAGGCTTGTATATGATTTTAGGTTTATTTGTTCTTTTTAAAATACGTTCCTGCAGAAAGAAATAGAATCGAAAACATTATTTGATTTCTAAGTAAATGAAAGACTCTCGTACAAAACGAGCTTTCTATTTTAATACCAATATCATTAAAAAAATAATTCCTGGATGATCGTATTACACTTGAACGTAGATTTTCTGTAGGAGAAATGTGAAAAATCACAATTTAACTTACATGAACAATGAAATAGAGTGACAAAGAAAGAATGGTTACAGAAACGATTCTGGACATGAATATTATTTTGAAAATTAATTCCTGAATTTTTCTGCACTTGAATGTGCCTTTCCCCTAAAGAAACGAAAACGTAAATGAATCAAAATGACTATGAAGAGTAAAAAAAGGAGAAGATGATAAAGAGACATATTTAAAGTGTGATAACCCGCGGCGCGGGGGTATCATCTCTTCATCTACGCGACCTAGATTTGTAGGAATAAATGATTGATCACTAAAATTCTCCATAATAAATCTAATATATTATTGTCTAAATATATATTGATCAACGCAACACAAGTCTTACTAGAGGGATATGATCAGGAGTGATACTTCTTAATTATCAATTCTAAGTCAATAGTGCCTAAATTTCGTGGTTTTATGAGAAATTAACCTCAAAATCTTATCTACTGTAGACTCCTTAATAAGCTCAAGTCCGTTCTATAATTACTCTTCTACGATTAATCTCTTACCAATATCTCACGGCTATCAGCACCTCGGCTTTCAGTCTCTTCTTGTATTCTATTCTTCTACTGTTATTTTTCCATTCTGTTATTATCCGACTTCTATTCTACTATCCGGCTTCTATCCCCTTTCTATCCGACTTCTATTCTACTATCCGGCTTCTATCCCACTAACTCGCGAATGCTAAAGCTCCCTTTTATATCTATTCAATAATCTGCATATCGCAGTTTCTTCTAGAGAGGATTGGATTGAATGACATTTCATTCCAACCTTCTCAAGAAGAAAACGCGATACGCAGATTAGGAATGATTATATATATATTGGTACTTTTGCATTCTCGAGGAGGTTGGTTGGAGGACGGAGAGTATTATAGGAATCATATAGAATTTGGTTAGAAGCCAGAAATTAAATAGAAGCTGGATTAAGTCGGATAATAAGATATATAGAAGTTTTACATTAAAGGAAGAAAGTACAAGAAGTGGATTCAAAGTTTGGTTGCAGATCGCTGTGAGATATCGGTAAGCGATAGATTATTAAAGTTTAACTATATAGTGGATTCCCTCTAGTTAAGAAATCGGCCATAGATAAGAATTTGGAGGTTAATTTATCATAAAGATAGTGAGTAGGATTTAATTCGCTATTTCCTAAGAATTGTTGATTACGTCATATCACTCCTGGTCGTTTTCCTCTAAGTAAGACTTGTGCTGAATTGATTAATATATATTGAGATATAATAAACTAGTTTTATTGTGGAAGGTTCGAGTGGTCAATCTTTTATCCCTACAAATCTAAGTCACGTGGATGAGGAGATGATACCCCAGGAGTGGGGGTATCACAAGTGTTTTTTTTTTTTTTTATAATATAGGATAGCTGAATGTTTCTGCAATTGAATGTGCATTTCCGTTCAAGTAAAGAACAAAATCGAGACAGACAGAATGGTTAAATATGTGAAAAGATGAAAAATTCCAAAGAGACATAACTATGGTATTAAATTTTGATATGAAAACGGAAGTTATGTGTTGTGTATTTATGGTCAAGAAACCAACAAATGAGTAATTTGTTGAGATAAGTTTAAGGTAATAACAATCAAGTGTGTTCAGAGTATTAAAAACTTATGAAAATGAAAGATATCTCAAATTTGGTTTCGAGCTTCTTCAACAGTAATTAATATTCCTCTAATAAAGATAATATAACACATTGAAAAATGGATTCAAGCTTCACACGGGAAAGAATATATTGCAAATTTAGCGTATTTATCAATGAAACAGTATTTCATAATCAACAAGAGTCATCAACATACATTTATTATCCAACTGTCGCAAGCAAAATTTATATTTTGTTTTTATATTCTATCTTACAAATATGTCAAAATTGTGTGGTCTTACTAACTATGTAAAAATTCAAATGAGTCAACTTTCAATAAATTATTTTATTTCAGAATTATTTGCATTTATTTAAATGTTATATAATTTAAGGTACATTGAAACTATTCTAAAAAATACCATTATCTGTGATCTGTATTGTAAAAAAATTAGTTTTATATATATATATATATATATATATACGGTGACCTTTTTAACGAGGTTGCTAAATCTGAAAAAAGTTCGTTACATGAAAAAAAATTGTTTTCAGAAGTTATATAATCTTTCTATTATTTATAAACCGCATAAAACAAATTTTAAATTGTAAACACTATTTATTAAAAAAAAATAATTCTTCATTATTTTTAAATCTACATTTTTTTTATATATTACCCATCAAAAATAAATAAATAAACTGTAAGGAAAAATAAGAAAAGGAATGTCGAGAATATTATGTATTTTTCAAAAGAAAAAAATAATTTTATATTAAAATTAATGTATTTAAGGTCATTTTCTAGTTTAAAGCATACAACTAATTTTATTCATACATTATTTTACAACATTATTTATTTGTTCAAAGATATTTCCATGAACTGAAAATAAGGGTTAAAGGTTGCGCTTCTTTGATGAAATGCAAGAATTCCTTTTTCTCGGCGAGTTAGAACCTTATAAAACCAGTACAAAATTCTAGGGCCATAAAATGTATTAAAAGAGAAAACTGAAATTAGAAATTACTTCCCAAAAATAGAAAGGAAAAATAATTTAATCAATAAGAAAAAGTTCGTTCGCACTCCCCTGTTTGGAGGTTATTTTACAAGAAAATGTGAAAATTTCTTTGGTTCTAAGAAAAGTTCGATATACAGGTTTCAAACTTGGGGGCACCCTAAAGGGTGGGTAACCTCTACAAGGGGCAAGAGTAATCGAAAAGTCGAAAACAAAAAGTTTTTTTAAAAAAAATATTAATTTACAAAAGGCAGAAAAAAAAAATACATTTTGGCATAATAAAAAAATAAAAAAAAACACTGACATATAACTTATAAATTTTCAGTACTGCAAACGTGCATATTTAATTTCGTACTAAATTTAGAACAAGTTTAATAATTACCAGTGATCCTATGGCATGCCCAAAAATTTAAAACCAAATTTTTAAACCCATCTGATAATTTGTACGGTTTATAATTAAAGTTTTTATTGTGATTTACTAAAGTATTTTTTTTTTGAATTCAATACATTGTTATTTTTTGGTTGGGGGGTGATGAAAGTTATGATTGGGAAGTTGGGTCGCCAGCATAAAAAGTTTGAAATCACGACGTAATAGGTAAATCTAAAGTTGTGACGGGCTCACGCGTCTTTTCTGTCAAACCCTTGGGTTCTTTGACGGAAGATTAATGGCAACTCTTTTTCCCCCCAAAAACCAAGAAGCGAAATCGATTATGAAATGAAATAAGAATTTTTAAAAATACGGGTTTTAGTAAGCATATGGCAATTAGGGGGAAAATTATGTTTGAAGAATACGGTGTAAATTGACGGTCTATCAAATTTTTCCGGATATACCATTATTACAAGGTGCAACCATTGCACGCACGCCCAAAGTGTTTCTTTCCATGATAGAAACCCTTTTTTTGGTTAATAGGTTGATTATTTGATATTAGGACTTGTAATATTATCAGAATTGAGGAGGGTGATAAAATTAAATTTTTTAGATAAAGGGTCAAATTTCGGAATTCGGTTTTAAATATCGTTTTGTGTTTGGTTCATTGATTCTTTACTTATATAAATTTATCTAAATTATTAGAGGTTTAAGTTATATTCTTAATAAAGTCATATTAAGAATTTTAAAATGTCTATTCATTTTGAGAATACCACACCTCTAATTCACGCTGGCAATCAAAAATGTGGTCACCAAAGAGCGACCATATCACAAAGTACTGAAACTAATTTGAAAAAAATGTCTAAATCGTGCCAACAACAAAAATATAGCAAACAAAAGTATACAAACTGGCCAGTAAAAATCCACAACAAATGGAGAACAGAACTACATGTGAGGAAATAATTTTTCATAAATGTTCTTCAATGATGTTTCAAAATGTTGTTCGTAGATAATATGAAAACAATATTTAAATTTTTAATAAAACCTTTTCAAAGAGAAAAAGTATGAAGACTAAAGTTAAGAAATGATACAAACTTCTAATAAATTCAAAACAAATTAACTGGTATTTACATCTAAGCTTAAATAAAACAATTAATAGTCATGAAGATGTAAATTTTCAAAAGAGCATTAAACTTATTACAAATGTAATTTTCAAGAAATTTGATTGGATAATCATATTCTAAAGAGTATATTGTAATTTTTTAAAGTTAATTATTTTGTTACTATATCTTTATTAATTAAACAAGAAACAACTTCAAAATAATTTTGAATTATATCCTTATTTTGATAAATGAATATTTCTGTTCCAAAAGGGAACCTTCGTAATATTGAAACTAAAAGTACCCCTTTTATCAAAAATTTTACTGTTTAATTTAGTTTTGTTATTTGTAAAGTTGTTTCCAACTACTCTGTAGTTAGCTGATAATTATGTTAGTTTTAATTAGATCTAAGTAATAACGATAAAAGTAACTTTAGATGCAAACTCACTATTTTTTCAGAGTGTGATTTATTTATTATTATTATTTCAATATTATTACTATCATACGATAACAGTGAAAGATCACAGTAAAAAATGCAAATTATTGTAATAAATTCATAGGTAGTAACTGTTCTCATAACAATTTTTTCCTCAGGGAATGAGGTGTATAATTAGCAATTATTTACCAAGAGATGAAGAACTTGCGTCTAATAGTCTGAGAGGGAATTAATTAACTAAATTTAAAGGTAAATTAAGAAATCAAGCAGGTAGTTAATTGAAAAGGAATTTTTGCTCTTTCTTTTATTTTAAATCTTACTAATCGATTGTAGTTCAGCAGAATGCAGCTATTGATCAATCAGAATACATTGAAAAATTCCACCCAATCTTTAATTACTGAACTAATATTTTATTCTGCTATAATTATAGAAATCAGCCGAAGTTATGGCCATTATTATTAATTAAAAAAATTTCTGTAACTGCTTAGGGTTATTAAAAATGTGGAGAATCCCTTTTTGATTAAAAAATACCATTAACAATTAATTAAAGTATTTTAGTTAATTATAAAAATAATAAAATTCTTTTTCAAAGCATGACATTTGTTTGCTTTTTTTAATTCAAAATTTAACTTGAAATCAGATATACCATAGGTTGAAAAATATTTTAATCACTCCACATATTTTATTTCTTAAGGCTACACAGTACCCTACAAATCTCAAATCTACCTTTTTTTTTTGGGACATATCATTGTACAGCTTGCCACCCAATTTCAGATCGGATAACAAATGAGCTTTTCAGATATTTGAAGTTTTCTAAGCTTAGGCTTTGGTTTCGGTTTCATTTTAAGACATTTTTCCACTCTTAAATTGAAGTAATTAAAAATATTTGTTAGTATAATGAACTCTTCCAGTGAGAAATGGTTATTATTTTTAGTTTTAATTACTAAAATTTTTTTTGTTTGATTATGTTTTGAGTTTTTGAGTTCTCATAATTAATTAATTAAGATTGTGGTACCCTAGTGGTCAAGGTCATCGGATCATGGCAGGCATGTCATGAGTTCAGCCTAGTACCACTAAAGACCAGCTGTGTAGGGCCGCGATGCCCGTTAAATCTGTCGAGACCTGAAACGTCCTTCCGAGGTGTGGTGTGGTAGTTAGAAGAGGGGGTGCCAGCTCAGGTGTCGTCCACGTCACTTGACCATGATTCAAAATTACGTGGCCCGTTGCCAAAAGGCCTCGTGTAGCTGAACAATCAGACGTTAATATTCACTTATTCATTCAGATTGATTTCAAGGCCAATTTTTAATTTTAAAAATAGCTTATATAACTTATAAGCTTTATCATCAATTTTTTCCAGTTGAGAAAATGTCCTTCCCAAAACGTTCTCAGGTTGCTTTGAGAAACAATATTTCGAAGCGATGGAATACTATTGAAAATGATAAATCTAAAAACGTCCTCAGTTGATACTGCAATTAGACTTCAGTGGAAACAAGTATTCTGAATGCAAGTATTGCAGATAAAACTGAATATTTCCATCATGTGATTGATTGCTGATATTTTTTTGGAGTAAGAGCCTCGTTTGGCTATACTGCGCCACACATTCGTTGAAATCTGTGATCTAGATGGGAAAAGAAAGAAAGGAGAAATGGAATGACAAGAAGAGGGTCGAAAATAGAAAAGGATGACTAGGGTACCCCGGGTAAGTGACACCTGTGTTTACCAAAGACAGTAAACCCCTTGGGAAAAGGAAAAAATCACTAGGGTACCTCGGGATTGTGACAACCGTACTCACCTAAGGAAGGTGAACCCGCTGAGGGGTCCAACATGTGCCAAACTCCATTATAGTAAACATACTGTAGTACTATATTATAGTAATTTCAAGTCGTGCAACAAATACTCAAACTTGCTAAACTGCCCCAATTTAAAACTGAAAAAAAATTATATTTTATGTGCAACCTGGCGATTTTTAACTTAGTTGCAATATTATAGTATACATAAATGCTTTGTGTTTCGAAGCTTCTGTGATTTGTGAAGTGTTTTCTAAACCCTATGGCTTTTTTTTTTCTTTTCATGACAGAATCTTTGAATTTTGTATGTACTCACAAACGTATGCTGTATAAAAGTTAACATCGATTTAGGTCTGAGATCTCTATTTATTTTTTTAAAAATACTAAAGTTAATATTTTTAAAAATTTCGTGTCTTTTCCAGGTTTAGCTAGAAAAAGAATTATTAAAAATCAACAAAGGGAACAAATTTTCAATGCCATAGTAACTTTTGTTTACAATAATCCGAGAAACATAAATCACGTAAAATGGCTAAAAGATTTTGAAAATTGATTATTTTATAAGGGTTTGAAAAACTTCGAAAATTCCTAATTTTTTATAATTGTAAAATAATGGTTGGTCAAACTGACTTTTTACTTACAGAATTAGCTTAATGATATAATCTAAATGTAAAATATGCATTCTTTTTTTTACTGTTACTGTCTCCAAACAATTATTTTGATAAAGGGCCTTAATTACTGTGTAGCCTTAATTTGATAAATCCCGCTATGTATTGTTTACTGCTCTATTAACATTTAATGGACATATTATACAATACTTGAGGAGGGCGGCACAATTTACGAGAATTAAAAATAATTCTTTTCCTAAAATCATGGAGAAGGAGATTTTGGTATATTATTTTCTTATAAGAACAACGGAGCAGAAAAATAAAAATAAAATGAGTCAATTAATTGCTTATTAATGCAAGGAGGGGTGTGGGAACTTCCTGTTTAGAAAAAGACAATAAAACACACTACATGTTTCATTCGACTTTATTATTTTCCACGTACCACACAACATTGGAACTTTAAATTTACTAAGCTTAAAACACAATATCTGTTTAATGTCGCTGTCCATTATCAATACACAGGTGCAGTTAATTTCGTCTCGGATGCTGTGCCGTAAGTCTTCCAGAGTCTTGGAACGATCTTTGTAAACCATGGACTTGAGATAAGCCCACATGAAGTAATCAGGATAAATCAGGTCAATGCGCAGGACAGTTTACGTTCCATTACAGGAATTTAGTCATTCGAGGAAAACTGCTCTTAAAACACCCATGGAAACCCTGGAGATGTGTGCTGGAGCCCCATCTTGTTGTAACCGCACGTTGTTAAGATTTCTTTCTTGGAGAGCTAGTAAGAAGAATTGTTGGATCATTGTCGCACACCGGTCTGAATTGACACACGAACTCGTTCCACATTTGCAGGTGTTCTGGCAGTCTTCGGAGGTCCTTTACTTTCTTTGGTGACATTACCCGTTGCTCGGAAGGCATCCATCTACATAAAAACACATTTCTAATCAAGAATATGGAGGAATATCGAAGTGACGACGAATGGCACATTGCACTGCAATCACCGACCAGAATTAGAGAAATATGCCTCCACGGCAAAATCACGCTGCTGCCTCGACCACAACATGTGTGAGAGTAAGACGGGGGGAAACACAAATATCCCACTCCACCTCTTCAACCAAGCCACTCCCCTCCCTACGAAAATCATTGCAACATGTTCAAAAACGGGAAGTTCCCACGCTCCACCCACAAGAAGATTATTAAGGCAGCGTTTCTCAAACTGTGGGGCGCGCCTCCTAGGGGGCGCGAGCCTATTGAAAAATCGAAAACAAAAGATCATTTTTTAAAAAAATATTAATTTACTGAAAAGAAAGAAACAAAAACATTCTGACATAATAAAAAAAAATAAAATACACATTTACACTGATATAATACACTTATAAATGTATCAGTACTACACGATGTATTTTATAATTAATTTAACAATACTGCGTTAAGAACAAGTTTAATAATTACCAGTGACCCCATGGGCTTGTCATATATAAATTTGTATACAAATGTTAACACTTATCTTCATAATTTGTACTGTTTATACTTAATCCCTTGACTGTTGATTAAATTGTACGCAATTCGCTCCCCAATGCCACCGTTTACGTAAGCACGTGTATGTGACGTATTAGGGGAGGGGAGAGAAAAGGAATAAAAATAAGTAAATTCTCTGAACTAAGTAAATCCTTCGCAAACACTGTCAAAACCCTTTTATTGCATTCAAAAGCCTTCGGAATAATTTTATGGATAGCAGTGCACAGAAAAGATCGTACTTCAGAAAGACGTATATATACGTCAGGGGCGAATAACTTTTGACTGATCGAGACGTTTATATACGCCGGTGGTACTTAAGAGTTTAAAGTCTTATTGAAGCTTTAGCATCAACGTATAGTATTATTTAATTCAATGCATTGTTATTATATGAAGGGGGGGAGGCGCGATGAAAATTATGATTGAATATTGGGTTGCAAGTATTGAAAGTTTCAGAAGCACTGTATTAAGGACAGACCTTGAAAATGGAACCATGATCAATTGACGTGGTAGACACTTAACCTAATACACCCCTCTGCATGATTTCACTTCTTGCTAACGTGAGAATTTTGAGTCACGATAGATTTAACGTACACACATCAACTTTTCTAACGGTAATACCCAATATCTCAGAGACTCGAATCCACAATTCGATAGAAACAAACCTGTCCACTAGCTCATGACCACGGACACTCAGCTACTGTGACGAAGAAAAAACGAATTCATTTATAAAACTCATTATGGAAACATCGAATAAAAATTGTTATTTGAAATAAATAACAATTATTTTTAGATTTTTTCCTAATAAACATACAAGTTACAATTAACAAAAATAATAAAATGTTTTTTAATGGCATGTTTTAAGTATCTAATGCTATAATATGTATTTCTGTATTTTTATCTTTAACACTTAAACTTTCTGTATTTTTATCTTTAACACCTAACCGTTCTGTGTTTTTATCTTTTTATCTGTAACACCTAAACGTAGTGATTATTTTATTTGAACTTAATTTGGTCGTATGATAAAAATAATATGAAAACAGAGTGATTTTCAATTAAGAAATGCACTATATCTTTAAAGAGGGGCAAAAATATATTTGTACTCCAATGGTATTTGACAACAGTTTCTCTTTCCTTATGCATTAGACAAGATATATATAGCAGTTTATGAAAAGAATTTACGAAAAATAGTTACGCGTGATTAATAGTTGCTATAAGAATCGTTATTGGTATAAAGAAAAGTAAGTTTGTTTCTCCCCAAACATTATCAATAAAAAAATCACTATCTCCAAGAATGAGTCGTATATTTCTTACAGAAAAGCATATCGGTTGATTGTATATATCTTCTATAACCTACGCAATAGTTAAGATCATATTTCTTTTATGTTTGAAGTTTTATAGACTCTAGCAAATAGAAATCCGTAGGAATTGGGTGTGATTGTATGAATGCTGCAAATAAATCGAACTTTTCCGGTAAAATTGAAACATATTTCTTACTTTATCGCTGAAGAAATGGGCACTTCTTTGCAATCGTGATAAAAGAAGTATTACACTCTTTTTAGATAGATGATTGTGTTGTTTTTCTTATCAACTGTTTGCTTTCAGTCCTTGAAAATTATTTTTCTTTTAATTAGTTGGTTAATGATTCAGAAAAGAACCTTTGAAATAATATATTGATACTATCTTGATATTTTTGAAATTTGCTTTTTCTACAGTGGTGTTTTATTTCAACTATGTATTGAATTACAAAATACGCCGTATGGAGAGGCTGATACATTTGGTATCATTCTCATCGATTGACCATGGGTCAAAGTTATGAATTTAGTTGCCAACAACCTTCGTGTTTCTTCAGAGTCCGACGTAATTTAAAATAAAACCTAATCGATTATTATTTTTTTTCCTAATGGGCCTGCGTATTGGTATTTTTTACCTTTTCAGACAGCTGGAGCCCCAGGAGCTGGTGTCACTTTTTATTTCTACACCATTTAGGCGATACCAATTGCCGCAAGTAATTTTGAAGCCCAGTTTCCTCCCCAGAGGGAGGCACCTGAGCTCTAGCGATGCGAAATTGAACTTAGGAGTCTAATTTGGCCGAGGACACCCAAGCCAAACGGGCACTCCAAAGAATTTTTTACATGTCGCATAATCATACGATGGCCGCTGTCGAATTTCTGCAACATGAAAATCCGGGGTCGAACCCGCAACCTAGGTTAGAGAAGGCCAGCGACCAACCAGGACCGACTAAATTAGGAGTGGGCAATTGTCTTGGCTCGAGGATCATATTGAAGAAGTGGAGGATACTGGAAGGCCACCCTTTTTTAAAAAGATCCCATTCATTTGTTAACTTTACGTCTCAGAAAAGGTGTAAATTGCACGCTGAAAATGAATGAAGTTAAATAAAAACTGAGTGGTAGTTTTATTCAACTTGTTATTGTGCTAATTTTATATCCTCAATATCTGCAAGAACATTTCATTTTAGAATCAGCTTGATGAGACAAAGTACCCTATCCCATTTTTCTGCAATCTATTTGAAATCTGGAGCGAGATTGCTTGTTGAAATACCCATCATAACCTGCAAGTTAATTTCAACAACTTTCATCTCTATTTACTCTTGTTGATCTTTCATGCAAAGAAAACTTTGTTTTCAAATATATATCGACCTAAATATCAAAAAAATGCGCTATATTTGGTTTTGCCGACTGTCTTGGCGGTCTCAAAACTCTTGAGCCTCTATTTGCCCTCTTCTGGTCTAAATACTTCTGATTTTTGTAATGTATCATGGAATTTATTAACAGGAAATGACTGAAAATAGAATATTTTACATGTATTTTATGAACATTATCTATTTTCCTAATATCAAAAACCGAGCCTTTTGAGTTTAAATTCATCAAGATATTAATCTAGATTAAATTTATCTAGAGACGATTTAAGTATACATATCATTTGACTCCAAATTATTTGTGTGTACCAGAGGTCTTTTGAAAACGATATGCCAAACCATGAAACATGAATTACATACACGAAATAAGATAGAATTTCTAAAAGCTTGATTTAAGGGGACACAGTACGATTCAATTCAACAAAATCGGTCAAAAAATCAAATTTAATTATTTTAGTCTAAATTTTTCTTTATATTTTTTGTATAACCTCACAAAATTTGAAAGCTCTAAACTTAAAAAAACACAGAATTATGACAGCTTTCACGTTCGATTTTATTCACATTCCTATGGCAAATCAAAACTTTAAACTGACTTATCTCAGAAAGATAAACTAACGAGTTTGTCTTCATTTAAAATATACTAAGGCTACTGCGCCTAATGTTTGGAAACTTTTTTTTACCTATTGCTATTAGTACATTTAACAAAAGTTGGTATGTATTTTTGAAACAAAGCAATATTTATTTTTTTTAAAAATAATTGAACTCAGAATTTTTAAATTTTTTAAGGAATTTTCAATAAACATTCATAAAAAGAAGTATTGTATGAATACCAATCACGTTAAGGCAATACCCATACCAACTTTTACTATACATAGTTTGACATACTTGTAAATCAAATTTCATGCATGTACGTACATTTTTGTAGAAGTAGCATTTTAAAATCACTTCAAAAAAATTTTTACCTTAAAAAATTACATGGCTAGCTTTTTATGAAATTTTGATCACAAAATCTGTTTAACATAGTATACATACATAGGAGGCAACCAAAAAAATTTTAAAAATCCTTAAATTAAAAATTTTTGCATAAATCGTACCATGTTCCCTTAACATTCGTGGAAATTAAAAAAGAAGTGTAGAATGCTTGGCGAGAAGAGTGTACAGAAAATCTCTTAATTGTGCATTAAAACGACATATTTTTCTTTAAAAAAATGCTGCATCTATTAAATTTCCGATTGTCTATTTTTCTTTCTATTTTTCATTCCAATTTTTTTTTTCATTTTATGTTAATTACTGACAGAATTTTAAGCAAATTTCTGTTGACAGTCATACTTAAATCGTCAACACAATTTTAAATACAATTACCAAAAACACGGCTGAACAAATTACTTATAAAAGATATATATTTGTGTTGTAGTATTAATTAATAAATTGTATCGTTTTTGAATAAAATTCTATGGACAATAATATATTATCAATGTATAACTTTAAACATGAAATAAATTTATATAGTGTTATTCAAACAGATTTTTCTATGAATTTTTTATATAAAAGCGAAGTTTATTCAATTTTGATTCAACTCTTTCCTTTATTCTTCAGTTATCGGAAATGAAAATTTTGACCTGGTTTTCTCTTCTCTATATATATTCTCATTAATTGATAAAAACATATTTTATATTAAAAACAACCTCTTATATTATTTTCCGTTTTATAGTTTTTTTAGTGATGTTTCTTGTTTTAATACTTAAAGAAGTGTTTAAATTGCTGGTTGGAAACTAAAAAGAGGAAGACACTTAGCCACAATGAACGACAAATGTTAGTGTAGAGTGTAATTTATAAAAAGAAATGAAGAGAACTTAAAATTTATAACCTATAAAAACTTTTTAAGCTATCCTTCGAACCTTAAAAAGGCAGTCATATGCTATTGAAAGAAGAAAAAAATTCCGATTTTTAGAAGGATTCATCTAATGGAACTAGTTTTATAAAAATAAAGATAAATATTGCGCATAATGGAAAATCGAAAAGTATTAGTAATGTATTTTTTACTATCTGCACTCATACCTCCTCTTTATAAATATGAAAATTATTTCTTTTCTTGTCAAATTTGGAACAGTTAATTTAATTCTCATTTCAGTTTTGCTTAGAAAGCAAGAATAAATTTAGTAAAAATCTTTTTACATGCACATTTTGCTTTCCATTTTATATTACTCATTTCGAAAAGTTTTACATTTTTAATAAACAACTATTCATTTTTACATATAAATTTGCGCATTCTGCTAAAAAACGTCTTCAGAAATAAAAGTTTTGAATTTTTGATTTATTACATCATCTTTATTTTGAATTCCGTAAAACATTTTAATTAGAGTTTAGAAGTAACTAATTATCTAGTTGTTTGAAGGTACAGTTATTTTACTGCACTTACACGAAGATTAAGTTGATATAAAAAGACTCAATTTTAAGTGCTTTCTATTTATGGAATTCATTTAAATAATTTATATAAAGGATATTCAGTAACAAAAACAAAATGGAAAAAGGATTATTTTAGCATTTCTTTTAAATTAATAACTCACATTTCAGCTAATAATTGATTAATTCTGCCGATTAGTTCTAGTATCGATATTTTTAAATATACAATTAATAATTTACGAAAATTGTTAATAAGCAAAGAATTAATATCTCCATTACTGAAGTTTTGGAATAATATATATATGTAAAAATGATAGAATTTTTATATACTTTTTTTTAAAATTTTATCTGAAAATAAAGCACAATTTAACAAATTTAATTTTATTTCATTCAACTCATTTTCATTTAACTTTATATCATATATAAACTATACACCGTATTTATTCGAATCTAAGCCACCATCGATTCTAAGCCGCACCCCAAATTCTGAACATGTTTTTGTGAAAAAAGGTGCCATCTAGTCTATGCCAGCACAACAAACTCAGTACGCGCTTTTGTGAAAATATAAGAAAATAATGTAAAAGGTTTATCGATATCCGATACTCAGAAATTAAAGAAAAATTAAATGAGAACTAATATGAAGTGAATAATTAATTTATTTTACTATTATTAAGGTATCCGACTACGTTCGGAACCGTGATTTTAAAAAGGCGCATAAATGGATAATTTTCATGTTATTTAGTGTCACTTAGATTAGAATACATGTATAAAATTGTTTTAAGGACATTTTGACAAAAAAGGTTATTTAAATACAATATTTTCGCAAAAAATTAACTTAGAATATCTTTTTTTCAAAATGTTCTCTTTTTGTGAATAATGCTTCTATTATAATAATATTTTGCCGGTATATAGCTCAGACATCTGTACAGAGGCTCAACTATGAGTTTTGAAAAATTCACATTATTTTCAGAGTTATAACCGTTTGAAATAATTTTTGGGTTTTTTTTCTTAAAATTTCTCCCCTCTGTTATCGTAAAACATGGATAAACCCACTTCTAAGTTATATATTTCAAAAATTCTAGTTGAGCCTCTGTACAGAGGTCTGAGCTATAGACAGGCACAATATTATTATAATAGAAGCATTTTTCACAAAAGGAGAATATTTTGAAACTGGGTCATTTTATGTTCATTTTTTGTCAAAATATTGTATTTAAATAATTTTGTATTGTAATAATATTCTCAAAACAATTTTATATACATTTTCTAATCAAAGTGACACTAATTATTATAAATATTATCCATTTATACGCTTTTTCAAAATCACGGTTCCGAATGTAGTCGGATACCTTAAAAACCGTTAAATACAAACGTGAGTTTGTAATTGCTTTTGCTGCCAATATTTTGTTCCGAAAATAATACGTCACTTCCACTGTCACAGCTTACTTCGGAACTATTGCCTCCCTCACCATTTTTCCACACGATGTCGTCTTCGGTGCCATCCAACCCTTTTTGGTAGGTCCAGTGAAAGACTTTGTTGAAGATTGACATGAGAAAATCATGTCATTTTTTTTGCTCCATCGACGTATATTGGTTTCTTCCGTATCAAATTTTCTAGCCACTGATTTGTTTCTGTTTTCTTCTGGATATAAAATCGCCTAATTTTCATACTTGAGTCATAGTGAATTCGTCTTGATGCAATTAATGATACTGGTGATGTTTAGGAGATTAAAAGAAAGTGTATACAAAAATAAAATTTCCCAGATACGAACAGACAGCGAAATTCAAGACAGACTGGATACTGAAAATAAAATGCGAAATGTGGTAAGACATCGATGCAAGCTGCCGGAATGGATGATTACACTTTTCCCTTTGAAAGGGATGGGAACTCAATATCTCTATCCAACGATTTTTTTCCTTTCGATTCTAAGCCGCACCCGATTTTCAATAGCATTAACACTGGAAAAATAGTACGGCTTAGTCTCGAGTAAATACAGTATATATATATATCATTCATCGTACCTTCAAAATTTCCCAGTATTATTTGCAAATAAAACACAAATATGCCAATTTAATAGTGTTGTAATTTAATAAAAAATTCACGTATTAATTTATAAACATTATTTTTCAATATTTAATGAAATTCTTTAATCCACAACGAAAATCAGCTTAACTTTATTCCTGAGACATTACTGCAACAAGATGTAAATATATAATCATACTACAATCTCGGAAAGACAATATTCGAACTGCATAGTTAATTTTCTACACAAATTCTGTTTTTCATCAGTTACGGAAACTGTTATCAGTTAAGCATTATAGCAAACGACTTATGTGTACTCAATCAAATCTAATATAGTAATTAAATAATTGGCGCCAACGAAGCAACTTAGAGTAATCCACCAAGATATATTTTAACAGCCATATAAAATATGTTCATTAAGTTGAAAACTGTTATTGGAATAATCTTTTATTCGTATGATCAGCATTAGTATTCGTACATCGAGTTTATTTATAACATCAAACAAGACAATTAGATCGGTGAATAAATCATTGCTAAATGTATTAAAAGAGTTTATATCTCTTGTATAACTGTTTCTGAACACATCTTTAAAGCTATGATACTTAATTTAATTGTAAATCTATCGTAATCATTTTAAAAAAAATAATTTCTTAATGAAAGAAACCCTTTCTATAAATATTTATTTTTTGGTGAACTATTTTAGGTACATGTTTTTGCTTTTTAGATTTAATATCGGATATATTTTTGTCGTTAAAAAAAATTCAAAAAAATATATTATTTTTTTTTAAAAAAACTGACTTTTTTTGGGAAACCCGCTGAAGTCAACAACAAAAAATGGCACCAAAATTTGTTTTGTAGACTATTAAAGAAGGAAAAGATTTCGTAAAAAAATTTTTTTCTATAAATTCCTATGGGTGATTTAAACCCCGGAGCAAAACAGGGTACTCACGTATTATCGCAATAATCGCCAAATCCGTCAATAACTCGCCAAGTTGGCAACCCCGTTTTATGTGTCGAAATGCTAAATTGGAAAACCAGGTGTTGTTCAAATAATGCACCAATAGGTTGGGATATAGATATATATATATATATAAGCCCCCAAAAAGTATTACAAGAAAAGAAAATAATCTATATATATAAAAGAAAGTCGTGTTAGTTACATTTTTATAACTCGAAAGTTTTACCGATATGGCAAAAAATTTGGGTTTAGGAGCGAGCCAGGAGACGGACATAGGATACTGTTTATCCGTTCGCCCGGGTTTCCATGGATGGACATAAAACGTCAGTCACTATAAAACGTGGTATAAAAAAAAAAAATCAACTTCGAATAACAAAAGAAAATGATAGCTTGTAATGTAATGGACGTATGGATGAAATTTATTTTTGTAAGAAATCAATTTTTAAACTATTTCTAAAATAAAAAATTAAAATCAAAATTTTATGATGGACCCCGCCATTCAAAAAAAAAGTGAAGGAATAAAAAACGGGAAAATAACGCCCGTCGGCTCATTCGCAAAAAATACCGAAATCTTCAAACTTTTCAAGAACCAACTTTAAATTAAAATTTGAAATGGCCAAAGTTTTTCGCCATAAAAACATCACGGGGACAATGCAAGGGCCCAAAAAAGGGCATTAAACACTTTAACCGAACATTGAAAGATTTACGCAATGACCGAGATGTTTTGGAGGAGCAATGTTTTTATGTTCGACGCCAAACACCCAGAAATTTCCCAAGATCTACGGCTCCAAAAAAATAAACGCTTGCCCAAATCGCGAACATGGCCCCAGTGAAGAAACTACACCCAAAAATTAACAGGGGTTTTCTTGTTAATGATACATGCTAAAGATTTTTTTGAGCAATTGCTATATGGGAAGGTGATTTTTTGATGAAAGGGATTGATATCTTTTCCCAAAAAATTTTTTAATTTTGTCTTCAAAAAGACGAATTTATCTAAAATTTATTTCCAAACATTATTTCTAACAAAAAAAAATAATGAATGGTTGAGTGAGCGAGCAATTTTAGGGCTAAGAATAAAGATGAGATTACCCGAACTACAAATTCAAAATAAATCATTGGAACAATGTTTTCATTCAAATCTATTGACTGCGTCCAAATGAAGATGAACCCACCAACACTATCCAAATCCTTTGAGGCCTTTACCCCCACAAAATTTTTAAAATAGGGTTCCCAGAATAGTTGAAACCCCCAAAACCCGGTACGCGTTTGGTGGTTAAAAAATTGATGAACAATGAATTTACGCGACGATACTGAAAGGAAAAATTAAAAAGGGGGAGAATTTCCTTCGGGTCCCGATGGTCCCAACCCGATATGCCGTTTGAAAAAAAGCATTTCGATCCGTTTTGCTTTTTCATGACCACAACAAACCAAGACCAACCCTTTAAAAAATTTTTGAGGTTTGAATCAGCATTTTTTTTCCCGGTAAATTTATATGGGATTTCACGGGTCGGAAGACCATTTTGGTTGTTTGTTTTGGCCTGATAATAAAAAAAAAAATGTTTTATCGAAGGTACTTAAGTGAAGAGCAACCCAGTCAAAATACAGAAACAATAATGAATGTTTAAAGTGGGTACTTTTTTTTGTGTATTTTCTAAAAAAAACTTAATAAATTAAAAAATCTCTTTTTTCCCCAAGGGGGAACAAGAGTTCGCCGGGTCAGTTTAAAACAATAAAATATGAAATGTTAAATTTGTTTCTTTCTTTTTTAGGGAAATTCAATCACATTCAATATGACCACCTTTCTCGAAGAATACGCCATGCATTTTCAGTGGCCATGTGTAATATGTCACAAGGAACATTCCAAATATCTGGGTTTTTATTTTACTGTTAAATAAAAAAATCCGTTTTTCCCAAGAATAACTAGGTTTTTTAAATAACTAGGCACAAGTCAGTTAAAGTGTAAAAATTATAAATTCTACGGTTTAACTAGGTTTTCTGAAAAAAAAAAAAATTAGTTGTGATCTTTAAAAGATGTAATAGGATTTGCCCTTTTGAAACTTTATGTTTTTAATCAGTTTGAACCGAATTCAAATGACATCACAACTTAGTCTAATAAATAATGAAAAGTAAAAAAATATTTTAAAAAAATTGTATTCTCTTTCATTTTTTTTTGAAAAAGTTAACATTGTTTTTTAAAAAGCCTTTTTTTTTAAAACCCTAAAACCCCATCTTTTTTATTTTTTAATTTAAAAAAAAATTTTTTATCTTTTTTACCTTTTAAAAAAATTTAAAACCCCAAAGAATTTATTTTTTAAAAGATTTTGGATTTTTAAAAATTTATAAAATAATTTTTAAAAATTTTTTTTTTCCTTTTTAACAATTTTTGTTATTTCGTTTAAAAAAAAAAGTTAAATTCTTATCTTCATCTTTAAAATTTTTTTGTTTCACGAAATAACCCAATTTAAAAATAAAAAAAATTTTTAAAAAAGACTTGGTCCCCAGTATTTTCAATTCGTTCACGTTATTTCCCCTTCGACCAGGTTTACGCCTTGTTTGAGAAGCATTTTTCGAATTTTCAGTCCTTCCCTTTTCATTCCCCAATCATTCCCCCCGATAATATGAGCTAAATCAGTGACGTAAAAAATTAAATAAAAAACCGCTTTCCCCCCCCTTCCCTTTTTAAATTTTTCCCTTTTTAAAAAATTCTTCCCTTTTTAAATTTTAAAGGTAATGGAAAAAAAAATTTGTTTTTCACCTTTGCTTAAACCAAACATTCCCCCCCAAAAAAAATAAAATTTTTTGGGAAATTTTTTTTCCCTTGCGAAATTGGGTAAATAAAGGTTTGGGGGAAACCCTTTTTTGGGGGGCCCCTTTTTTTTCGATTTTTTTTTTATTGTTTTTTTTCCTCCCGCCCTTTTAAGGGGTTTTTTGGGCATTTTTAAAAAATTTAATTTAAAAAAAAATTCAAAAAGGCTTTTAAATTTTTTTTTCCAAAATTTAAAAAAAAAATTTATTTCTTTAGAATTTTTTTCCAAAATTTTTTTAAAAAGGCCCAAAACCCAAAGGAACTTTTAAAAATATTTTTTACAGGAATTTTAACATTTAATATTTAAATTTTTGTTCATTCCCTTAATTTTAATATTGTCCCAATTTGGGGGTTTTAAAAAATTTTATTAATAAATTGTTTTTGTTCTTTTTAATTTTTTTGAATTTTTTTTAAAACATTTTTTTTAAAAAATAAAAAATTTTTTTTTTTTTTTTTTATAAATTAAAAATTTTTTTTTTAATTTTAAAAGCGTTAATTCTTTTTTAAATAAACAATTCACTAAGAAAACTTTATATAAATTTTTTAATTTTAAGTTGGGGGCCCCGTATTCTTTTGGGAAAAAAAAATTATTTTGTTAGCTTTCTAAAAATTAAAAAAATTTTTAAAATTTTTAAATTCCAAATTTTCTAAAAAAAAAAAATTTTTAAAAAAGGGTTTCAAATTCCCCCAAATAAAATGTACAAAATTTCCCTTATTATTCCAAAAATTTAAAAGGGGGTTTTTTTGGCCCTTTTTTTTACCACAAAAATTTAAAATATTTAATTTTTAAATAAGGGAAAAATTTTATTTCAAAACTTTTTTATAAAGAAAAAAAAAAAATTTTATGTTTTAAATTTTTTTTTTTCTTTTCATAAATTTTAAAAATAATTGACAAATTTTTTAAGTGCGACTTTCTTTATGCGGTCCTCCATCGCATAAAAAAAGTTTTAAGTGGTATGTCAACAAAGTTGTAAGTTATATGTAATTGTTTATGAAATGTTAACATATTTTTTTGCCGCTTCTTTTTATGCGGTTGCTATCTACTGCACAAAAACAGGTTTTACTGTATTTGCTTTCATTTATTTATTTGATCTATTAATGTTGTTTATTTATTAAGGACAATTGATATGAAAAGCTGTCATTTTCCATTTGGTTATCATGCGAGTAATATTTTTTTAAACGATAAAACACAAATAATGTTTATCATCACTTGTAATCAATTAATAATTTAATAACTAAATTATGCGTCTAATTATATTCAAGGTTTACTTTCTTCGAAGCCTACTTTGATTATACTTATTAATTTGTTTTGTTGTTAGCTAATAATTCCAGAAATTTTATATACTTCTTTTATTTAATATTAAATGAGAAGCATAAAAAGGTCATAAACAATAATTTTACAGAACCATTATTGATATTAATAAATAACATGATCTCTGCAGTTTTCCCCATTATAATTAAAACTAATTATTTCTCACTAGCAATTATGTTCTTTATTATTTTGATTACTGATTATATTTTATGGTGAAGACGAGAAAAATATTAATTATTTATGAAAGATAGCGAGAATTGCAATTTGATCCTACGGCAATGAAAAAACTGGAGTGAAGAAACCACCGAAACAAAACAAAAAAACACAGCTTGTACAATTGATTTCTTTAAATTTAAGAATCACGGTTGAGACAATCTGTGTAAATTCTTTTTTATAGTTTTATTCCGGTTCACAAGAGATTCAATCAAAAATTAATCAGCAAGATTTTTTTTTCGAAAATGCCATATGTTTTTTCATTAAATAAATAGCATATCAGGTAGGTAATGTGCCTCCAAGGAGCTTAAAGAAAACTGAGAAGGATTCTGAAAGTTATTTATAGAAAAGGGCTCTAATGATGGTGTGGTATGTAGCAAAAGTTAACTTTATTAATATTTTAAATGTTTCTCGAAATGAAAAAATCGTGTTTCATAATGCAATTTTTAGGTGACGTTTTGCAGGAAACGTTAGATTTCAAGTTGCTCTTGAGACCAAAATTACCAAAATATAATATTAGATATACCGCAAAGTTACTTCTTTTTTTAGAAAACAACAAAATGCAGTAGAAGATGTTTTTGTAAGGTCCTTTTTATGCGATTTTATTTTTGTGCGATCTTTTTTATGCGGTACATGAATTTCAACGGCTTTGGCTCCCCTGTAATGTTTTCTATCAAGGTACATACGATTATATGCACATCAAGTCATTTTTTGTTAATTTATTATAAATAGTCTCTCGACAATGCACGTTCAATTGCTTTCTCTATACGCGCTAGCAGCACGCGATTAATTGAAGGTGAAACTTTCAATTACAGTGACATTATCAATAATTTAATAGATTAGGAAGACGGACACACACACACACAAGAAAATATGGATTCTTTGAGAGCGGATAAAATATATGCAGGGATCCAGCTTTCCAACAAATCGGAAAAGCATTTCCTTGAAACAGACACCAATTCCGAAAGGAGTTTGAAATTCCAAAAAGAGCTTCGATCATGCACATCTAGTTATGGTGACGTTTACAAGCAACTGACCAATCGACTGCCGTCACAAAAATTTGTTTTTACTTTTAATGATGCCAGAAAACAAATCTATTAAAATTGTATCTTCAAGTGACGAAAGCGATTTTGATTTAATTCATCACAAGAAAATGCACACCTTGGATTACGATGAGGAGCACAGAATTATGTGTATGCATTTTGAAAATTTTTCCATGTATACATTGTGAAATTTTCCATGCATACATTGAACAGTTAAATTACCCACAGGGTTTCTATGGGTAATTTAACTGTTCATTTTGTTTAGAAGTACTTTCTCCTAAATTTCGTAAATAACTGACGTCTTTTCTAAGAGCGACTTTTTTTATGAGGTCCTTCACCGCATAAAAAAATTTCTGTAGTATGGCGAGACAAAGTTGTTTGTTATATGTAAGTATTTGGGTGAGCGGTTTCTTTTTATGAGGTCCCTACCGCACAAAAATAGGTTCTACTGTAATAAATTTTTCATACCTTAAATAAACTGCATTGATAATGTAATTTCTACGATTATATATGATTTTCCACAAGCGTAATAACAATTTGTATAATCATTTAAAAATCCCATAACCTTAGAAGAGAAAAAATTGCTCCAATTCTTGTCTGATAACTTCGTTTTCGAATTTTTGTCCTACTAAACTTTTTGGGTGCTTACGTACTATCACAACGATGCAAGCGACATTGAATTAAACCGCACGAATTCTAAAAACGGAATACGCTAACGCGAATATGGATCTTGCAGTCGAAAAACATAATGTGTAAAATAATAATTCTAAAAAAAAATAATAAATGAAAGATAAAAATAAATAATTTTTATTATTGAATATTTTATTATTATTATTAATTTTATAAACTATATTATTATTATATATATTTACTTTTATTACTATTATTATAATTACTATATTTTTAACTTAACTCAGTGGCACAACAGACTGAAGGCCAAAGCCTACTGTACCCATCTCAATATACGTGATCTTGGACCCTGAGGTGCAAGAGCAGAAGCTCCGATCAGGTGGTCAGTCTGGCGTGGAACCCCCAGTGTTAAGTTCCCACGCAAACTTGGTACTCATTTATCGGCACATTGAAGGAAAAAAAGGTGGAGTCGACCTTGCCCAGCCGGGGTTTGAACCTCGGAAACTATATTATTATTATTAATTTTATTATTTAATAATTTTGGAAATTAAAGATTCGCATTTTCGTATTCGAGCTTGCCATATCAAAGAATGGTTAGGCTTAGAAAGGCGCAAGCGGAGAAATATGAAACGAAGCACATGGTTTCCAATTCAGCACTTAAGATACATGCGAAATCAGGGTTGCCAATTTGGTGAGTAATCTTGAAATTTGGCATGGTTGCGATAGTACGTAAGTACCTAAATGTATAAAGACAGAAACAAGGAACAATCGGAAGGTTCTAAGAGTACGGTGGATGCCCCAGAATTTCCAACATTAGCTCTGTGAGTTCTTGATGAGTTTTTAAAGAATCATGTGTGGATTTTCATTACCATGATGCGATATAATGTCCTTTCTTTTGAACACCGCCGTGCTCTTTTCTTGGAGAACGTTTTTTTAACTATCCACAACTATTGATATTACCTCTCTGAATTTAGCTTTTCATTCGGTTTCAACAGCTCAAAATGTATTGAACCTAGAATGCCCCACCCTGTACACCAGTGCTTCTCAAACTGTCAATATTCTTGACCCAATTTTCAGTCATAATTTTCATCGTCCATCCCCTCTACCCCCTCTTACAATAACAATGCATTGAATGCAATAATAATGCATTTTGACGCTAAAGCTTCAATAGGACGTTGATTATAAAACGTACAAGTTATCAAGATAAGTATCAAATTTTGTACATGACCAACCCATGGGAGTCCCTAGTAATTATTAAACTTGTTTTTAATTTAGTATTGGTAAATTAATTACCAAGTAATTTGGGCAGTACTAAATCATTTAAAAGTACATTATGTCAGTGTGAATGTGTAGTTTATTTTTTATTATGTCAGAATGTAATTTGTTTTGCTTCCTTTCAGTAAATTTATAATTATTTTAAATATTTTATTTTCGATATGCTCGCGCCTCTCCCGTTGCGTTATGACGCCCCTCAAGGGGGCGCGCCCCACAGTTTGTGAAACGCTGCTGTACACAATACTCTCTTACTCAGGCTCAACTTCGGCTTAGAGATGACAGGTTTTCCAGGTTCACAGTACGTCCTTTCTCTTTTTTTTTATGATGGTTTCTTACATAATTCATTTTCCGTCCCCAGTTAATATCCGGTCCCCGAAAGAATTGATTTTGTTTCATGCAAGCAGAAAACTGTATATGATGGTACAATAGTTTAGATTCTTCTCACGTAACTTATACGCGGCACCCTCTCCCCTCTCTAGTATTTTCATACCAATTTTAGTTTCCAAAAATGATTCGAAATTGTTTGGTGAGTTGAATCAAATCTTTTTGCAATCTACGATGTTGTCAAAAAAGGATTTTGCTCTTATATGATCTTGACAGTTTCGTCGTCATTCAATGATGATCTCCCAGAGTGTGACTTATAAGAAAAGTCGAAATTAAGTTCTTAAAATTCTTTCAACCATCCATCAGAAAATGTACCTTCATTAAACAATTTCAACAAATTTTTATTCTTTCGTCATCAGTAGCTATGGGGGCACGATCTCGAGCCTCACTTGATGCTAACAAGAATCAACTTTGTTTTAGCTCATTTTCTAGTTCAGTATGTATATATTTAGAGATAACAAGAAATTTGAAAAAAACATTAAGTCAATTCCTACTTAGGTCAACAAAGAATAATTTTATTTTAATTACTTTTTTAAAATTATTACAGTTAATATAAATATGTTGTTACATATAAAAGAATCACAATATGAAGTGGAAAAACACCTTTAAAATTAACATAAAAACTTTTTAACCACATTAAATTTTTAATTTCATTTTTTAATAAAAGTTGAATATAATAGGTAAGAATTTATCGTTAAACCAGTGTAAGAGGAATGCTGACGTCTAACTAGCAAAGGATTATTCAGGTTAAGTTAAATATCCATCACAAATTTAAAAAGAGGCTTTTTTATGCAATGGTTCTGCTATCTAGAAGAATAATATCGACTGAAATGTTCTCTAATTAATTAAATTTAATTAATGAATTAATATTTGAAAAAACAGTGTTAACATCAAGTGTCATCCACTACAGGTTTAAGAAAATGTATTTGAGCTTAAGTGGATGAATAAAAAGTATTTTATTAACGATTGAATATTTGAACAAGATATATTATTAAATATATGTAGGGAGAGTGTGAAGGGATTATATATAAAGAGAGAAAAGAGAGACACACACACAAATATGAGTTATGCGAATATACGAATACTTGTTGTAAGCGGAAGGAACAGAACACCCCGTTACACCTAAGGCTGTTTTTTCCCTCGCTTTCTTTTATTAGAAGTTTTGAGTCTCATGAAATGTTTAAGTCTTAGAAAAATATTTGAAAGCCTGTTTCACCATGTAGCCTTAATTCAGAAAAAAACAGTGGCAAAGAATATGAATTATTCCAAGCAGTGCAAATTAAGTTTATTGTACATAGAATTTATTTATTCTTTCTTGTATCAATTATTCTCTTTCTTTACATACATATTTTTGTGAATTAAAGAAGAGCCATATACCAATGTGTTACATTTTTATGTCATTTATTAAATAAACTAATAAATGCTTAATATTTTTATAACTACCATATTTACGCGAATCTAAACCGCACTATTTTTTCAGTGTTAATGCTACTGAAAATCGAGTGTGGCTTAGAATCAAAGACAAAACATTTGTTGGATGGGAAAAATTGAGCTTGTACCCCTTTCAGAAGGGAAAAAAATGTAACTGTCCATCCTGATCACTTGCATCGATGACTTATTCCATTTCGCAGTTTATCTCCAGTATGCAGTCTATCCTAAACATTGTTGTCTGCTCACATTAAGGAAAATCTTTTTGTATACGCTTGATTTTAATTACCTCAATACCAAAAATATCGGTAATAGCCTCAAGACAAGTTCAATATGACGCAAGCATAAAAAGGGAGGTAATTTTATATGCAGAAAAAAAATGGAAACAGAGCAGTGGCCACTGAAAATATGAGACGAGACGGATGAAACAAATATATCTCGATGGCATAAGCAAAATGATATAATTTTTACTTGTAAAGGTGCAACAATCTTCAATAATTCTCTTAAATTCTTCTATAATGAATTTTTTTAAAATGTACCAAAAATGTACCTTTTCAAAACATATGATACTGACGGTTAGAGTAATCATAGTTTCATTTATGAATTTGAAAAGTTTAATAATGGCAAAATAAATTAGTTATTAACTTCTTTTATTAGTTCTCAATAAATATATTTTTAAAAATTTCTTAAGGTATCCGACTACGTTCGGAACCGTGATTTTAAGAAATCACGTAAATGGATAATTTTCATTACATTTAGTGTCACTTAGATTCGAATACATGTATGAAATTGTCTTAAGGAAATTACGACAAAAAAAGTTATTTAAATACAATATTTTGGCAGAAAATTAACAGAGTATCATTTTTTCAAAACATTATCATTTTATAAAAAATGCTTCTATAATAATAATACTTTGTGTGTGTGTTGTGTGTGTGTGTGTGATGTGTGTGTGGTGTGTGTGTGTGGTGTGGTGTGTGTGGTGTGTGTGTGTGAGTGTGGTGTGTGGTGTGGTGTGGTGTGTGTGTGTGGTGTGTGTGTGTGTGTGTGTGTGTGTGTGTGTGTGTGTGTGTGTGTGTGTGTGTGTGTGTGTGTGTGTGTGTGTGTGTGTGTGTGTGTGTGTGTGTGTGTGTGTGTGTGTGTGTGTGTGTGTGTGTGTGTGTGTGTGTGTGTGTGTGTGTGTGTGTGTGTGTGTGTGTGTGTTTATATAAAGTAAAGACTTCTCCAGAGAGTCTGAACTAGGATTTTTGAAAAATTTACATTACTTTCAGAGTTACTACCCATTGAAATAATTATCGACGTTTTTTTCTTAAAACTTCTCTCCTTTGTTGTAGTAAAATATGGATATATAAATCCACTTCTAAGTTACATATTTCAAAAATTCTACTTCAGCCTCTGGACAGAGATCTGAGCTATATACAGGCAAAATATTATTATAATAGAAGCATTTTTCATAAAAGGAGAACGTTTTGAAAACGGTCATTCTATGTTCATTTTTTGTCAAAATAGTGTACTTCAATAATTTATTATTGTAATACTATTCTTAAAACAAATTTATGTACGTTTTATAATCTAAGTGACACTAAATATCCTAAATATTATCCATTTATACGCTTTTGCAAAATCACGGTTCTGAACGTAGTCGGATACCTTAAGTATTCGGTGAGTATTAGATTTTATTTTTACCCAAAAAACGTGTAGAGAATTAGGGGTGCAGCTTAGAATCGATGGCGGCTTAAATTCGAGTTAATATGTTATTAATATTTTAATAATATTAATTTGATTAGAAATTAACTCGAATCTGTTTCATTTTATTGTACATTTAAAGTGAACTTGCTTACTTATTTGCACTATTCTCAGTATTTGTTGTTCTGCCTATTTTTTAATTACAGACGGAAAATATCATTTGTTTCCCACTATATTTAAATTAATATAGACAGAAAAATGAGTTTAACGTTTCGAGTAACTTACTTTGACCTCAGTATGTTACCATTAAAGTGTATAATTTATTATTTCATAG
>BMAV01010042.1:0-150000 GCA_019973955.1 Trichonephila inaurata madagascariensis | reverse complement strand
AAATTTCAATCGTAAATAAATTTGTTTTTCTGTGTTCATCCATTCAAGTTCAAATACGTTTCTTTACGCTTGTAGTGGATGACACTTGATGTTAATGCAGTTTTTCAAATATATATATAAACTCTTAAATTAAATTAAAAAATGAATAAATAGTAACAAACAAAAATAATAGTCCAACAGCATACATAGAAAGGAAAATGGCTCGGTGTGTCCCTGTGGCCAAATGGCTAGAGTGTTGATTCTTATCCAAAGGACGTGGGTTTGAATGCCGCCTTGGATGGCCTAATTTCTGAGAATGTGTTTTCTTTCTTAGAGTAATTAAATTTAAATAATGAATAAATAGTAGCAGACAAAAAAAAGTAGTCCAACACCATATATAGAAAGGAAAATGGAAAACCGCTTTCTATTTTGCCACTTAATACTGTAATTGTGTCATATGCATATACATATATTTATATTAATTGTAATTATTTAACAAAAACTAATTTAAAAAAATGTTGTTGTTGACCTAAGTAGGAATTGACTTGTTTTTATATTACTTGTTTATTACGAAGAATTCATTGTTTTGAATCTTGCAACAGTTTTCAACAGCATATATAGAAAGGAAAGCAACTCGTTACGTCCTTGTAGCGCAATGGATAGCACGTTGGACTTCTATTCCAAAAATCGTGGGTTCGAATCCGACCTAGGATGCCTAATTTCAGAGAATAAAGACTTCTTTCTTACTGTACTATTTTATATTGGAATTATTCAGTTTAATTAATGAATAAATAGTAACAAACAAAAATAAAGTCCAACACCCTTTATAGAAAGGGAAATTGTTTTCTATTTTGCCACTTAATATTGTGATTCTGTCATATGTTTATACATATTTATATTAATTGTAATTACTTAATAAAAAGTTACTTAAAATAAATTTTTTCTTCGTTGGCCTAGGTAGGAATTGATTTAATTTTTTTAATATTACTTGTTTTGCTCTTTTAAACAAACTATGTTACAAAATATCTTAGTTAAGTAAAATAAAAGTAAGCAAGGATAAAATTACACTGACAGATTTTGTAAATCCTTACAAATCAACTCGAAACTTTGCAAGATTAAGATTAATTTACTGCTTGCATTGGAGCCGCATCTAGTTTGAAGCATTTGCAAATATTTAGTCTGTAACCGTGACGGGTATCACATTCCTCTTCCGCCACCCTTATTTCTCGACATCCATTAAAGAGAAATTCAGAAAATTTAAGGACTAGTTATTTATTCATAATTCAAAAGAATTTTTTCCTTTAATATTTGCTTATATATATGTGTGTGTTTCTTCATTCTAGGCAGCATAATTATTCTTATTTTACTATTTATTTATTTGCTGAAGATACCATTATGGATGAATGATGCGTAGAAATTCCTGAAAATTCAATCAAATAAGATTGATAAGTCTAAGAATCATTGCGACTAATTTAGTTTCCTGTATATCACACGCTACAGAGACGTTTGCGACAGTTAAAATGACCTTGGAGAATTCACTGTTATTTATTATACAGTTGAATTATTTATTACGTTTGCTTTCTATATATCATGAAGCTATTTATAGAAATAAATGTGATAAATTAACTAAAAATACAATTTTTTTTCTTTCATTCAGTTGATAATAACGATTGTTCTGAAAGATAAAAGGCTTTTTTGATAGGAAAACATCACAATATTAATACAAGCTCGAATAGCTGTAGCACATATAACCATCATAATCACACAACATAAAAAGCAGGATGGATTGAAAAACGAATTTTTAAATTTAAAAATCTGCCTATGTGGGAAAAATGTCCTCTGGTACACTACTGGCTATTAATATTGCTACGCCGAGAGGGTGACATGCTGCAGACGTGAAATTTAAACTTCTGGAATAAGGTGCTGTGATATGCGAATGATTAGCTTTTCAGCGCATTCAGACAAAGCAGGTATCGGAAGTGACACCAGCAATGTGTTTAAATGAAGAAATTGTTCAGCCGGTTTCTCATACACAAAATGCATTCGAACTTTGTTGCCTGGTGAAAAGTTGCTGTGATGCTTCATATAAGAAGCAGAAATGTTTACCGGCACGTTTCTGACTTTGATAAAGGTCAAATTGTAGTGTACTGGGATTTCAACGGTTCCCTATCACTAGCAGTGGAGAAGATAGGCCCGCATGGCCTTAATGGATCGTACAACCACGTCACGAACTCTGAATTGAGAATCGTAGCTTTTACAAGACAACAAGTGTCTACACGAACATTTCATCAACGTTAGCAGCAGCATGGACTCTCGACTCGAAGACTATAACTGCGACTACCCTTGACGTTGCGTCACAGACAGGAGCGTCTTCATTGGTGTGATCAATGACGAACCTGGGAGCACGAATTGTGAGAAGTCATTTTTCAATGTGCCTAGATTCTGTTACAGCATCAAGATGGTCGCATCGTAGTGAACGCATATTGGCAGCTTGCATTCGTCATCGTCATACTGGCCCATCACCTAGTACAGGGATGGCGAACCAGTAACACGCGTGCCATCAATGGCACGCGACGCATAATTTTGAGCACACCAGTGATCGAATGGTTTTCATTTTATTTCAAAATAACATAGCTTACTATGAAGTATTACGAACAAACGCAAGTGATCGGTCATGGGGCGGCTGACAGCACACTCGTTTGTTATTGTCTTGCCTAGTTACGTCGAGGACTACAGTTGCGTATGATGTAAAATTTGTCTACGCATAGCATAGTCAATTTCATTGATACAACTGTATATTAAAGTTTATTTGTGTTATATTTGCGATTTTTAACTGTTATTTAACATGGCTAGTTTAGAAAAAGAACAAAAATGCAAGATAGTAAGTGTAACAGAGAATTTCAAACTTGGTGAATCTACAAATATGGTATTATTAGTAAAGGTGATGGAGCGGTGCGTGTTTTATGTTCTGGAACAGTGGTATGCAGAACATCGTCTGTTAAACGGCATTTTGAAACAAATCACAAATCATCTTGTCAAAAAAGTGAACCACAGTAAAAATAATTAATCTCTTAGAAACTAGTTGATAAAAGATTTTAATTCAGCATGCATTCTACTAAAATTGACATCTTACAATACTAAAATAAGTTATTTGTCATCCACACACACAATCTGCAACAAGAAAAAACACAACTAAAACAGTTACAAATATACGGTACCAAAAGTACTTTTTCGTAGTAAATAAAGAGTTTTGAGTTGTTCGTATTTAGTTTTATTATTTCCCAATAATCAAAAGTCAAAACTATTTGATGGCTCGTCTATACCTCATTAGACACTTCTTTAGAAAAAAAAATGGCACGTTGATCTATAAATGTTTGCCACCCCTGACTTAGTGTGATGGTATGGAGTACTGTTGGATACACATCTTGGTCTCCTTTGGTTCGGATTGATGGCCCACATCCAGCACTGGCACTATATACACCAGTTTCCAAAATTAAGAGAGTTTTCATTTTGTCGATTATCTCTTGAACTATAGAGCAGATTTTAATGAAATTTGGTTATGTTCATAGGTTTGATATAGAGTAAAATATAACTTCTAAACAGTTATAATACACACACATGATCGTGCTTAATACTCATCGAGGTCAGTAGGTATGAAACAGCAGTTGTGCAGAAAAATACAAAAAAATGAGTTAATAGGGAATATGGACACCTCTTACAGATATACAGACCTCGCATCATTATTTTATACTGGAAGTAAGGGAATTTAAGAGTTCCTATGCCATTTAATCCCCCTCGTATAGTAACTCTGTTTTCAGGCGGTGAATAGTTCTTGGTGGGGTTGTGAGAAAGGAGATGTATAGGTATGATGAGATCTGACTAGTCAATCCATCCGGCGAAGATTCTCACTTTCCAGAAATTCCTCAACCAGATGAGCTCTATGCCGCCTCGCAGTGTCATTCATTGTAATAAAATCAAGGCCAATTGCATCCGCGAAAAGGTAAACATAGGGCTTTAAGGCCTCATCCCTATACATCAAGGATGTCCCAGTGCCTCTTTGGTAGAGGTGTTTGCGACCGTCCAACGTGATGCTTGTCCAGATCGTCTAGCTTCAGTTGAAATAATGGTCAATTTCTTGGACATTGGAGGGAAGATAGAGGGTCCTTGGTTTTGTCCATATAAAATTACGACGAGAATCACTTGTTAGGCTGTACCGTGACTCATCTCAGTGAAGAGAATAATCCCACATTGTTCCATCCTCCAATCTTTATCATCTCTGCTCCATTTTAAACCTAGAATAGAACTGAGTGGGATAAAAACAACAGGTCATCGTACAAACAGCTCTCTCTCTCTCTCATAAAGTATTCCCCTTGCAAGTAAAGCAGTCACCCTTGAAACTCGAGTTCTTGTGGCCGCATGCAACTCACGAGAAAACTGAGAAGCTGCAGCATCTCTCTTATTCCTCACCGTAATGGACTAATGTCGATGTTCTCTGGTCGTTGAAACTCTTTGACGACCTTGCCAAAGCTTTCTTTCGATGCATCTGATATCCTGAAACTGTTTCCAGGAGTTGAACACGACGCTGGGCATTAAATTGAATTCTTTGCAAAACTGGATTTGATACTGGCTCCACAATTTGCCACCTCAATCCATCATCTAAACATTGGTGGTTACCATTTTAATGTTTGAATTTTAACCCCTATGGTCTGCACTTAAAGTCTTGCCATTCTCGGAGATGCTTCTCAAAAATGCAATCGCACATATTTTTTGTTTTCAGGTGGGATTCTCAAAAAAGTTTTAAGCTGAGCCATATTTTAAGAATGCGGCTCGTCGCTTTTGGGAATCTTGCTTGAAGGCAGAAAAGTTAATTCTGAATGGCGGAATTTTACGTGCACCACACTTGAGGGTTAATTTAACCTATCGTTGCAAGAAAACACCAAGAAATTGGATCAGATCTGCTGACGAACGAAATGCCGATTTTGATATACACCCTTATAAAATCTGTTTCTCGACTACTCTACTCCCACACACTTATCTGATTCGTATTCGACACACAAGATATGCATTTTTGTTTCGAAGCAATATTTTTACATTTCGTTTTAATCTTTTCATGAAATAACAAAAATATAAAATTTTTCACTCTAAGAAATCTCTTAAGTATTCAAAGTCTTCGCTGAATTAAAACCATCAGGTTTTCAGTGTCAACAGTCATATGTAGACAATTATCGTCTCGGTCGTACCTCCTGGTGGAATTACACCATGTTCTCATGAAATTAGTAGACTCGTGCTTTTAAATATAAAATCAATACTTCATTTAAAGACGAAATATGAAAAGAACAATTAAAAAAGTATATCCCAAAGTCAATTCCTAATTAGGTCAAAAATATTTTATTTTAATTACTCTTTATTAAATAATTTCAATAAATATAAATATGTATATACAGTATATGTATGTATGACATATGTATGAATGACAGAATCACAAAATTAAGTAGCAAAACACCTTTTAAATTAACATTCAAAACTTTGTAACCACATTAAATTTGTAATTACATCTTTTGATAAAAGTTGAATATAATAAGTAAAAGTTTATCTTAAAACTGGTGTAAAGGAATACACACTGACTAGCATGCGGTTATATATTCAGGTTAAGTTAAATCTTCATCAGGAATTTAACAAAAACTGTTTTATTCAATGATGCTGCCATGTAGGGGAGTAATATCAACTGAAATATGTCTTTAACTATAACTAATTTAATTAATGAATTACTACTTGAAAAAATATATTAACTTTAAGTGTCATCCACTACAAGTTTAAAAATATGTATTTGAACTTGAGTGGAAGAATAGAAAGTATTTTATTAACGATTGAAAATTTGAACAAGCTATATAAATAAATATATATAGGGAGATAGTGAACTAGTAGTAGGAATTGAAAAAAAAAAAGCGTTTAACCTCAGAAAGAAAAATAATCGACTTAAACAGAAATAAAAAAGGAACCTTCAAAAATTGCTATCTATTGAAAGGTAGTAAAATAGGATCTTATTATATAATATCATATCATTTTTATATGAAAAAGTAATACTAATTTATTTTTTTATCCATTTAAAAAAATAATAAGAGAATACAATCACAATACAATATTCTTTTTCATTCCAGGTATGACAGCAATCGGCACTTTGGCAGCCATAGCCATCGACCGCTACATCATAATCTCCCGGTCATTCCATGGTCAGAACTTAAACGGCGTCTCTGCAACGGTGACCATTATTCTTATCTGGGTCTACTCCCTAGCACAGGCTCTCCCACCGTTATTTGGATGGAACAGGTACATCGGGAACGACCCCTGAATGCCTTCGCGCCTCTTTGACTGGCAGACCCAGACGCCCCACTGTCCTTCATATAGCCCACATTATTCCTGTCCTGGCTACGTGTTGCCCGTAGCAATCATGAGCTTCTGTTACGGCAAAGTGATATGGATTATCAAGCATGTATGTTACATTCTTTGCTTTTATTTCCTTAGATCAGCGTTTCTAAATCAGGTGTAACTCAGTTGACAACCACGAAGGGGGCGCGAGTGTATTGAAAAATCGTAAACAAAAGATTACTTTAAAAAATTATTAATTTACTGAAAATAAACCAGTAAAATACATTATGATATAATAAAAAAAAAAAAATACACATTTGCACTGATATATTACACTTATAAATGTATCAGTTCTACTTAATATATTTTAGTAGCACTGATACATTTATAAGTACTTATTAATACAATAGTATAGTATTATAGTAGTAATTAATTTAACAATACTAAGTTATGAATGAGGTTAATAATTAACACAGTGACCCCATGCGATTATCTTGTCTTAAATTATATACAAAATTAACACTTATCTTGATAATTTGTACAGTTTGTAATTAATCCCTTAACTGCCAATTTGTTACGCGATTCGCTTCAATGCCAATCGTTTTCCACGTAGATGCGCGTATGTCATGTATTGGGGGAGGGGGAGGAATAAAGAAACAAATAATTTGAGCTAAGTAAATCCTTTGCAAACATTGTCAGGTCCTTTTATTGCATTTCAAAGCCACCCCCACCCTTATGATCTTATTTTTATTAATTCTGATGAGGAGGTACGTCCCTAATTTGGGGACAGGTACTCCGTAATTTACATGCCACTTGTATTTCAAAGCCTTCCGAATAATTTATGGATAGCAGTGCACAGAAGAGATCTCACTTCAGAAAGACGCATATATACGTCGGGGGAAATTAATGCTTAAACTAAGCGAGACGTTTATATATACTGGTGACATTTCAGAGGCTAAAGTTGAATAGTACACTGGTGTGCAAAACTAAGCAAATAATGTACTTAGCAGATAGCCATGAAATTGCAGAAAAGTGAGGTCTGGAGATCAGTAGGAACACGTAAGTCAGTAGGAAACGTCATGCGTATGCAAATATCAGAAGAAACGTCGAAGCGATGAGGTACGCAAAACGCGTGATGTTTTACGCGCGCTGCTCAACAGTAGAATTTAATGAAGCGATTTGAGATCTACTCACCATAAGTTTCGCAAGTGCCAGTGAGTCTGTTCGTGAAATATGGCTAGAAGAAATCATTCGACGACTTCACACGTGGAAGAATGACGTGGAAAGCTGGAGGAGGGGCGTATCGTCACCAAAGTGTAGCTGCAGAGTTCGGAATCAACGAGGTGTCGTTTCGCGCGCTTGAAAAGCGTTCCAAACCACAAGGTACAGCTGTTAGAAAGGTTGGTGGCTGCCCGAGGACGACAACTGCAGGGGATGACCGATATATCATCCTGCAGGCGAAAAACGCTCGACAGCAATCAGCGCAAGCGCCATTGCTAAGAAACTCTGCAGGCCAGCAACAGGTCGACAAGTGTGCGGTTTACCGTGGCCAGACGCTCACAGTAGTCACGCGCCGTCCTGAACGCTGCCTCCCGTTAAAGATGGCCACCGAAGCCAATGTTTACAGTGGGACAGAGAACACAAAACTGGACAACTGATCAATGGAGTCGTGTTCTTTACGATGAGAGTCGGTTCAGTACCAGAAGCGATTCTCAACACGTTTTGATTTGCAGAGATCGGGACCCGGTTTATCCCAGTAACATCAAGGAAAGACAATCGTTACAGAGTGTTCTGGAGTTTGTCTGGGGAGGCATTATGCCGAACGGGCGAACTGAGCTTCACATTTTCGACAGAGGGTCTGTAAATCAGGGGATTCCCATTGTGAGAGGTACTTCTTCCTCATGTGTCTTTTTCCGAGGTGCCATTGGCTCAGACTTCATCTTATGGATGACAATGCACCGCCACATCGCACCCCTTGCTGTTGAGAGCTGCTGGAAAGTGAAGATATCACCGAATGGATTGGTCAGCGTGTTCCCTGTGATTTAAATCCCATCGAACATGTGTGGGGATGCTTGGGGAGACGTAATATTGCCACAATCAATATCATCCGAGTACAACCAACAACTGCAGATGTTGATTGAGGAATGGGCACTCCTACCTCAAAAATGCAGCCAGTAACCAGCTGGTTCTGAGTATGTGGAGACGGTAAAGCAACCATTGTAGTAAGGGGAGGGCATATACCATATTAAGGAACATCTGCTTGTTGTTCTTCCTGTTGATAGACAATCATGAGTCACGATACTATGCGTTCAATAAAAGCTTTTGTTTTTGTTTGATTCCATACCATGCGCTATTCTTCAACGCCGATTCTTTCGTCATCCTTACGTACATAATACTTCCTCCTCATTTCAGAATTCTCTCATGTCTCTCTTCAGATGATTTTTCGTGAAGTTATGGCAATAAACCCACCTGTTGCTTAAGTTTTGCAGACCAGTGTAGTTTTAGCATGAAAGTATAGTATTATTGAATTCAATACATTGTAATAGTATGAGGAGCGCGCGATGAAAATTATGATAGAATATTGGGTCGCGAATATTGAAACTTTGAGAAGCACTGCCTTAGGTTTTTCTTTTGCCTTCAAGTAGATTATCGATAAAAGAAAATGACATTTACGAATAGACAAGAAAACAATGCTTAACCCAGTATACTGAATATTTTTTAAGAAAAATTGGAAATAAATCGAAATTTTAAGCTTTTGTCTTATCACAAAAAGATAGGTAGGTTAATCTGAATTGACATAACTTTAGAATTATCTGACACTGTTGGCAACAAAGCTCAAATTGTGAATCAATCAGATGATTAGAACAATATTTCCGAGCTGAAATTACGCTCTTTATAAGCCACTCCATGTAAGGGTTTTGAGATCTATTTCGATTTAATAGAAGATCATAAGCAACAGCTGAAAGATCTCTTAAATTTATTGGAGATCTTAAGCATTTAATATTAAAAACAAAAGATGAATCTAAAATATTTATTAATTGTATTTCTGTAGTATTTCACCAAGTTCTAAGATCAAAGGTAAATTTATTTTTGAAAACTCTAATCAAAAAAAAATTTCAAAATTTTGTCTTTTTTGCTGTTAAAGAAAGGGAATTAAAATATAGAAAGAGTTTTTTTAGTAAATCATTTTAAGATACGTGACTACTTGCGACAACGTTTTTTTAAAAAAAATGGAGATATGGTGATTTTTTGTGGTTTTTAAATTTATTTACTACATTTTAAGAAAAGTATGCTAAAAATAAGAAGAGAAAAAGAAACTATACTATTACTAAAATCGGGGGAAAATTGGTAAACATTTATACAAAAATACATGTTCTAGACATTCTGTTGAAAATATTTATGAACAAATTTTCAATTTTGACGTGTTGCTTTGTTGTTCATTTTTGAAAAGACCTTCAGGATAAGAGATATTTTAAATTTTATAAAAACTGAAGCACTTTATCTTAACTACTAGTATTTGAAATTGCTTAAAAAAGCAGTAAATATATTCGTATAAGGGTCTGTAAGTTTTGTAATAAAACACTGATTGATAAATCTGAATGTGTTAAAATGCTTCTACTAATATATAAAAGATACACAAAAAATTTCATTTAATTATTTTCAAAACATTTCGAGCAATTGCTGTGCCCGTTTAAGCATTTAAAAAAAAACATTTCGATTAAAACGCATTTTAAAGTCTAACATTCTTTGCTTAAAGTAGTGGCATCTGCTTTTACTAAAAAACTTGTAGTTTTTGTTCTGTTGAATGGAAAATAATAAACTTGGTATTTTTATAAAGCTAATAAGATGGTCTATAAAACAAAATCATAAAAAACTATCGATTTTTTGCAAAATTCACAATTTTATTGGGTAGGCGTATAACTTAATATAAATACTGTTCTTGCATTAAAAAAGAGTTATGCGTAAATGTGTATCTGCTTTTACCTGTATTGAGCCTAATTTCAATATACGTTGCAAGAATAAAAAAATTCTTTTTAAAATTTCTTCTGGAATCAAGTAAAAAAACCCCAACATTTGAAGTTTTAATTTTATCCCTCGATTCTTGAATGTGATCTAAATTCTATTAGGAATCAGAGATAGAATCAATTTATTCAGGATTTAAGGCAATTGTGAGGTCCACATCCTTATTTTATAATTTGTGAAGTACTCCCCCGTGGGTGATACCTCACTCCTAAGTTAACTTCGTGATCTAGAGGTGTGAGATTAAATGAAGAGCCAGGCATTGTCATGATCTTAAAATGTCTTTATTAAGATCTTAACTTAAACACTAACAAAATGATAATATTTATATTATAACTTAGCTGATCTAAGGTGAGAAAACACATAATATGTATTACCAAATAAGAGCGATCTTATAACCACGATATTTAACTTTCCCCTTCTATTCCTAATCTCTGTTTTTATCACTGGTACTATGGATACTAGAATTATCCTACCTTAATTTCTTGCTTAATCACAATCCGCTCGGATCCTCAATATCTTCAGATTAACTCGCGTGGAATTGAATCCACCTTGACTCGATCGCTCTGTCACGGATAGCTTCACAATCAACGACGGCTTTCTTCTCTTCCTTCAATTCACGCGCTTAAACCAGACTAGCATAACCACTTCCCAGTAGGTCATACGCTTACGTTAAACTTCTGCTATTTAAAAGGTTTCTAATTTGCATGTTCACGTTTCACTTTTGGATTTGGTTGGAAAGAATTTGCCTTTTTCGGCCCCAAAGAACCCAAGAGGATATTTTAGTAGAAGATGCGATAAGCCCGTCACAAACTTTCTGGCTATTATTTTTTGACATACTAAGAAAGGAAAAAAATTTTAATGATTAACTGAATTTTTGTTACTTTCTAATTCACTTACTTCTCTTAGTATTATTTTTATTTCGTACAAAAAACAATTATATAACATTGAATCTGCTAAGAACAGAACGTTTTAATTATATTGTTAAATTCAGCACATTATTTCATTTTGCATTAACCGCTTCCCTTACAGATTTTTTTGAAAAAAATTGCGAAACATCGTCACATTTTTTTTTATTTTATTATTAAATACAATGAAACGAAACGAAACAAAATATGTAGGTTTTAAGTTTAATTTTTAATTTTTTTACAGGTGTAAAGACATTAAGTTTTACTATTAGTTTACTATCCCGAGTCATCTCGGGCAAATAGAAAAAAGTTAAATATTAGTCTTTCTATGATTGTTTTTGAAACAAGGGAAAATTTTCTTCCCCTGACATTCTGCACACTGGAAATTTGGTTTCTTTTTTTTTACTGGTTTTGCCTTTTAAGTCTTTTTTACAGGGGGGGAAAAAGAGTACACTGCCTTGATGAATTTTACTTTTTTTTTCAGTAGCAGATATAGCAACTGGAAAAAATCCTTAAAGGTTAAACCCGAATTGAAGGACTAATACTGGGTCTTTACTGATGTGGCAAAAAACTTTTTCACAAAAATTTTTCCGATATTTTATTTTTTTTCCAACCCAGTTCTTTTTTTAAATTATTTGGGGGATCATGAACCTCTTGTTTTTTGGGGGGTACAAAATGTTGGGGAATTTCAAAAGGGGTTAAAAACCCAAAAAAGGGGAAAAAAATCCCCTTATAGTTTTTTTCCTCTCTTTTACTAGGTGTAGAATAAACAGCTAAATGCTGTTCCATTTTATCTTCCTCGAATTTTGTCATTGTAGTCAACTACACATTTAAGCCTACACTCTCCTCGATTATTTGTCACATCCCGCATTTCAATTGTATGTATTGTGGAAATTAGATAAACATCCTTTTTTTTTTTTTTCCCCCAATTTTACTACAGTTATTTTCCCTCTCTAATATAAAAAATTTTTCTTCTTTAAAAAATTTTCTTTATCCCCTAGATCTCAAAGGTAAAAGGTTTTTTTCTCTCAATCAAAATGTTTCCCAAAATCATTCCTTTTTTTTGACTAACGTATCAGCCACACACAAACCTGGCGAGTTATAAAAATTGTCCAAAATGTCAATCAAAGCTGGATAACTCCTTTCATTTCCCCCAAGCCGAGTAAACCCGAGACAAAACAAATCGTACTGACAAATTCTGCTTCGCCCGAGTTTTCTCGGGATAATAACTAACTGCAACATATGCGAACGCGAGATAACTCGGGACGATCAGACAAAAGGTTAATTCATAAGAGCTCTTATGTCGTAAAAGTATTTGGCTACTGTAGCTGATAGGTCATAGTTAAAAACTAGTGGTTGGCATTTTCAAGTCTTGAATTCAAATACTCGTTCAACTGAAAATAAGAATACTCGTTCCACTGTTTAGAAGAGTGGATACACATAAAATCTGGGAGGGGGCGCGTGGTGCACAGATTCACCCCAGGCTCACGAAGTCGTTTATCTGGGAAAACTGTTTAACCAATGATCATGACAGTATCCTCCTATATCAGTGATCCGCAACCTTTTTCGTTGCCCGGGCCGGGCCCAAAGTTTGAAATTTTTAACAGCAGCCCCTTTTAAGGGGGGGACACGTTTATTGTTTATATTTTTTGATTGTGGTTTTAAAAACCTTTTTTTTGGGTTTCATTTAAATATCCTTCAGAATAAAAATATAGTTACACAAAAAAAAGAATAAAAAATGATTTAAACTCGAATATAAAAAAGGGGGTTTCTTGTGGAAAATTGCGCAAATCCAGGAAATGCACCACTTTAAATAAAATGGGAATAGTTTAATGGTTCATTAAAGGGGGCCTGGCACCCCTTTAATCCCACGGACCGTTACCGGTCCCCGGACCCGGGGTTCCCCATCACTGTCCCATATGACGAAATTCTTCGGAACTAAAGGTTTTTTGTCAAAATTTTTTCCCCCCCTTTTTTTAGGGTGGGGGTGGAAACGTTTTTCAACATTCTTAAGGAACTTGCTTCCACTCAGTTCCCCGCGCGACCACTTTTGTTCCAAAATATTTTCTATGCTGTGCAGGTATATCCATTGGACGCTTGGGACGGGCCCAGATAAGCTAGATTTAAAGGGATCCAAGAGCCCCTCCTTAGGTCCGACAGTGCTAAGGGGTCCGTAGATTTTCTGCACCCAGGGCCCGAAATGAGCTTAAATCGGCACTGATTTATGAACTACATGTTTCCCTGTGAACAACGTAGTGGTTTTCATTGCTGCGTTATACGACTTACAATGATGTATAAAGGTAAATGAGCAGAAAATAAAAAAAGAAAGGGGCTATTGAGGGAGGTTAAAACTGATCAAGCAAGGGAAAACCTGCTGAAATAAAGCATGTTAATCGTGATAGCGAAAATAAATTTAAGAAAAGCGATAAACATGAAATGTTTGAGTTGAAAGGAAAATTTTCAAATGCTACCTAAAGAATTTCATCAAAAAAAAAAATAAAAGTCATAAATGTAGCTCAAAAACACTTCACTCTGCCAAAAAGACACAAAAAAGAAATTCAACATGTAAAGTGTCAAATCAAAAAACAATAAACTACAATAACAACAAAATTTGAAAAATTTTCCTTTTAAATAAGGTGGCCCCCCGAAACCAGTGGTCGGGATCGAATTGGCTGGCCTTGTCAGAGTTCAACCCCAGTACCACTAAAGACCCCGTGGGGCGCATGCACGTTAAATCTAACGAGAACTGAAAGTTTTCCCCATTGGTGTGGTTTTTTGGGAAGGGGGTCCCGCCGGTTTCCACGTCCTTGACCATGTTCAAAATTCGGTCCGTCGCCAAAAGCCCTCGTGTAGGAACAGTGCGCGTTAATATTCACTCACCCCCAAAGCCGAAATAACATTTCTGTAGTGTTTACGAAAGTGTGTGTTGGGGATTTTGTCCTTTATTAAAGTCCACTTTAAAATTTTGGGGGAAAGTTGTTGATTTTTTTTTTTTCAAATTATCAAAAAAAATTAAAAAAGTCCTTTAAAAAAAGGGTAGCTAAAAGTAAGCTCTTTTTAAACTTTTTTTCAATGGGGTGGAATTGATTTCTTTTTTCGTCCTTGACATTTCCCAAACTTTTGAGACATAAGACCCCCTTAAAAGGGGGGCCATTCCCTTTTTAAATTTCTTGAAAACATTTGGGGTTTGGAATTATTTTGGTCCTAAAAATTTTAACACTTCTCCCCCCAACCCCTTTTTTTTTTGTTTGGGGTTAATATACTAACTCACCATTTTTCCTTTATTTTCCAACCTAAATTTGTTAAATTTTCTTGCTGTAAAAAAATTTTAAAAAGGGGCACAATTAAAAAATTTTTTAAAAAAAAATTTTTTTAAAATACCGTAATTTAATTATAATTAATAAAAATTAATTAAATTAAAACTAATTATTCAAAAATTACGATACGGGTTCTTGGTATCTTTTTGGTGACTTAGCGACCATTTTGGGACTTGTGTCAAAAATTAAAATTTTTTTCACACTTTTTAAAAGGCTATTTGAGCTAAAATTTTTTCTATAACAATTTTTTGATGACAATACGACAGTTTAATTATATTAAAAAAAAAATTTTTCCCCTTAATATTGGATTCTGTTTAATGTAAAACATATTTATATTAATTGTAATTATTTAATAAAAAGTAACTAAAATAAAAAAAATTTTGTTTTGACCTAAATAGGAATGGACTTAAAAAAAAATTGTATTACTTGTTTATGACAAATACGATAACTCATTCCAGTACTTAACAAAATGCGTAAAAAAGGAGATATTGAGAGTAAAATTAGTTTGAATATTGAAAATTGAACTTTCAAGGAGAGTATTATTTGATTTTATATACTCATTGAAAAATCTAAACAATTATAAGGAACATAGTATAGAAAAGGGCTTAATAATTTGTGTACTAAATATAATGAACAAAAAAAAGGGTATTTGTTAGGTCTTTTTTTCAAACTCAAGAAAGGATGTATTTTAATTATGTGCATTTAGTATAACCGTAATTGTTTTATTAGAAAAGCATTAAATGATTGAAATAAGTAAAACCATAAAAAGTGTTTTAATATCAACCATTTTTTAAGCATCTCTTTTACTAGATTTGTTAAAATGCAATCAGTAAGAAAAATTTAAGAAATAAATAAAACAGGGATTATTTTTGTTTTCGACGTTAATTTGTTGATAATATAAAATCATGCTGATTCAGAGATTTGAGAAAAAAATCACATTTAACACAAATAAAGATTTTTTATTATAAAATAATTGTAGAAAAAGAGAAAAGACTTTTAAAACGCTGAAAGCAAACGTAATTAGGGATTTATTTCTAAATTTTTAAATCAAAAGGAGTAAAAAATATAAAAGGGGCAAAACTGCTTTGAGCAGTTGAAAGGCTTAAAATTAATTTGAAAAGTTAAGAATAAAAAAAGAGCTTTTTAACTGAAAATCGATGATGGAAAAACTTCAATTCCATTTCGCAGTAATCGTTCAGTTAGACTTTATATCACATCATTATTTTTAAAGGAAAAAGCTAATGTTTTGTAAATCCATTATAAAGCCATTAAAACTTTTCAAAAGTTATCAACTTTCTCATGTATCTAAATTATTGAGGTACAAAGAGTAGTTAGAATTTTTGCAACAGTTGCAGTAATAGTAAAAAAGAAGCTAAATTTTGTATTTTTCAATGAGATTGTTTATTTTTGAAATTATTTTCTGTTTGATTATGAACTGAATTTAAGGTTTAAATCAATCTGTTTCAGTACTTTTTTTTTTGCTTGAATTGCCATATATTTCAATATCTTGGAACAGTTTTTTCTGTCTGCATTGGCTATGTATCGAAAAATCTGATAATTTTTTATGCCTGTATTGGCTACAATTTTGAATACCTGGTAACAGGTTTTTCTACCTGCCTTAGCTATACATTCAAATATAAGGCAACAGGAGACGAGGAGAAACTATTCTAGAAATTTAATTTTGTTGAGAACACCCAAGCATTTAAGGCATTCGAGGGATCTTTAATACACCGAATAATCATACGACATGGACGCTGTCGATTTTTTTGCATCATGAAAATGTATCGACCTGGGCTCGAGTCGAACCTGCAAACTTGGGCGTATAAAGCCAGCGCCCCCCTAACCAATTACGCTACCTAACTGTTTGTATATTAAATCATTATTATTTTAGTATAATAATGAAAATAACATATAATTATATTAATATTAATAATTTTATTATTACATTTCATTATTTAAGGATTCGGTAAATCCCAGATTCGAGGTTCAGTGTTCGAGATCGCCATATCAACAAACGGTTAGGCTAAGAAGCCGAGAAATATGAAACGAAGCACATGGTTTCCAATGCAGTGCTTACAACACGTGCAATATCGGCGCTGCCAATTTGGTGAGTTATCTTAAACGTTCTCATGGTTGCGATAGTATTGCGGACGATTTCCCCCTGAAGTCGCTCCTTCATCAAAAGAAAGCAATAAACCCTGAGTAAACAAGCGCAAGCAAACAGATAAATTTAACATTAATCAATTCTAGCCTATAAATTCCTAATCCACTAATTTAGTATAGTGGAAAAACTCCGTTCTTAACTCAATGCGCGTAAATCACTTAAATCTCACCTTATTAACGCTGCAACAGATTCACCGCTCCTTCTGCACTTACAATTACCAAACACTGATTTTATATACTCTAACTAATCTGCATATCAGGGTTTCTTTTTAAGGGGGATGGTTGTGAATTAAACGTGAATGCTAGCCCAAAGATTACCCAAGAGGATTAGTTAGTGAAGGTCACGTAAAGACCCGTCACAGTATGTAAGTACCAAATTGTGTAAAAACAGAAACAAGTGACAATCGGAAAGTGCTTAGAGTATGGTGGGGTCTACAGAATTTCCAATATTGGCTTTGTGAGTTCCTGACCAGTTCTTACAGTATTATATGGCCCAGCATTATGATGCTTTTCCTTTTGAACATCGCCGTGCTCTTTTCTTGGAGTGTGGTTTTTAAATTATCCAGCTGTTGATAATACTTCTCTGAATTTAGCTTTTCGTTTGGTTTCAACAGCTCAAAATGTATTAATCCTAGAATGTCCCACCCTAAGTACATAAGTACCGCGTTTGGCTGTGTGTTTTTTTCGAATTTCAGAATTGATTAAGGTATGTTGAAATTCGGTGATTGTTTTTGTTGAACCTGAATACCTTGAATGCTGCTTTATTGGATGCTATTATTCTTGAAATACAACTCTAATAACTGCGAGTATGCTTCAGTGTGTTGTATTTGCTTAGTAGATTTATGTAATATTCAAATAAATCACTTAAAATTTTCGCATTTGTATTCGAAATCGTTTGTGTATAGGGGTTTTCCTCTAAAATTTCATACATTAAGTTCATATCTTGATTCCATACATACGTTCTTCTAATTTCATTAATGTTAAGCTCCCACTTTCACATATTAATGATTTCTGTAGCTGTATTTTGAAAGTGCATTCGTATTTTAAATATATACATATATACATACATATATATATATATATATATATATATATATATATATATATATATATATATATATATATATATATATATATATATATATATATATATATAATCTTGGTAATATTTCACAAATAAGATCCCTTCTCATATTTGGAACGGAAGTCTTAGCATATGTAGGGATCAGAATACATGATAATCAAAAAGAAATCAGATGCTCGTATAATAGCATGGAGATAAGATATATAATTAGAACAAGGTGTAATTTGTAAATTTTTGTATTCATCGATAGTTTAATAAATGTTATTATCTTAGATTTCCCTGAGAGAAGTTTAAAAAAATAAATAATTAAATTAAAAAGTACCAATTTTTTAAGTAGATTATCGATAAAAGGGAATGACATTTACGAATAGGCAAGAAAACAATGCTTAACTTAGTATACTGAATATTTTTTCAAGAAAAATAGGAAATAAACCAAAGATTTTAAACTTTCGTCTTATCACGAAATTATATGTAGGTAAATCTGAATTGACATTACATTAGAATTGTCTGACACTGTTAGCAACAAAGCTCAAATTGTAATCCAATAAGATGATAAGAACAATATTTCTGAGCGGAAATTACGCTCTTTATAAGCTACTCCATGTAAGGGCTTTGAGATTTAGTTCGATTTAATAGAAGATCATAAGCAACAACTGAAAATTAGCTTAAATTTAATGGAGATTTTAAACGTTTAATATTAAAAACAAAAGATGAATCGAAAATATTTATTAATTGTATTTCTGTAGTATTCCACCGTGTTCTAAGATCAAAGGTAAATTTATTTTTGCAAACTCTAATCCAAAAATTTCCAAATGTTGTCTTTTTTTTTTTTTTTTGTCAAGGTATCTGAATACTTGCGATAACTTTTTTTTAAAAGATGAAGGCATAAAAAAAATTTGTGGTTTTTAGAAATATTTAGTACTTTTTAAGAAGAAAATGCTAAAATTAAGAAGAGGAAAATGAAATTATTATTACTAAATTGGAGAAAAGAGGAGTAAAAATGTACAAAAAATTACTAATGGGGGCCCACTCTGTACAAAGATTTTATCTGCAAATTTTCAGTTTTCAATTTGGGGAGAAGTCAGTATGTTTTAGATGAGGGAAGACACATTATATTTGATTTTTAACTTTTATAATGTTGAAAATAGTTTCAGAAAACTCTTTCATTATTAAATTTGGAAATAATATCAAATCTTCATCCCTCAACCCCTCTAAATAGATAAATTAAGTATTGCTAGAATGTGAAAGAAAGGAAACGAAAGGAATATACGTATTAATATTAAAATGAAATGATCATGAGAACAAGATACGGCTGAAGCTCTGTTTTAGAAAAAAAAATAATAATAAAGGGAAATTTAAATTAAACTAAAGTAAGTGTAAGGCTTATGTTCGAAAAAGAATTGTTACTGAAAATGTATAGTAAATAAATAAAAAAAAGCTTATTACATGTATGTTCTAATAATCGTAGGCTTTTTAACACTAGGAATGTTAATAAAATGGTGTTTTAATAATTCTTTCAAATTTAAATGACGCTACATTTTATTAATATCATATTAATAAGGACAATTTGGAATGAAAAAATGAATTAAATAATGTACTTTTATTTACATTGTGCTTTTAGTGTAAGCCATGCAATAAAAAGAATTCAGTTCTAAGAAATTAATTTTCCAAATGTTTTTATTTTTTTAAATATTTCCCACAAAAACTTACTTATGCGAAGCAACCAAAATATAATTTTAAAAATGTATTTTAAAAAACTGTGTAAAAGATAATTGATTTTATTTTAGAGAAATAAGAGGAAAAAATGGTGCAAAATTTTTATCAATAAAAACTCTGCACACCTGATCTTCCAAATTTAGACATTTTTGGTCACTTCATATTTACTTAAGTTACTCCCAACTATCCTAAAATCGTAAATTTCTTCAAAAACAAACACATTTTTTTATGATTTTATTTTATAGACCAACTTATTAGCTTTGTAAAAATACCGAGTTTATTATTTTCCATTGACTAGAACAAAAGCTACAAGTTTTTTTAGTAAAAACAGATGCCATAACTCAAGATGTCAAACTTTAAAATACGCATTACTCGAAATGCGTTTTTTTCCTCGAAAAACTCAAACGGGGATAGCGATTGTGCTCAAAAAGTTTTAAGAAAAATTTACTCAATTTTTTTGTGCATGCTCTGTGAAATAATAGGAGTGTTTTAACCTTCCTATTTATCAATCACTGATTTATTAAAAAATTTATTGTTCCTTATGTATATATAATCACTGTTTTATTAAGCAATTTCATATAATAACTATGATAAAGTGCTCTAGTTTGTGCAAAAATTAAAATATTTCTCATCCTGAATGTCATTTAAAAAATGAACACGAAAGTAACACATTAAAATTGAAAAATTGAGAACTTGTTCATAAACTTTTTGTACTGAGTGGACCCCATTTATGTAATTTTTTGTCAATTTTTACCATTTTCTTCCCATTTAAGTTATAATAATTTCATTTACTCTTCTTAATTTTAGCACCTTCTTAAAATGTACTAAATGAATCTAAAAACTACAAAAAAATTCAAATATCTCCATTTTTAAAAAAAAAATAAGTTGTCGCATGTAGTCGGATACCTTAAGACAATAAAATAAAAGTAAAACTTTGCCTTGTTTTAATGTTCACATTCATTTATGAAAAGGATTGGGATATGTTTTCTTTTCCCATAGGAATTTGAATTTAGAAATAATATCAAGCTTTTACATGTGATACTTTTTTTTTTTTTTTGCTTTGATAGTAAGGAGCTATTCTGGTTAGATACAAAAGTAAACAAAAAAACTACTTACTATATTTAATTAAACTTGTCGAATTCTTTTGTAACTTCTTATAATGCTGAAATTTGGATATGATTCCCTAAAAATAAATTACCTTCCATCATGGAGAAGAGAGTTTAAAATTAAAAATGACTCTAAAATCTTCTTATTGAGGCTTGTTATACATAGAAGCATGTCTTATATATATACGACAGTACATATTAAAAAATAGTAATATCCTCCTTAATTTACAGCAGTAATTTCTGAAAAAAAAGTAATTTTTTTCGGTCCATTCAAAAACAAAATTGCTACTTGTAGAATTTTATTTCTGAAAGAAAATTAAAAACTCCCTCTCATAATGTATAATTACTTTTTAAATTCATACTTCCATTAGATAAAAAAAATTTAAACCATGAACAAACGCAGTAATTTTAAAAACATTTTATTAAAGTTTGACTCTTCTCAAATATTGAACGTTTCTCTCTTACTTTCATTATGAACCATGGACAGATGTAAAATTCCTGTGTAAACATTCCTTACGGGGATATTTTCAAATCTCTTTAAAACTATAATTAAATGAAAAGGAATTTTCTTACAATTATCCAATCAAACATTCAAGAATCCAAATTTTGAAACTGTTATTTTCAATTTAAAGCATTCGGATTGCAAGTAATTGATTTAAACTGCATGCTCAACAATCAAACGTATTTATTGCCTCTGGGGATTATCAGTTTCAGTAATTACTTATATTACTTATGCAACAAAGATACTTATCTTTTAGGAATCGTAAGTATCTCAAATTCCATTCGTTTGCTTAAAATTGTTTATAATTTGTCTTACTGCATACATCTCTGTTTACACTATAAAGATTTGGTAAAAGATATCAATGAGGAGAAAAATGCCACTTTTATTTTAATGATACAAATTAAAGACTTGAAAATGTGTATCGTTAAATCTTTATTTGCATTTTAGTGTTATTTATGTGATTTATTAATTTTGCTCTTGTAAAACCGAAGAAACTGATGCACACAGATAAAATCTCGCACAAACAACCCAGCTTAAATCCAAGTAACATACATTATGTAATTGTAAACATTAGATTTTTAAATATTCAAAAGGAAAATGTGTTTTTATATTCAAACACATAAATAATTATTTGTGTGACAAAAACATAATTAAACTATTTGTATACTCTGAGGTCTTAAGAATTTAGGTTCAAATAAACTAAACAAAATCAGCAAATGGAATATATTTGGAAAATGGATTCAAAACTGAAAACTCTCTTAAACATTATCCATGTAATAATTGCATGATTTTTTATGGAACAAAAGATATTTATAGCTGAAAATTAATCCATACCTTTCATAATAATAAATCATAAAAAATGTGAATAATTTTTATTTCTATTTTAATTGAAGTTAATTTTTCTGGTTTGTATTTATATATAATAAATGTACATATTATATATATATATATATAAGGCAAACAAGTAATCAATTCCATTTTAAAAAATTATTTACTTATTCACAGTCCAGTCCCATTAATGTGACAATCCCGTACTTTCGACATCGACACTAAATAACCAATCACAGAAGGCAGGTAACAGAGCAGTGCAGTTGAGCGTATATAAAGGGTGTGTGAGGGCTTCGAAAAGCATTACTATTGTTGGCATCATGCAGAAATGGCTCGATTTATCCGACATCCAAACAGGGTATGATTATTGATTTTCGGTCGAAGGGCGAAAGCATTTCCGAAACGGCTAAGTTTGTGAATTGTAAAAGTATACCGAGCATGGCAAAAGGAGACTGTCCAAATTCAGCGACGTGACAAATGGGGTGCAGCATGGGCCATACATGACAGAGGTGAACGAAAGCTACGGAGATTCTTTCGGGCAAATAGACGTGCTACCGTTGAGCAACTGACCACCCAGATGAACCAAGGGGCTACCAACAGTGTTTCCCAAACTACTGTTCAGCGAACGTCGCAGCATATCTGTATCCAAAGCAAACGCCTGGTTCGTGCAACGATGCTGACTACTGTTCATCAGCAACGAAGGCTGGAATTTGTACAAAAATACCACAACTGGACGTCCTCTGAGGTGATTAGAGTTTTTCGATGATTCGCGTTTTAGGCTCCATCGGACAGATGGATGTTGACGTATACGGCGTTAAACCTCTGAAAGGAAACACCCTGCAACCATTGCAGAACGGTCCAGGTTAGAGGCGGGAGCATTATGGTCTGGAGCAGGTCACCAAAGTGGTGGTCCACGGACCACAAATTTCGCTGGTCCCCAGAAAAATGTGGAATATACTTGCTCATCACGTTAAGCTATGTTTTAAGATGCAGTGAAACATATTTCGATTCAAAACATTAATTTAACACAAAAAATCCTGTTAGTGGTCCGCGGGATTTAAATTATGAATTTACTGGTCCGTGAGGTCAAACAGTTTGGAGACCGTTGGTCTGGAGGATGTTTTCCTGGCATCATTGTGGGAAGGCACAATGGATCAATACAAGTTCACATCTGTCCGTGCGGACCATGTCCACCCTTATATGCGCATTGTATTTCCTCAGCATGATGGAATCTACTAGCAGGGAAATGCAGTCATACAGCTTGACAGAGTACGTGTGGGGTTTGAAGTTTGAGTTTTACCGTTCCCCTCTGGCCAGCAAACTCGCCTGACTGAAACCCAATCGAGAATCTGTGGGACCATCTAGATAGGGTTGTTCGCTCCATGGATTCTTACCCGCGTAATCTAGTACAGCTGACCACGGCACTGGAGTCGGCATGGTTCAGCATCACAGTGAACACCTTCAGGAACCTAATTGACTGTTTTCCTGCACGTCTCGCAGCAGTCCACTTTGCAAAAGGGAGTTGTTCTGGCTTTTGACAGGTGGCCACATTAATGTAATCGTTGATTGTAACTTACCCCATTGATAACTTACCCCATTCCGTAGTTTATCTCTAGTATTCCGTGTATCCTAAACATCGTTGTCTGCTCGTATTTAGGAAATTGTTTTGTAAACGCTCTTTTTAACCACCTAAACATCAAAGATACCGGTAATATCATCAAGACGAGTTAACAATAGAGGCAAGTATGAAACGGGAGGCAATTTAAAATGCAGAAAAAAACGGAAACAGAGCATGAACCACTGAAACTTTGACAGGAATGAAACACATATACGTCGATGGCGTAACAAAATGATATAACTTTTGTTTTATAAGAGTTCAACAGTCTTTAATAACTCTTTTACATTCTTCTATAAAACATTCTTGAAAAAAAATATATTGTGTAACAAATGCATTGGATGGCATGGAAAACGACATCGTATAGGAAAATGGCGACGCCTGCACCAAAAATCGGAAGTCAGTTGGGATAATGAAACAAGGTGAATCCTTTTCGAAACATGATACTGATGGTTAGAGTAATTACAGGTTCATGTATGTAAATGAAAATTTCTAATACCGGGAAAATAAATTAATCACTAACTTCTTATTATTTCTCATAAAATTTATTTTTAATTTCTTAAGTACTGGATATCGATTAACCTTTTACACATCCCCTCCTCCTCAAAGAAGGGTACATAATTAGGGGTGCAGCTTAGAATCGATGGCAGCTTAGATTCGAGTTAATAAGGTATTTACATAGAATATAAACGGCATTGGATAAGACTTACGTTACTTAACGACCACATTTGAAGATCGCCACTGTGAAATCAATAGGATTTCATTAATAAAGATGTCTTTAGGTAAAAGAGTATTTTCTTATCAAAATATTTGCTGATAAAGGAATCATTCTTGCATAGAAAAGTATGTTGATGCGTGTGTTAATTTCCCAAGCAAATGTGAAAATAATTGGAACTTATTGAACTTTCAGATTAGCAAGATCAATTATAATATTAGCTTACTTTTGAGCAAACGCAAGAGAATATAAATTACTGATTATAGGAATAACAAAAAGGATTTATTCCGTAGTTTTCTTAATTTGGAAAACTGTGCTGTTACATTGTGTCCTTAAATGATCGAATTTAATTGCTTGTCTCGTAATCAGTTTTATGCTATTTTCTTTTATATAAAATATGTTTCTTTTTTTATTATTGAAAATTATTCGTAGCCGAAAGTTTTGCTTTTATTTTTAACAAAAAACATTTAATTTTGTCATGCTATTAGAAGTCACGATAATATATTCTTTTATTAAAAACCATTTTAGATTATCATTAAAAATGACTTAAGATTAGATACATTGCTTTATCACGTAATAAATTACAACAACAGTATATAACGGTCCCAGAAATTATGTATACCTCATACTTTAAAAAAAATTTAGCCCATTATTTGTCATTTTTTTTTCTAGAAATGTTACGTTAAAATATGTTTGGGTTTGAGAATCATTTATAAAAAGAAACTAATTTAGCAATATTACATAACAGTAATTTGATTTTTAGCACTTTTGGGTGGAAAGTCAGTTTTCCACGGCACACTGGGATCTGTTCATAGGCAGGGCATCTTATGGTTTGCATTTCTTTTTATAACGTAGTACATGATTTTTTAACACGCTTTTACAAGTTTCACTTCTGTACAATGGAATCTTTGAACACGATTTTTACCCAATTTAAAAGGTCAGATTAATTCGAAATTTCGCCCACTTGTCAAGGACTAATGACAATACAAAAATTTCAAATTTTTTTTTCATTGTCCTGATCAGGATTCTCATAAATAAGGATTTCAAGATTTGGTGAATAATTCATTATATCATTTCTAGATTTGACGACTAATTGCATAAACCATTTTCAGATTTAGCAACTAATTCCATATGCCATTTCCAGATTTGGTGACTAATTCCAAGTTTAGCATCTAAGAGATGAAGGTGCAACCCTAAAACCGCAAATAGGCTTGTGGGTATTACAAATAAAACAAAAAAGTGTTCTTTATGTAAAAAAGGGTAGGGTAGGTGCATAATTTTTATAAAAATGAAAATTAAAAAAAAGACTCGTGCATGTGAACAATAATAATTTATGTTGTACCTGCTAAATATTTTTTTTTATTTTTATAAAGCAATGCATTTAGAAGTGATGATGCGAATTAACATTATAGCAATACGTTTAAAAGGTGATATAATACGATTGATTTTTAATATTTCTTCTTAACACACTTTTATTATTGAGGCCTGTATCTATAGAGACGAAATCTTTGAAATATAACGATATGGGACTCACCCGAGGTCCCGTAAACAGAGAGAATAAATACCCTTCAGACCCATTAATTAATATCCATTGACGATCAAGACTAATTTCAACACAGCCACATAATTCCGGCTCCAAATATCAAACTCAAGGATGTTGTTGTTGTTACTGATGCCACCTGATAGGTAAAGGCCAGATCGAGGCCCACGAAATTCATCATGAGAAAGGGCTAAGAGACGCCTGTCATTATCCGTAGCTTTGAGTACCATACAGGTAACAGTACGATTTGGCTCGTTTCCACCCGATTTTGAGGGGAGTACACCTGAGGTGGTCGGGGGCCTCCCACCTCTCTACCTTCCACCAACCCGCACGAGAGAACTTTGTGGCTCGACGTCTATTTAGAGTACCCAATACCGCAAGACATACATTTACAAACATCCATGTCTTCTCCAGTTCGAACCCAGTCCCTACGGCACGGCAATCCAGCATCGCCAACCACTATACCTGTTCGGTGACTCAAACTCAGGATAAAATTCAGAAGCAAAAAATAATGATAGTTTAAAACTAAAAAACGAACTTTTATTGTAGATCGAACTAAAAAATGAAAATAAATTATAGTTTAAGAAAACTAAAAAAACACGCTTTATAGTGAATCGAACTAAAGTAAAAATATAATTCTTAATGCAAGAATTTTTTTTTTTTACTTTAGTTCGCTAAAAGAGTGTTTGAATTTTAAGCTGAGCTTGTTATAAATATGTTGCAAATAGTAAAATATACTAAAGGAATTATGAATTAGATATATATTTTGAATTCAAAAATTTAAGAATTCATACACATTGCTTATAAACAGTTTTATAAAATGGAGATCAACACATGTTGGGACATTACAAGCTGTATAAACTTATCTTTTTTTTCTTTTTCTCACGTGCTTTAGTAGAACCCTTGTAGGCAGCTTATAAATATATGGCTTTGTAAAGGTGGCATGTGGTCACCACCAATAATCCTTCGTACACCATCTGTAATAGTTTTCTTTCTACTCAAAAAAACCTAAAAGTCATCCTTTGTGTTTACGACTTGAAAATCCAGAAATCAACTGTCGTGTTAGCCGAAGTCTAAAGTTTAATTGGTTTTGCTGTCTCAAATCTCTACTATACTTCCCAAAGAATGATGGCACTGAAAATTGCCAGATCAGTTAGGAAGTATAGGAACATTTGTATATTAGGAAGTTTTCGATGTCAGCATTTCTTCGTCGAAGTTGATCAAAGTGATCTTAACACCTCCCATTTAATTTCATTATATCATAGATGAGGAAATAGCTTCCCATCGACATTTAAAAATTAATGAAGTTGGTGGGAAGTATACTTTCCAATGCCTTATAAAGTGTTAACTGGTACTTTCTTGACAGCATGACGCGCAGTTTCATTTGATATTATAATATACTCGTATAAATGTTGTGAGCGACTTCCCCCTGAAGTTGCTGCCACACCGTCCTGCCTATTTAAAGATGTTGAAAGAAACAAAGCATGACCAGAAACTTCCATAATAATTCTAATTTATTATTATTCAAGCACACTAATAAACCACCAGTTAAACCTTAAGAGGAAGCCCTAGGAGTGATATAAAGAAAGCAATAAACCCTGAGTAAACAAGCGCAAGCACAAACAGATAAATTTAACATTAATCAATCTAGCCTATAAATTCCTAATCCACTAATTTAGTATAGTGAAAAAACTCCGTTCTTAACTCAATGCGCGTAAATCACTTAAATCTCACCTTATTAACGCTGCAACAGATTCTCCGCTCCTTCTGCCCTTACAACTACCAAATACTGATTTTATATACTCTAACTAATCTACACATCAGGGTTTCTTCTTGAGAAGGATGGCTGTGAATTAAACACGAATGCTAGCCCAAAGATTTCCCAAGAGGATTAGTATGAAGGTCGCCTACAGACCCGTCACAATGTCACTGGTTAAAGAATAAGTTGCAAATAAATCATTTAGTTTCAAAAAGTTGTCAGATGAAAGTGGGGCTGGCTCTTTTTGATTCTATGCCTTTACAGCATCCTCGATCCGTATAGAACTTTTGATGTTCGCTACAGTATCTTCTAGTTTGGAGAGCGTTTAAAATTACAAGAGCAAAAGGCTGAGAAGTTCTGTAGTTTTCTTCCACCTCGATAGAAAAAACGCAGGTAATAAATTCATGATTATGGTCACACCTTGCTATTTACCCCGCAACCACAACTAAATTATAGCTTAAATATCTGCGTATGTGCATTCCGAACCTGCTTATTTTCTATTTTTAAATTTCAGTGTAATTTAAAATATATACCATAAGAGCAATATTCCTGTACTTTTCTTAAAAAGTACGTGCTAAAATTTTATATTAAGTACTTTATTTAAATACATTTGAAACTTTACTTCCAGTGTACATAAATTACTCTAAAAATATCCGTATCTCAATTAATAATAATTTCATTGAGCGAAATATTGTATTAACAATGTTATTGAAATACAAATAATAAGATGGGGTCAAATATATTGAAATTTGTTCAGTCTTTAAAATGCACCACTCCTAATTTCCGAATTATAAAAAATGAAAATATAAGTGTTCTTTTTGAAAAATAGCAAAACAAAAGTTCACGAACAATAGGGCACTCGATTGCCATGGTCACCCACGCTCCTCCAAAGGGAATGGCTCTCATAGGGAAGTATCACGCTTACTATCTCATACCAATCTTCACATTTTCCAAAGAGACTTAAGCTTTGTTGTACTGATTTTTTCCAATTTCACGCACGTCGTTTTAGAGGTACTATGAGTCCGCAGTTGCTCTTCATGAGCTATGCAATGTACTTAGCTGTCGAAGTGATTTTGAACCGAAAAGATATTCAGTACATAAATTTGGCTGTGGAAGCTTAGTGGTTATGGTCACGAGCTCGTGGCATTAGTTTCAGGCTTAATGGTACTGAAGACCCGCAGTGTGTAGAGGCTAATGTACGATGGCATGGGGTGGTAGCTTAGAAGTGGGAATCGGCTCAAGTATCATCCTCGTCACTTGATTGTTGTTGAAAATTACGAGGACCATCACCAATATCCCACATGTTCCTTTATGGGCAAGTGTATTACTCATTCAACAAGTGCTGAATAGATTGGTCTAAGTTCCAGTATTTAAACATCAGAAACTATACTAGTCATAAGGTTGGTTGCCATTACCTCGAATGGTTGGACTTCTACTCGTTGGTCCACGGGAGGTATTTTGTTTCCTTTCTTCCACCCAAAGGATTAACCAATGGAAGCATTCCCACCTGGGGACGCGCTTTCTAGGGATTACAGGCTCCCCGAGAGTGATCTTGGATTGTGGATCCCCTCTCGACGCTATTCCGCGAGGGTAAATAAGACTCACCCAAAACATCAATTCTCTTCTGCTCACCATTGAGGCAATGGGAAAATCCTGCATCCTTCAGTGAATCCCGGCTCATGTTATATCGAGGAAACGGCATTCAGCTCTACCAAAGCCAGAACAATCAAGCCTGCACCTCTCTCTACTTTGGTTTTTGATGCCAGCGCAGTCAAAAAACAGAAGCTGCACGCTAACCCTCGGAAAAAAATATTCATTGCCAAAACTAAACTACAACCGTAAAAATACGATTACCATAACCGGACTAAGGAAAAAGCACTTCAAAGAAATAAAGATCCTACCTGATCCTGTGTGTGTGTGTGTGTGTGTGTGTGTGTGTGTGTGTGTGTGTGTGTGTGTGTGTGTGTGTGTGTGTGTGTGTGTGTTGGTAGTGTGTGTGTGTGTGTGTGTGTGGTATTATTATTGTGTGTGTGTGTGTGTTTATTCACGTATTGAAAAAAAGCAATCGTTTCAATAGCTATCTGTAAATTTTTCTTTTATTTATTACTTATGGAAAATGGATTTTATTAATATATAAATGTTTTTTAAAAGGATTATTTCAATTATTTCATGACTAAATTAATTACTTGTTAATTAAAAAGTAATTAGTCTATTATTTTGAATCAAAATACAATTAGAACAGTTTTAAAGCTAATTATATGTAACGTTGGGTTAGGATTCTATTAAAAATCTGAAAATTTATTTTATTATTTTGGTTCTTAAGAAACTAACTATTACTAAAAAAATGATGAAAGTTTTTTTTGTGTTTGTTTTTTACTCTTTAGCATCAGAATCGTTTTCTTTTTATTGCTTCACATTAATAATTGTTTAACTAACGCAATATTATTTTTATAAGTCATACACCAGAAATTTGAAGCTATATATATCTTATCCTGTGAGGGAGGGAACAGGAACACACACAATAATTTTATATAAACTGATATTATATGAAGAAGAGCTAGAGAAAAGGAAGAAAAAACCACTGTCACAATCAAAGAAATTAGTGGAACAAATTTCAGAAAAATTAATGAAATAATTTTATATCACTCACACATTGCACGCGTACAAAAACACACACATAATTGCTGGCGTCATGAGAGAAAGAGTAAAGCCCGTGCAACTCCGGGCCGACGGTACTTATAAGTACCATTCACTTTAAAATAACATAGAACAACCAATTTTACGAATATTCTGACTAAGCAGGAGTGTCTTTGAAATCCACTCTTCCAAGGTATGTAACATGGGTTCTAGGATGAGTGTGTATTTTAACGAGGAAGGCGAATAAGTTTTCGCTTGAAATTGCGCGTTTTCAGCTGACGGTTTTTCAACGGATTGCAAGATTATCATTTTTGTCCCGAAAAAATAGTTAATGTCAAAATTTAAGTAACCAGTATTTTTTGTATGTTAAAAGAGGGACCTTAGAAGAAAACGATTTAATTCTTTTATTTTAAGTAAGCAGTGTATATAATTAATTTTAGAATTGGAATATCTCTAATTAATTAATTAGCTCTAACGGATTAAATTTCTCAAAGTTGAGTGTATTTTGTTTATGTATATCCCTTAATTTTCAATGCAGTGATAAACATATATATATATATATATTGCAGGAAAAAAACTGCTGTTAATCATAATGCGGTAGATAAGGGTTAACGAGCATCGCTCCCCTACACGACGGATCTTTAGTGGTACTGGGCTCGAACTCGTGACAAGGCCAGCCACGATCCGATACCTTGACCACTCGGCTACCACAGCCACTGTATTTTTTTGGAAGTGTAGAAAATTGCCCATTAATAATTATGCCATGAAAGCGTAAGTCTAATCTTTCCCAAAGCTCTAATAAAAAGCTCTAGCTATGAAAGTAGCTAGACAGTTGCCAACTTGAATCTATCGCCAACATTTCGCTTTATTTTTCATTGAATCCCCATTATAATTTAAGAAACGGCGTTGTTTGCGAATATTACACAATTTTAGCATTAAAATTAATACAACAGAAAGTAATATTAACGTATTACACTTTCTCAGATATAATTTATTTATACTATTTTAAGTGTTCATTACACAAAATTTGTAACAATGTGTTACTTTTGCTGAGCAGAGATCAGCTTAGGAAGGTATTTTTAAAAATCGACCCTCAAGAGACTTACGGGGAGTTATAAATAAAAAAAAAATCCTTTTTATCAGCTATTAGATCTACAAACTTAAAATTTAGCAAGCGTGTTTTTTTTTGTTCAGATGAGATATGCAAAGCTTTTTGTTTAATTTGCAATTCACGTAAAAAATTAACTCAATAAAAACTTCTTTATCTTCAATCTGTATTGTTTTACTTTTCAGTTCACCCTTGCAAAGTACGGGTATACCAGCTAGTTTATAAATATATGTACGTAATATATATTTAAAAATAAAAGTAAGTAAATTTCAAAAATTTTAACGAAGACAAAATAATATATGTCCGATATCGAAATAAAAAGGTTCACATTAAAATCATAATGATTTGATTGGAAATTTTTATTTTTGATATTTTTGATGTTAAAAAATTGTTGATACGTATATAAAATAAGACCATTCGTATAAAAAAAAGACTTAAATTCTACAGAATTGGAAATTTTACTTTAAAAATGAAATGTGTTAGCGTGTTTTTTTTTAATTTGATAGTGCGTGAGTGCGTCAATCATCTAAGCATGCAATACGGATTTCAAAAATACTGACTGAATTCTCTATTGAGGATCATAAATTTAAAAACTTGATACAGAAAAAAAATAAAATAGCTTAAAAACCACTTCCATTTTATGTATGACGCATACCTATACTTTCAGAATGCATTTCTTCATTTTTAAGTATACAGTGGAACCTGTTTTCGTGCAGTACTTTATTTAAGCAATTTTATTTTAGTGCAATCTTTTTTTTTTTTTTTGGTATAGGAATCCCAACAGCTTTGTCACCAGTGAAATATTTTCTATCAATGTACATATATACACTTCAAGACGCTCTTTTCATTGGTTATAAACGGTCTCTCGACAATGCACGTTCAATTGCTTTCTCTCCATGCGCTAACGGCACTCACTTAATTGAAGACGCATTATTCAATGACAGAGTGGCATCATCAATAATTTGATAGATTGTATGAAGATGGACAAGAAAAACCGGATTCCTTGAGAAAGGATAAAATATACACAGGAATTCATCTTTGCAACAAATCAAAAAAGCATTTTCTTAAAATAGATACCACGTCTTTCTGAAACTCATAAAAAAAAATTCCGTAGTATGTCGACAAAGTTGTTCGTTATATGTAAGTATGTATGAAATATGTATATTCGAATATTTTTCACCACAGTTCCTTTTTATGCGGTATCTATCTGCCAGCACAAAAAAAGTTTTACAGTATTCCCTGCATGAAGCGTACACTTTTTTTATTAACAAAAAAATCTGAGACATTCATGTGCAATACTATTGTTTTTCGAAGCCTAAACATAGTGTGTGAGTGGATTATAAAATTCTGGAATGAAATTAAGCCTGACATAATTCAAAAGTTGATAAAAAAAATTAGTGTACCTAAGAATCTAGATGAAACAGAAGATTGATTATTTAATTACGGATCAGAAAGAAAAAGATGTGGGGTGAAGATGAAACACAGCTTGATGTTTGCTTGTTTACATTTATTTGTTTAATAAATAATTTCACCCTTATAGTCGTAGGGAAAAGTTTATTATCATATATGCAATAAAATGGATTGAGATGCAAAATTAAGAAAACTTATGAGAAACAGCATAAATAATATCATCTTCACAGACTCAAAATCCGCCCTGCAAGCCATCCAGAAGGGCAAGTGCCAAATCAGACACAAAATCCTCCAATCCATCGACAAAATTATCCCAAAAAATAGATCCTGCACGCTACAATGGATACCAGTCCTCGTAAATATCCCTGGTAATGAGAAAGCCGATGAACTTGACAAAGAATCCAGAGCTTGCACCCAATCATCTAACCTCACGAACCTCATGGACGCCAATGTAGTTGACAGACGAAGACTAATCAGGGATAATTTTAAATATTCCATCCCAGATCTCAATTGTAACCGTACAATAGCATCAATAATAACTACACTTAGAACAAAGCACATAAAAGGAATGAAAATCTCAACTAACGGACAAAGAAGTGACACAAATCATCGCCCAAACTGCCCCTATGTTCAACTGCCTCCACAACATATCCTCAGTTGCCCAGCAATTCAAGCCAGGCTTTTCAAGATCAGCCCCGAAGACCCAGAAGATTTGATCTTCACTGATAAAGCTGTTGAGGTTGCCGAAGCTGTATTCGACAGCTTCGGAACATCTAAAACTTTTTTTATCAATCTGCACATCATGGACACTCCAACAACATCATAAAGAATTTTTTTACTGATCATTATATTATTTTGTAATACACAAGACGAAATGATAAAGCTTCAATATTTCCTATCATAAAATTTAACTTAATTTTTACAAACACGAAAATTTCTGTGTTATTAAGTGCTTTTTCGTTTAAGACTTTTCTGCATTGATATATCTAACTGACATAATTACCTTTTCAGTCACCCAAGCCAACCGGTCGAAGTTCCGCCGCGAAGGCCGAATACAAGGTCACTGTCATGGCCAGCATGATGCTGTTATGCACTCTCACAGCTTGGACACCCTACGCTGTCGTCTCTTTGATGGTGTCTCTGGGTTACGACTACTTACTGGGTCCAGTCTCGTCCGTCTGTCCAGCGATTTTTGCCAAAACCAGTGTTGTTTACAATCCCATCGTCTATTTCTTCTTCAACACTCAGGTAAAGAATTATTTTCTTACTACCCTACCTTATTACCTTTTGTTATATACCAGCATAATTCATTTAATTAATGTTTCATTATGTTAAATGGGCGAAAGAGAGAGTTGTAGATAATGTAAGTATAAAACCATTTTCTTAATTTGCGTAAAATAGAAGATAGATTGAATTTTTCAATGGATAATTCAGGAATGCATTTTTCCCCCTTATTTTGAATATCAATTTTCATATAAAAAGATTCAGTACTTTTGGGAAATCTGAGGGTAGAAAGTGTTCCTTAACTTTTGCATACTATCATGGATATGGATATCATGGTGTTTTTCTTTAATTATAATTAAAACTGAAAGATACTCTTTCGTACGTCTACATATGTATGTATGCGTGTGCGTATATGTACGCAAATACAAAAGAGTAGCTTCTGAAAAGTCCAAAATGATTGAAATTTTGACTTGAACAATGATACTAGAACTGCTTTTAACAACATTACATCGTCATCAAACATTAGAATGGTGTCACATTAGACGAGCATAGGTCGTCGAATTTTAAGTGGTCTTCACCAACTAGCCTTGCTTCTGTTTTGGTGGAGATGACAATCGAATCCATGTGTGGAGGTAGAGTCAAGATTTACAGTTCCTTATGCCTCTGAAAACGAATACCTGTTGTCATTGTGTGGAGTGCAATTGAAAAGAAGCCAAATCACCTTTGGTATTCGTTTAGGTTGGCAGACCAACGCTACTATCAAGAAATACGTCACTTGAAACCTCCTTCCTGTTTTAACCACTTTACCAACAAGATGATGCTTAACCACTTACTTCTGCCATTTCCACAGCATATCTACAACACATCGCCAAATTGCCATGGCTGGCATTTTCACCAGACTTGTCTCCAAACCAGAATGTATGGTGTCCCTTGGGATGGAAGTCATCATTCCACCCGTACTATGTAATATGCTGGAACTACAAACCAGAATGCTGGTAGTATGGAGTGAACTGTCACAGGATTTCATAAAAAAAATCTGTTCAGTTAAATGTCAAGGTGCTTGGTGCGTTATATAGGAATAATTGCGGTCGTGTACCGCTCTGAGAAATTTTATAATTCAGCTTTTTCTCCATAAATTTTTGATATTATAGTCTTTCTTTCCTTCCTTCCATAGTGGCTCGACAGCCCAGGGTGGGATTTGGCCTTTCCCAGACCAGCCTTCTTCTTGGTAGTGTTCTCCAATTCTTAGTTCTCAAAACTAGAAGATCTTTTTCTAGGCCATCAATCCATCCTACATTTGGCCCGCCCTTTTACCGTGTGCCAATTGGTTGGACATTGAAAAAACTCTTTAGTAGTGCGGTCTTCATCCATTCTGACAACATGACCTGCCCATTTAATTCGTTTTATTTTGATGAAGTTAACGATGTCAGATTCTTTATATGAGTGATAGAGCTCGAAAATTGATCTTCTTCGCCACGTTCCGATTTCCTGAATTCCTCCAAAAATAAATCTTAAAATCTTTCTTTCGTAGATACTTATTATGTTTTCATCTATACGGGACATGGACCAAGTTTCATATGCATAAGTTAATACTGATCTTAAGAGACTTTTATACAATAGAACATTTGTTTTTCTTTTGATTAAATTCGATTTCATTTATTTTCGTATTCCGTTCGTTCATATATTTCCATTAAGACATATATGAGCCATAGTATTTCTCTTTTGGATTTCAAAAGTACAATTGTTTCTATTATTGATTTAAGGTATCCGCCTACGTTCGGTACCGTGATTTTGCAGAAGCGCATAAATAGATAATTTTCATGATATTTAGTCTCAATTAGATTAGAATACATGTATACTATTGTTTTAAGGACATGTTGACAAAAAAAATTATTTAAATACAATATTTTGGCAAAAAAATTACTTGGAATAATTTTTTTTCAAAATGTTCTCCTTTTGTGAAAAATGCTTCTGTTATAATAATATTTTGCATGTATATAGCTCAGACCTCTCTACAGAGGCTCAACTAGAATTTTTGAAACATATAACTTAGAAGTGGGTTTATCCATATTTTAAGACAACAGAGTGGAGCAATTTTAAGAAAAAAACGCCGATAATTGTTTCAATTGGTTGTAACTCTGAAAATAATGTGAATTTTTCAAAACTCCTAGTTGAGCCTCTGTAAAGAGGTCTGAGCTATATACTTAAATAATTTTTTTTTTGTCAAAATGTCCTTAAAACAATTTTATACATGTATTCTAATCTAAGTGACACTAAATATCATGAAAATTATCCATTTATGCGCTTTTTTAAAATCACGGTTCCGAACGTAGTCGGATACCTTAAGAACCTAAATACGTGAAACTGTTAACAACTTCAAAATTACACGCATCAATTTTAAAGCGGGAATTGTTAAAACTTGATTTAGTACAAGTATTTGTATTTGGTCTTATTCTCATTGATTTTCAGTCCCATCCTGAGGGCCTCTTTCTCTAAAGATAACAAGGCTTGTCACATAGTGCGGTGGGTGTTCGAGCTATAATATCAACGTCATCAGCAAAATCCAACAACTGTATTAATTTATTAAAGATATTTTCTCTCTGGTATTAATATTGGAATCTCTTACCACTTTTCGTAAAGCTAGATTAAGGTATCCGACTTCTTGCGACAACTTTTTTTTAAAAAAAATGGAGATATGGAGATTTTTTTGTGGTTTGTAGATTTATTTAGTACACTTAAAGAAAAAAAGGCTAAAATTAAGAAGAGAAAAATAAAGTATTGCTACTAAAATGGGAAAAAATGGGTAAAAAAATGACAACAAATTACATTAATGGGGCCCGCTCTGTACAAATACTAAATGAAAAAATTCTCAATTTTTCAATTTTGATGTATTACTTTGCTATTCTTTTTTGTAATGGCCTTCAGAATAAGAGATGTTTTAATTTTTACAAAAACTAGAGCACTTTATCAGAGTTACTATAAGAAATTGTTTAAAAAAAAACAGTGATTATATTCACATAAAGAACTGTAAAATTTGTAATGAAACAGATTGATAAATCTGAAAGTTTAAAACACTTCTACTGTTATACAGAATATATACAAAAAAAATGTTAGCACATTATTTAAGAAACTTTTTGAGCAATCGCTGTCCCAGTTTGAGACGTTCGAAAAAAACACATTTTAAGTAAAACGCGTTTTAAAATTTGGCATCGTATGTAAAGTTATGGCATCTGATTTTACCATAACACTTGTAGCTTTTATTCAAATGAATGGAAAAATAAAAACTTGGTATTTTTATAAAGCTAAAAAGATGGCCTATAAAATAAAATCATACAAAAATCATGATTTTAGGGTAGTTGGATACCTTAAAAAGAAGACACGCTAGTGCATTTGCCTTTTGAACGCCACCATGTATGCCACCATGTATGAGAGAAATTCTATTTAGAATATATGAAACATTCTTTATATAGCAAGCAGAGTGTACTTATGAAAAGCAAACATTTAGGGGATTTTGTGTTCCTCATATATAAAATGAAAAATTGCGTGAAAACTTTAAAATTCAAAAACAAGATGAAATTCTCCCATTTTTGTATTTTGTGAAGTATTATGCTAATTATATTCAATAAAAAAATGCCTTTTTTAACATTTTGGACAAAACACTGATTATTTAAGACGTCTCAGGGGTGTTAAATTTGCCTCAAGTGATGGAAATATCAACACATTTCGACTGGATGTAATGTTTTGAGGTTAAAACTAAATAATTCGAATCTCTAACACGTTGTTTATAAAGGTGTGCAGTTTCAAAAAGTGTAAAATGCTTAAAATATAATCATTATTTTAAAAATTATGAACATATGAATGTAAAGAAACATTTATGTAATAAAGATTAAGTAAATTTCACATTGCGCAGTATATTTTCTGGAATAGTAGCCTTTGGTGTATAAAACTTTACAGAATTATAAAATGTATCATACTTATTAAACCCTATCAGTTTTAGTATAATATATCTTTTTTATTTCAAAAAATTTGAAACATATTCAAATTTTAAAAATGTAAATTTTTATTTTTTTAAAACTATTACTTATTATTCTATTTATATAAAAAGGATACAGTGTAATAAGAATTCATTTAAAATTGTTAGTAATTAGAGCGACTATTTTAGAAAATATTGTACGCAACGTAAAACTTAATTAATATTTCTTACAGAATTTTTCCTTATTTTCCTATGCTTATAATTTTTTAAAATATGATTATATTTTAAACATTTTACACTTTTAAAACCATTCATTTATAAATAATGTGTTAAAGAATTGAATTATTTAATTGCAACCTCAAAGAATTATATCTAATCGAAAATTGTTTATATGTGTATTTTCAGCTCTCGAGTCCCACACACAAAGTTAATACCCCAGAATTAACTTCAATTAAAATTCGATGTAATGGTTAAATGAAATTTAATGATATATCTTGATAAGACCAATAACTGTTTTATTTTGAACACATCGAATACATTTCAAGCAATTTCATATCAATTTCAACACAAATTGTTTCTTTCGTACTAATTCTAATTCACACCACTTTTTAAATAATGACGAAGCTATTATTATAAATTACATTAACAACTTTCTTACATTCAATAAATCTAACTAACGTTAATTTACCGCACGGATTAAAAAGATAAATAATGAAGGCTTATCATTATCTTTTTACCACTTAGCTGCTTGCTTATGAAAGCTTAAAAAAATATACCGATAAGGGAAATTTCTGTCTAAATAAAATAATTTATATGTCAATTTTTTAACATAATAACTTGAATTTTATTTAGAATCATATTCTCGGCTTATCTCAAAGCGAAATTAATTAACTTTTTCGACAGATAAATCTCTGAAACTTGCTTGGAAAGATAAGGCGGCAGAGAATCCAGAGAAAAAGATTACCGTTAAACTAAACTTGTTTCTCTCTTAAAATACTCTTTTCTTTATTCAAAAAGAAAAAAGCGTACTATTAGTTCGGAGTCCTAGACGTTAATTAGGACAAACTCCAATGAATTGTATTAGAATAACGCATCGAAACCTTGACCGAGAAATTAACCTTTGTCTTTACGAAATGGCATCATTAAGGATAAAGGGAAAGACGGAAAAAGAAAACACGAGTGCTTAAGTTAATACAGAATAAAGAGTTCTAAAAAAAAGCAAAACCCTGATACTAATGTGGTATATTTTAAAAAGCGACAAGTTAAAAATTGATCTGATTGAGAAGTAACTTTATTGATTCAGTTGAATTTAGAAATTATTTATGTTTCTGAATATAATTTTGGACTGATTGTATTAAGAAGTACTAAATAATTTTATTTCAATGCATGATTTAAATATCTTGTTGATTTTGTTTTTAAATATGATTAACTTCAATAGTATTAACAGATTAATAGAATTTCAGTTTCAAATAAATTACAGTTTAGAAAAACTAAAAAAACACCCTTTTATATTTAATCTTCTAGTCGCCAAATCTGGAAAGGGCATCTGGAATTAGTCGCCAGATGCGGGATGGGATCTCAAAATGGGAAATCGTTAGTCCTGATGATCGTGATCAGGACAATGGAACAAAATTATGAAATTATTGTATTGTCATCGGTCTTGAGCAAGTGAGGCCGCAGTAGCCTACTGGTCAAGGTATGGGATCGTGACTGACTGGCTTGTCACAAGTTTGAGCCCAGTACCACTAAAGACCCGTCGTGTAGGGACGTAATGCGCATTAAATCTGTCAAGAGCTCTAACATCCTCCCATTGGTGTGGTAGTTAGGAGAAGGGGATGCCAGCTCAGGTTTTGTCCTCGTCACTTAACCAGGATTCAAAATTACGAGGTCCGTCACCAAAAGCTCTCGTGTAGCAGAACAGTGTGACGTTCATTTTCACTCACTCACCCTGGACAAGTGAGCAAAATTTCGAATTAATCTGACCTTATAAAGTGTGTAAAAATTGAATTCAAAGATTCCGTTACATACACAAGTGTAGCTTATAAAAGGGTGTTAAAAAAGTTACTCTTTCAATGTCAACAGTTATGTTTACCAGAATTAAGTTGGATGTAAAAAAAAAATTTGCTTAGAATATAATTTTCTTCATAAATGTTTCACACTGCCTTAGTTCACTCTTCTATTAAAATAATTAGTGTTAGTAATTAATGTAAGAGACGGCGTGGCTTGCAAGTTTTAAAATTTTTATCATGAAATAAATACAATTGAAAGTAATATTACCGTATTATTGTACCGTATCCAATTTGTTTGTTGTTTTTATTTTTCTACAATGGTTGTTTGATTTTTGCATACAATCGAGTTGATTTTCAATATTTAAGTATATTGCTATGTCGCGTTATGTTGTTTTCTTAACATATCCATGATTACAAGAACATGGAGAATTCAATTTAACCTTTGGCAGAAAATACGTTTTTATAAGAAGCTTATTTTACTATAGAGCTTTATGGTAATAATTTTCTTTGAAATGAGTCTTTTCATTTCACTTTATAAAAATAACTTCCTTTAAATAAAAGAACTAATATTCACTTCAATAATAATAAATCCTTTTTGAACAAACTTTATAGAAACAGCTTCCTTTTCAATTGTTTTCCTCGTTTAAAACGATTATCACAATGAAACTCAGAAATAAAGTATTTCACAACAACTTATTTTGATCTTTAAATCTATAATAATAACTTTCTTTGAAATCAGATCTTTTTTTTTTATATTATAACGATAATTCTTCTTGGAGTTAAACTTTACTGTTTAAAACAATCAAAAGTTTCGGAATCAATTTTCGAGCAAAACACTCGATAAGTACAATTTTCAAAACAATAGCTTAAGCTGGTTTTTATTTATGAACTGTTTTATTTTCTTACATAGAAATTTCCCTTTTTTTTTTAAAAAGAAATTTTTATACATTTAATATAAGCTAGTAATTATTTTATATAGTTCCTAGCTTACTATATCATAATTACTAATAATGATTGTTAGTAATTATTCTATAATTGATCAGGTATTAGTTAAATTGTTTAATAGAATAATATTTATTTACACGTACTAATTTTAGAATTAAGGGCAGTTGGTAACCTTTCTCTCTTGCTATACTAAGAATGTTAAATTGGCTGTTTTCGATGTACCTATTCTCAAAATGTGTTTTATGTATATGCTTGAAATTTTTCATACAATTAAAGTATAGCTTTCTTATTATACTGAAATGAGCTTTTAGCTAATTTTGAATTTTTTAATAATTTATGAAATATTTTATCAGACATTGCGAAATTTGACCCATTTTTTACATAAAAAACTTGTAAAAAATAAACTTTTGAGTTTTCTACAAAAAGCTCATTTCAGTACATATTAGCCATAATTATAAATATATCGCAAAAAATTTACAGATTTGTGAACAGTAGTTTCTCAGAAAAGGTACATCGAACATCAAAATTTACATTTTGAGATAAATTGATTTTAATGTATACAGTGAGACTTCTAATCGCCTAGGAAATAAAAAAATAAAAGGCTCAGCTTACAATAAAAGATACATGTTTTGGATTATATCAGACATTCAACTTTTAAGCAAAAACGAAGTACTTTGTTTACATTTTTCACCATTCAAATGGGCGTAGCCCAGTTTCAACGATTATTTAAAAATAGGTTTTAAGGGCTTCTAATTGCCCTAGAGGTTAAAGTAAGGTGTTTTTAGAAAGGTTAAAATCTATACAATTTGAAAATGTAAAAATCTCAAATTCTCAAAAAAATAAAGTTTTAGCTTTCCAACACTTCTTAAGTGTTTTTCAGTCATGGTTTATTTTCTTCTTGTTCTTGCTCTATTATGTGTAAAAGTTCTTCTGAAGGGAAGATCAGGATCCAGTGAAATAAATTTAACCCTTCTTCCCTTCCCTAAGTCAATGTGGCACCTTTAGAAAACATTAGTTTTTCATTTGGGTCAATTTACCTTTTTCATATAATGGTGAATTATATGAAATGGTAACTGAAATGGTAATTTATGTGAATGTGATTTACTTTTTACTATGCTATTTTATTATAATAATTAAATTTAATTAATGAATAAAGGTTGTTGTTGTTTTCGTGTGTTTTTATCCTGGGATACATATGAAATACAAGAGGAAGAACACAGAAACATACTAATACAAACAGAAGAATACAGACATTTATTACAAATGATGATCCCAGAATAGAACAGAAGGGGTGCGCTGCTTTCCGTTCGAGACGGGAATCTAGTTTAGATCAAGATACAACCATGCCTTACGCGGGATTCGAACCCGAACCCTCTCGGTTACATGCCGAGGATCATATCCTAAAAACTGGCTGGATGGCAATGAATAAATAGTAACAAAATAAAAAATAGTTCAACAGCATATATAGAAAGGAAAAGGGAAAATTGCAAGGAAAGTCGTTTTGTATTTTGTCACTTAATATTGTGATTCTGTCATATGTACGTATATACGTATTTACATTAATTGTAGCTATTTAATAACAAATAACTACAATAAAACTTTTCTTTGTTGACCTAAGTAGGAATTGAATTAAAAAAAATTATATTACCTGTACCGACATTTCTTCCACTTATTTTCCTTATGAGACAGGTTTTTTTCCCTCCACTTAGACGGCGTTGCATATGCTTTTTCGAGTATAAAACACTTTTCCTCTTTTTTCCCCCAGGAATAAGATCTTCCTCTAAACTTTATTTTTGATTAATAACTTATAAAACTAATCTAGTTTCATCCAAAAAGTAAAAAGACGGACAATGTACAATTTTGTTATTAAATAAATAATTTAGTAATGAATAATAGAAAACAATACTGCTTAGTTTTAAAAAATATGAATTTATATCTATTTTCGTTAAATAATGAATAATAAATGTCTTACCGATAGCTACTGAAACGACTGCTTATTTCTGGATTTTTGATTATTCGATTAAAAATATGTAACTATAAAAAAATTAACTATGGGGGAAAGCCTAAAAACTTGTTTACATTTCTTGTATAAAAAAATTATTCAACACAAACAAAAAATTCTTGAAACACTGTTTGAAAGTGTTTGGTTTACAGAGGCTTAAGGTATCCGACTACGTTCGGAACCGTGAATTTAAAAAAGCGCATAAATGGATAATTTTCATGATATTTAGTGTCACTTAGAATAGAATACATGTATACAATTGTTCAATAATAGAGCTATCTCTAAGGTTCCACGTAAATGTATAACCGTTACCGTTACAATTGTTTTAAGGACATTTTGACAAAAAAAAATTATTTAAATACAATATTTTGGTAAAAAATTAACTTAGAATAATCTTTTTTCAAAATGTTCTCCTTTTGTGAAAAATGCTTCTATTATAATAATATTTTGCCTGTATATAGACCTCTCTACAAAGGCTCAACTAGAATTTTTGAAATATATAACTTAAAAGTGGCTTTATTCATATTTTACTACAACAGAGGGGAGCAATTTTAAGAAAAAAAAACGCCGATAATTATTTTAAATGGTTGTAACTCTGAAAATAATGTGATTTTTCAAAAATCATAGTTGAGCCTCTGCACAGAGGTTTGAGCTATATACAAGCAAAATATTATTATAATAGAAGCATTTTTCACAAAAGGAGAACATTTAGAAAAACGATTATTCTAAGTTAATTTTTTTTTTGTCAAAATATTGTATTTAAATAATTTTTTGTCAAAATGTCCTTGACACAATTTTATACATGTATTCTAATCTAAGGGACACTAAATATCATGAAAATTATCCATTTATGAGCTTTTTTAAAATCACGGTTTCGAACGTAATCGGATACCTTAAGAGGCGAGTTACCTAATGTTAGATGAGTATTACAAATATTATACATTCTGATGTTTTCTACTTTTTTCTTCTTTATTCGATGTAAAATTTGCTTTCCTTTTTTACAGATACGTGAAGCAATGTTAGCCAAAATTCCACGGATGTGGAAAAGGCGAACCACTGAATCCGGTGCTGAAATCAGCATGGAAACTAAAAGAGGTTTGACCATTGTGAACACTGTGATATCAAACCACATACTGGCCAACTGCAATGAAAGCGCCACGACACTTAACCTTTGAATTCACGTGCTCTCGACGCACGAGATACGACTCTCATAGAACTGCAGCAAAAGCGTTGTTAGACGGACAGGATTAAATGGAGAATTATGAGAACATTCATCCATAACTCTTGAATAATTTTTTTCTAGATTACTGAACATTTTATAATGTAGAGGATTTTTCTTTGTTCTTTCAGCTTAAGTGTAAAAGTAGAACTTTGTTCTGTAAGTCTACAAACAATTATTTGGCATTTTGGAGCTTTTTAATTTCGTATATAATTCAAGACTGAACTTTTTAGACATTAATTCGTTTCAATACGAATTTTAAGCAAACTGGATGTATATCTCTATATCAATGTTGTGATTGCTGTTTTAAAAACCTTCCATTCACTATATATTCGTCATATTTATCGGTAAAATATAATCTGAATATCATAGTAGTTGTAGATAGAAATCCAAATTTTCAATGTGCTTACTTCAAGTTTGGAATTCACTTTAAAACCTGTTTATATAATCTATATTGCGTGTAAATCAAGATATGTAAATAAAAATTATGAGTGAATCATATATATAAATATATAATTTAAAGTTTTTTAAACTTATTCTCAGTGTCATTGGCGTTATATTAATTGTAATTAGCTTTTAATCACAACACTCACAGAAGCATTTGAAGAAATTATTTTTTTTATTTTGTTATTCACGACGAAGTGCCATAGAATTAGACGTTTGTAAAACCAAAATCAAAATCAGTACTTACCGAGTGTCCCATATTTAAGCTTGAAATTTGCGAGAAGTCTGTAGTAAAAACTAAACAGCGTATTGCATGAAAATCGGCTAATGGCAAATTGAAATGATGAAAATTTTATCAAACGAAGAAAAAAACAATGAGTTTTAAAAACTACCCCAAGGTGGCGTATCACAGATTTATAGACAACATATATAAATAAACTACAAAATTTTACGAAACATGCTCGATATGCTGTCGACCATTGTCTACTACCATCTAGAAGTGCAAAATCGCATGTTCAACTGTTGAAAGCAGCATTAACTAAGGAAGGTTACGCACAAGGTGTTACATGCCTTCATTAAGGTCAGATGGAGATGTGATAGAATGGGATTACAGTAGACCATGGACTTGAGGTACCCCCACAGCCAAAAATCGAAAGGATTTAAGTTGAGGGATCTAGGAGGCCAAGCTGTTGGAAAATGCCGGCTAATGATTCTGTCGTCACCGAAATGGCAGCGGAGCCCTTGTTTCACACAACGGGCGTTATGTGGAGGAGCACCATCCTGCATAAACACTGTGGTTGTATCACATCGCCTTGCCTGAAGATCCGGAATAACGGGTTGCTATATGTTTACGACATTTGTATATGTTAAGGCTGTTTTCGCCATTTGTACGAGAGCGTGAACTTGACGCGGAACACATTTCGGACAGAAAAAATGCCTCAATTTTTATAAAAATTTGTAACATTGTAACTCATTCATTGGTTTATAATACAGTGTTTTTAAAATTTCAAAATATTTCATAAATAATTAGTTTTTCCTTTTAACATGTGAAGGGATAGCTCATTTAACATTGCGGTATAGGGGAAAAAATGCAAAACACATTTTATAAAAGAAAAATGTGTCAACTCGGATAAAAATGAGTAGTATGATAAAATAAGTGATTCTCTACAGGATAATGTAGCCAGAATATAATATTAATGTTTGAGTACTTTTATATCTGAAAAAATATTCCGAATTTGGCTCCTATTCTTTAACATTAGCCGAAGATAGCCTTAATATTTTACATTTTATAACGCCATCTAGCTGTGTTTTTAAAATTCATTGTTTGTTTTTTTCCTCGATAAAATCCCTGTCATTTCGTTCTGCCACTAGCCATTTTCATGTAATTCTGCTGAACAGTTTTTGCTACAGACTGCTTGCAAATTTCAAGTTTAATGATGGACACCCGGTATATATATATATATGTATCACTCAAGTTCTGAAACAAATCCTTCCAAGGAATTTACCTTTTAAAAATCACTAAATCTTACAAAAACTTCCCAACTGAAGCATTTAATATTCTTTCCGGGATTCCTCCAATTTGTATTACTATTTTCTTCAGCTTTTTTAAGTTCCAGATTTAAAACAATTGTCAAGATATCATCTAGGCATCATCCCCATCTTTAAATTAGATCCTTCTCCGTCTCTAAGCTTAGGTCCTTCTCTGTTAACAAGTTAACAATCACAAAGGCCGGAGTTATAAATTTACACTGACGGTTTCAAAAATCGGTTCCGAGACTGTTTCTTAGTGTGTATTTTCTAACAGAGCTCTCTCTCTTTAAATCCTACCTTTTCAAGATAAATAACTATGATATTGTTTACCAAGCAGAATTTTCGCTATCAGTGTCTATTTGTTAGGCAGTTCATCGCAATATCAATTCACATTTACACTAACAGCATCTCCTCTATATTATTACTCAATAACTTCACAAACAAATCTAGGTATCTTTACTCCATTAAACAAAAGGCTTTCTCGATATCTCTTCCAACTCTTCGTTCTTTTCTAAATAATTACTTCAAAAACTTTATCCTCGACTCTTGGACTTCCTGCCGGAATGAGAGTCAAGCTGTTTATAAGAAACTCCGATATTAATTTTCCAACCTCCGACCCCCTCCGGATTTCCAGACAATTTATCTTTTTTCCTCGCTAATCATGGCCCTTTCCTTGTTTACCTTCATAGGTTCAAGTTACTTTTCACTTCTAATTGCAAATAAAGTTCTACCGGGGACGCCGATCGCTAATGTTTATCACTGCTCCCATACTACCAAATTTTATGATAAAAAAAACTGCACAGATAGCAATCCCTTTTCTAGTTACATTCTATTTTTAACAAAAATATGATTCATAACAAGCTAGTTTCCTGTTTTCATATCTCGCAATCTATCTGGGATAGACAAATATATAATTTTGTCTCCCAACTCTGCTGTTTTTAAAGAGGGGTTTTCCGTTTTTTAATAATAATGTTGCATTGTATTTTCTTGTTCAGGCATTCTTTTATGTATTATTCTAGGTCTATCTCGTAGAACCTGTAGCTATAAGTTCTCTGGGTGAGTTGTAATTCCATAAATAAATTTGAGAGAGAAATTCTTTTTTACCTATAATTTGTTCTTCGTTTGATACTTTTTTTTATCTTTTAAGACTGTCGAAGTGTTATTATGAATAGATCTTTTTAAAATTTACCAACCCTTATTTCAATAATTTATGAAAATTTGTCTCTTCATTAAAAAAGACAACTACGGTATAAAATATTGCATAATCACTAATTCTATGACACTTCAATGAGTTTTAGTTCTTAAATATTATTTTATACTTGTTGAATAAATCCATTTTTTTATGACGTTAATAATACTTGTCTAAAAAAGACAAATTTTTCATAATTCAGTTTTTTAAATTCCTCGTATATATATAGTAAAAGAAAAAAAACTTATTTAATTTAACATTTGAGAAAGTTTTGCAATTTGAATTGAAACTTTTTGATCCGTCTCTTTCTATGTTAAAACTTTGTACTCATACAAAAACAGAAATGTGTTGTTCACTGTTTCATTAAATCCAAACAAAGCTAGTCAATGCTGTCACGTGACTTCATACGTGTGCCAAGTTGCGTCTTAGATCTAACGAGCACCCGAACAATTCATATGTTGTATATAACTGCTTTTAATCACATCATAAAAGTTTGTTTTTAAACACGAGGGTTGTTCGTTTAATAGTGGCAATCCCATTAATTTTCATAACTGCTACAAAAGAAATGCTCTCGTAGAAATTTTGCTGTTTCTTATTGTAGTCACAGGTGTTGTGCATAAATCTTTTTAATAGTAATGGTTGTTGTAATGTTCTTGTTTTAAAATACCTGTGTTGTCAGAGGATGAAAACGAACTTTGTTACTTGCGGAATTATAAAAATGCTTGCGAAGGCATCTTTTTTATGTACTCAGATCAAAATTACAGGATTTTAAGTTCAGTCTGTGGTAGATGGCGGAGTATATGTCAACTCCTTCAAGCTAATATGCCAACTCTGCAGGCGGTACGATAAATTAGTTAGAGAATTTATATTACTCATTTGATAAATGTCTTGTATTTTAACATTTTAATGAGAGTATTTCGAATAACTTGTAGCCACTTCTTTCGCACACATCTTGTTGTGCATTCTGTTTTAAAAAAGAGCATGAATATTGCTCATTGGCAATTTGACTCTCTTTCAAGAGTACAGCTCTTAATAATTTCCAAACCTCAATTCGTTGTCTTTTCATCACTGTGAAGGCCTTCCCCCATCCCAACAAAGAAGAAAAAAATACTGGAACCAAACAGTATGGAGTAAAAGCCAGAATTTACCGGTTCCACTTCACAGATAGACTTGCCACAATTAAAACTTCAATCCTCGTAGTATGCATAGTAAATATATGTAATATTATATAGAAATGTATTCGTGATTTATGACAAATAGTGGTACTTACGTGCTATCGCAACAATCGCCAACTCTATTAATAACTCGCCAAGCTGGCAACCTGGATTTCCTATGGGTCGTGTGCACTGAAATGGCAACCATGTGCTTCGTTTCATATAATGTCGCCAAAAGGTTGCGATAATACGTAAGTTCCCAAATAGTTGATTCAATTTCATAAATCGTACTGTGACAATTTTGTGATATCGTACTATTTACGAACAATGTCAATCACATCTTTGTGTGCTGCTTTAATTGAGCTTTCTGTAGACGTTTCAATAGATATTGAACTAATTTTTTGTGTTGTTAAGGGCCAAAGTGTCTGTGCTAATCCTAGGTTATCTCATTATCTGTTAACGTAATTTTCTAAAAGTATTTGTGCATAAAATTGTCACTGTGTGTAGTTTATGCATTTTCATGTTGCATTATGTATGCGTGTGTATTAACTTCCTATAAATACTTTTTCATTTTGGTGCAAATTTTACCTTTCAATATCATACAATTTTCTTATAACCCTCCTCAAGGCAAAAAAACGACTTGTACAGTTAAAAAAGTGGAGCACAAAAACCATAGAATTTCAGTTAACAATAAATTTTACATATATTTTAAGATATTATTGTTAAGTTATTATAATTCATTTTTCTTTCTTTATTTTTTTTTTAATCTTTAAATTTTCTTGACTGCTTAATCCTTTTGAAAAATCCTACAAAGATTTAGTGTAAAATAAGTTAGTTTGTTTATTTAGAAAAACATACATTTTTCAAAAACAAAGAACTCGCACTTTTAAAAAAAATTTTGCCAACCACAGTATTTTGTCATTGCTGGGCTGTTAACATCGCACCAACAATAACAAAATGTACTTGATTTTTTTTTAATTCTAAAAAAAACAGGAATAGGCTTAGATGTTTGAATGAGGTAAAAAAAAATTTATTCAGGACTCAAAAAGTTTTTAAAATCACAATCTTGAAAACTATAAAAAGTCACAATATAATAAAGTCAAATAAATATAAATTATGTGTATTATTTTTTCATGAAACAGAATCATATTTTCCCATTGTTCAATTAAAAGCCTTTTTTAACAAATTAAATATTTTAAAGATTCAAATGAGTAGTATTTTTTTTTAACAAAATTTTGGCATGCATTTATTGGGTCTTATTTTTAAAAAAAATTTGTTTAAATGTAATGCAAAGTGCAGAAGAGATTATTTTTAATATTTTAGCTTTTTAATTAGAAGCAAAATAGACAGAACATTATAAAATATATAGTTTTTAAATTTATACATAATCGATAATGATAGCATGATTATTTCAATCAATGTCATTAAGGGGGTTCACCCATGTGATGAGTTCAAAAAATCATTTTTTTTTTTTCATAAATTGCTTCCTTAACATGTTTAGAATACAGTGATAAGGTAATTATTTTTTTTAAAAAAATCGTCCTTATAAAGAAGCGTGTTAGAAAAAACAGCTTTTCCCGGGGGCTCAGTTGGCAATCAAAGGCGGGGCCCTTTTGGGGAATCGGTTTGATATCATTGACCGTTCTATGCAAATATACGTTCATACAAGTATAGACTAGTTTGTAGAAGTTTAAAAAAGGAAATATCTGTAGTTATTAAATATTTCGTCGCTTGTTTTAGGCACCCCTGATTGAGGGGTAAGTTTTTTTCTTTTTTTTAAATCGGACTTGAAACTTCAAAGGGTTTTTTCCAAAACTTATTTTTTCAAACTTTCCTCCATCATATCTCAAGAACGGTTTGACCGAATGACTTCAAGTTTATAGGGTAGACTTAGAACATATATACGCAACAAATGGACTACGATCTTTCCAAAACTCAAAATATTTCTATTTTTTTTCATAACAAAAACATACCAAAAACCCCTGAGGGGAAAAACCTTTTTTTCAAAGGCTAAAAATCAATTTTGGTATTTTCAATTGAGTATTGTCCATTTGTTCCCATTTAAGCTTACAGATTAAAATGCCGTTAGTTTTTTTTTTTTTTTCAAGTAAGCCAATCAGCCAGAATCGTGGAGAAAGAGAGCGCGTCCATTTTTTCGAGGCGGGTGTGTTCAGGCCTATAACTCACACTTTGGAATTTTTTGGTAAAAATTTATATACATACTCTTAAAATACATATAAATAAATCATAAAAAACTTAAAGTTCTATCTTTTTACTGGTCATCAAAAAAAATTCCTTAAAAATGCTTAAAAAACAGGCCTTCACATGAGAGAACTAGGGATGGCGATCTGAGATCAATTAATCAAATAATCGATTTCTCGGGCCAAAAACATCGATTTTTTTTAAATCGATATGTAGCACTGAATCGATTCAGTGAATCAAAATTTCATCCTAGAAAATCAACATTCAATTTTTTCTGTTTTGGTAAAAACCATAAAATTATTTTCAATTAGTTGAAACACCGGAATGTCAGGGCTTAAACGAATAATTTAAACACTATTTATTACAGGCAGTTGTGCACCTGAAGTAAGATCCTATATTTTACTACAAGGACATGAAAACTTCATCATCACGTTCACTCAATAGCCATGATGTATATGAGTATCGTGGGATCATCTGTTCCTTGTGAGCGCTTTTTTTCCATTGCCGGCAACATCGCAAGTCTTGAGCGGAACCACTTGGATCCATGTAGACTTGACAGACTATTGTTTTTAAAAAGCTTCGATATTAAGCATTGGAAACTATAAGCTATATTATCTGTTTTCTAAACTTTTTAATGTAACAAATACATTTATAAAATAAATGTCTTCTTTTATACCTTATACTTTGATATGGTAATAAAATTAATTGTAATTGTCAAATTCCCTGAACTAAAACTCCATGATTTTACTGGTAAGAGATCATCTATTAAGGTATCTTTCTTGTTTTTCATAAAATTGATTTATATTCGTATTGTAAATGCAGACTTGAAAAAAATCGATTTTTTTTGAAATCGATCTTTTATACCTCGATTTATTTGTGAATCGATTCATTAGGTTACGATTCGAATCGATTTAAAAATTGATCTTCTTAGGAAAGAATCGCCATCCCTAGTGAGAACCCCCTTAAACATTAACTTTTTTTTTTCCCAAATCAGTGAAAAGTACAAAATTCAGAAATAAACCATTGATTAATCATATGAAATAACACACAAATTTTAATCATTTCCTGTAATGTACTCTTTACTAATCTACTAAATTCTATGTTTATTCTATACTCTACCCAAAACCCTTGCTGAATAATATGAACTACTGCTCATTAAACCAATCTAAGCATCAAATTCTTCACGTGGTGTAATAATGAGTAAGGTCTCAGAGTGTATACCTTTCTTGTTACCTAGATGAAGTCTCCTCTGCCACCTTTTCACCTATCAGGTTACTCTAGGGAAGTCTAGGAACACAAGGAACGAACTACACACAAATATATGGCTATTCAAAGAATACTGAACACACAAAACCGTTCAATCTCAGAGCTTGTAACACAAATAAAATATTTAATTCTTCGTTAATTTCACTTCATTTTGGCTTTCTTGACAAATTGGTTTTTATTTCGATCATTCTGCTTGTATGATATAGAAGTATCAGCATACTATAATAATTAGTTTTTATTTCTCAATAAGCTTGTATTTATATAAATATATATTATTATGTATGTATATATATTTTTCATTCAATATATATATAATACATACATATATATATATATATATATATATATATGTACTAAAAAGTATTATATTTAAAAATAAGTATTAATAGAGACTTATTTTCCTTTATAACAAGTAATATAAAAAAAAAATTTTAAGTCAATTTCTACTTAGATCAATAAAGAAAAATTTTATTTTAGCTACTTTTTATTAATAGTTACAATTAATATAAATATGTATATAAATAGGGCAGAATCACACCATTAAGTAGTAATTAATTTTTATTAATTATCATTAAAGTATCGTATTGTCATCCAAAACAATCGTGTCTATAAAATTTTAGTTCAACTGAATGCTTTAAAACGTCAGAAAAAAACCTTTTCAAGTTTTGACACATGTCGCCAAAAGGGTCACTAAGTCACCAAAAATGATGCCAAAGTGGCTGTATTTGTAATTCTTTAAATGATTAGCTTTAATCAATTAATTTTTATTAATTATAATTAAATTACTGTATTGTCATCCAAAATAACCATGTATATAAAATTTCAACTCAATTGAGCGCTTTAAAAGGTATTTTATGAACGATTGAAAAAATTCCACCAAGATAAATAAATAAATATATAAAGAGTGTGAGCTAATAGTGTGTGTAGGAAGTGGAAAATTTTTCCTGTGTTGAAACGCAATTCATCAATAAATAAAAGTATGAAAATATTATTAATGAATTTGTAACAAAACAACTAAAAAATTTTCATTGGTTTCATTAATATTCGCATTATTCTGTTTGTTATTACTTCATTTCAACAAATTTATTCTTTTCTGGTGAGTGCTATATATATAGTTTTCAATAATCTCTACAGAGAAATGAAAATGACTTAAACATTAAAAATAAGGGGCATATAGATATTGGAAACTCAAAGAGATGGAGATGCTGCAATATTAAAAATCGATGCTGACTGAGGACAACTTTTAATTTGATATAAAAGTAAGATTTAACTAGTTTTATGGCTAATCACAATCTTTCCTCTCCCTTTTTTCTGTTTATAATACTGACCAAACACCTATTGAAAATAATGAATAGAAGTTCTAAATCCATTATAAGAAAATAGTAACTCTAATCTGAAGATACATTCAACAATGAGCAAGTTATTGCCAGATTCAAAACCCATATACAGATTCAAAGTTATATTAATACAGGCCAATGTATAGCATAGCAATAAGTAGAAAATTATTTTTTGACTAAAATAAGTATAAACCAAATATATTAAGTTAAGTGTTAAAATTATAGGAATAACATTAAGAATATTTTTTATATTTGTCTACACTATAATACCAATGCTAAATGAAAAATTATAAGAATTGAATATGTAGGCAATTAAATGTAGATAATACATGGATGTTTGAAGATTTATTATATGTTCTTTAATAATAGTTAACCACTAACTATATACAAATAGGAATTTAATCCTTTCAATACAGAATTTCCTTATACAAATAAATCAGTGTTTCTCAAACTTTCAATATTTGAGACCAAATTTTTAGTCATAATTCTCATCGCCCCCTCCTCCATACAATAGCAATGTATTGATTTTAATAATAAAGTACTACGACTTTAATTATAAAGCGTGCAAATTATCAAAAAAAAAAGTATTAAATTTTTAAAATCTTATACATTGCAAGTCCATGGAGTCACTGGTAATTATTAAACTTGTTCTTAAATTAGTATTGTTAAATTAATTAAATACATTAAGCACTACTGATACATTTACAATTATATTACGAGGTAGGATTCAAAAGTTCCCGGATTGAGAGCCTGTAACGAGAAAACTTTTTGCAGGGAGACCGACTACAATAACATTTCTGTGTCACTACATTCTTCACCTTTTCTAAAAAAGTTTGTCCCAAATCACTTGATCGGTGCCTTGCCATAGTCCTATTTTGTAGGTGGATGCATGTAGTAGCCGGCAATTGAAATAAATTGCGTTTGTTGAGCAGAAAATAATATCAAATTTTGTTTTGGCTTGGAAAAGAGTGCTACGGAGACTTACGAAATGTTAAAGCATGTTTAAAGCAGTGATACATAATCTCGAATGCAAGACTTTGAGTGGCATCGACGTTTCTGAGAAGGCAGGGAAAGTGTCAAAGACGACGAATGATGTGGACGTCCATAGACTTCCCGCACCACTGAAAAAATTGAAAAGTTTTCTGCGGTACGTAAGAATATGCTTCAAACAACGACGGGTGGCCGCGGTAGTCGAGTGGTATGGGTATCGGATCGTGGCTTGCCTTGTCCCGAGTTCGAGCCCAGTACCACTAAAGACCCGCCGTCTAGGGCAACAATGCACGTTAAATCTGTCGAGAGCTGAAACGTCCTCCCGTTGGTGTGGTGTGATAGTTAGGAGAGGGGGGTGCCAGCTCAGGTGTCGTCCACGTCACTTGACCATGGTTCAAAATTACGTGGTCCGTCAACAAAAGCCCTCGTGTAGCTGAAGAGTGCGACGTTAATATTCAATCAATAAATCAAACAAACAACGACGGGGTGAAAAGGAATGCAACTGTTTTGCCGTATCCTTCTTACTCCCCAGATTTCGCTCCCTGAAACTTCAGAATATTTCTTGAACTGGCACGTCACTTGCAGGGTCGTCGATTTCAACTTGCAGATGTAGTTAAAAGTACATCGTAGGCTGAATTAAAGGACATGGCAAAAAATGAATTCCATAAATGTTTCGATGAGCTTTACAAGTGATGGAAAAGGGTGTTGTGTCAAAATGTATTTTGTTTTGCTTCATTTTAATAAATTAATAATATTTTTAAATGATGTTTTATTTTCGACTTTTCAATATGCTCGCGCCCCCTACGTAGGTTTATCATGCCCCCAAGGGGGGTGTACCTTACAGTTTGAGAAACACTGAGGTAAATATCAATAAAATCAATCGGATATTTTTATCAATACGGTATTTAACAAAATTATGTAATGAATGAGAAACTTTAACACTATTGCAGTTAAATTCTCATTTCTTTTGTCATAAATATTAGTACTCATTACATTAATCAATATAAACACGATGAAACCAATTCAAGCAAAAAAGTATAATTAGAATATTTCTTTATTTTAAATCTCATAATAAACGTTGCGCAGGATTATTTTTAAACTCGAACATTTTAGAGAAACTGTTGGTTAGTGCAATAACAAAACAGTCAACTCCTAAGTCCAGTAAATATTTGTCATGCTTATGGCATAAGAGACAAAGAGTTGCGTAACTTTGATGTGTATATTTTAGCTTTTATTATCTCCACATCCTATCTCTTGTCAGCTTAAGAGTTTCTGGACCTAAATATTTTAAAACTCTCAGGCTTAGTCCTCAGCTTTAGAAAAGACGAAGTTTTAAATATTTGGAAAAGTAATGATAAGAACGATATCGCGCAGAGTAAAACCCCAATAACTACGGATTAAAAGAAATTATTTACGCATCTCTGGTATATTTAATGAATGTATAAAGTTTTATAAAGCTACAGTAATATGTTTCAAGTGAAGTGGAAAGTTCTATGCCCAGGAATAAAACTATTATTTTCAAAAACCAACAAAAGTAATTCTTGAGACTAGGGGAAAATTTTTCATTTTAAGTTTCTCTTTTTACAGTTTTAAGACCTTTTATGGTAATATTTTTAGTGTTTTGTCACCTGAAGTATATATTGTTTAGAAGCTATGAAATGAAATTTAGTTCAGTTGTATATAAACAACGCTTCATAAAATTATTTTAATAAAATACAATGAAATTTAAGAAATAATAACTGCAAAAACTATATATACAGACTTTTAACAAACTTTACTTTATATATTCAATTCGTGTTATGTATCATTTATCATATCAGATTACTGAATTTAAAATATTTCTTGCAATTGCTTTCTGAATTCAAAATATACTTCATGTTGTGACTCGAGAAACTATTATTGCTCGATTTCAATATTCTTTTATTTTTCTTTGATACGCAGGATAAATGAGGCTATTTACAGTTATGAATTAATGGAGCTATTTGCACAAAATGACTAATTATTTGAGCATAGCTCCGTAAAGATAAAATATTATACAGTTCTTTTCTTAGCGTAAAACGTAAACTACTTAAAATATTCTCCAATACTTAACTAAAATTCTGCTGCCAGATTCAAAAGGTAATAAACAAACGCGAAACAAATATTAAACAATATCGTTGTTGCTATTACTGATGCCACCTGATCGGCAAAAGCCAGATCACGGTCCACGAAATTCATCATGGCAAAGGGCTAAGTGATGCCTGTCGTCAGCCGTGGCTTTGAGCACCATACAGGTGACAGTACGATTTGGCTTGTCTCCACCCCAACTTTGAGGGAGGACACCTGGGGGTGGTCAGGGGCCTCCCACCTCTCTACCCCTTCCACCAACCATACGAGAGGTTATGCGGCTCGACGGCTCTTTAGAGTACCCCCATGCCGCAAAGGCACTATATATTCACAAACATCCATGTCTTCTCCGGATTCGAACCCAGTCCCTACGGCACCGCAGTCAACGTCGCTAACCACTATACCTGTTGGGCGACTTAAACAATATAAAATAGGAAATGTGGAATTTATTAGGAATGGCAACACTTCACATACTTCAAAAGACTTTTAAAACATATGAGATAAACACTTTTTTCCAAAAAGTTCCAATTAAAAAGGCCACACTTCCATCTAATAGTATACTTAAATCTTTGCTCAATGGGCTAAATTCACGCTACGTCACAGTTACATAATTACAAAAATGTGATTCCAGCCAATAACTCCATTAATTCATGCGACCTCATGGTTACACGATTAAAGTGACTAAATGTTTACAGCCAATCAGTTCCTGCCCTTCACTGTTGCCAGCTTTTGCCTTTTACTGAAACTTTATTTTAATAAATACATATTTTTCAACAAGATAAGGCATACATACATAAACAAAATAACATGATTTAAAAATACGCCTATAATTTACGATTTCTTTTTTTTCTTTATTTTGAAAACTTTTTGAAGAATCTTAATGTTTGTGAACAACTTTAACCAATTATCAAATTTAAAACTTTGTCTAAATTTTACAAATGGAATGTGCGGTGCGCGCGACAAGTACGAAGTCTAATGTCAGTTTTGAATTCAATAGAGAAAACGTGATTGCATTAGTTATGTGAGTTATGAATTTTTTTTCACGTTACACAGTAAAAACTATGTGTAATATTTCAGCTTTGATAATATTTTAAACAATTTACTTAAAATATCCTATAATTATTCATAATCAACACTAACGCATAAAATTTTTTAAAATAATTTACATAAACTCCTTAAGAAAATAGTGTTTATAAACGACTTAGTTAATGCAATTATTGTGCTTGTAATTATGAAAATTAATTACCTTTTACGGAAAATATCATTTTTCAAAATGAAGTTTTTAATTTTTAGTAACCGTATATTCAATATTATAGTGTGTCATAATAACATTCCAAATAATTGATTTAATAAATTTGCATAGTTTCGCAATTAGTTTGTCTATTCTTTAGTAACATAATACAATAAGATGTCCATCACAAGTTATTAAAAATTTAAAAGTTAGCTTCAAATCCATTATATGTTGTTAAGAGAGATCTGATACTATTACTTTCGAATACATTATTTCCTCAGAAACACAAGACTACAAAAAAATGCGAAAAACACACAGAAAATTAACCCTTTTAAAGAATTGTTAAAGAGTATTTTCTATAAATTATGAGAAAATATATTTTAAATTGATGCAGTTAAGAAATTTCTCAAAACTTTGTGACTTCTGATTCTAACGAGTTTAAAAGTAGAATCTGCTAATTTTTCAGTATGAATGTGTAACTTCGGAAAGTATTAAATTTCAAGCAACAACCCGGAAACTCAAAATAACATATGACACTGAAAATCGAATACTAAAAAGTGGTTTGCAGAAAGTTTGCTTCAGGGGAAAATTATTGTTTATGCTTTCAAAAATCAAGTTTTAAATTTCACCGCACATTTGTTTTAATGAAAAGCATACATTAATATTTAATAAGATGCTAATGTTATACAATATATGAATTATTAATAATTTATACAATATACTTTAGAAAGATTATAATGAAATTTGAATGAAATACTCAGAACGTAATAATGACTCCTTATTAAATCTACTGGAGCTCAAGTTCTTCACGTGCGTTAATGAGGCGTGAAATTTGAGAAAAGGATGCCAACTCATGTGTCGACTTTGTTATTCGGTTGCAGTTCAAAATCATGAAGCGTATTGATTGTGTTGAGCGGATTTTTGCGTCAGGCAGAAATGAGGAGTCGGACTCCATTAAGGTTCTCTGTGTGTGTGTGTGCTACCTCCTATTTTGAAATTCATGAATGAAATGTTTTAATCAGGGAAAACTCGTTAAATTTGCTGTGCATTCACTTCATTCACACTCTTCTTCTTTATAAACTTCGTAACTAAAAGGGATAATTCGAACAACTTTATATACGTTGCTTATGAATAAGCGCAAGACCCTTTTCATAAATTTATTATGTAATCAATTATGTATTAATCAACGAAATATTTCAAGCCGAGAGGAAAAAAAATTTCACATAGCCTCTTCTTTCACGGGCTAAAGATATTTCTTTTTAAATCTAAGCTATTATAATTGTTTGAATGTAATATAATGCATCTAAATGTGCTAAAAATAATAAATATTTCTGAGGATTTTTGAAGAGATGACTTCTTTAGGCGCGTTTTGCTGAAGAGGGAATCTAAATTAAGCGTCAGGTTCGGCTGAGTTAAGCTCATTCGGATTCAGTCGGCTCCAGTCGGCAATCGTGCTCGGGTCGTTTAATTTGGAATTACAAACTTTTTAGACGCGTGTTTTTTTTGTTGTTGTTGTTGTTTTTTCTTTTAAGTAAAAATTTCATGCGCACTTTTTTTCGTGAAATTTTATTTATTTTTTTTAAATATTACTGTCATGCAGCCCACTTCCTCTCCCCTCCAGCAAGTGAACGAGAAAAGAGAAGGACAAGCGAAAATGATTGGGAAAAAAGATTATTCTTTTGAAGAAGATTGAATATAAGAAGAAACGAAACACACACAAAGGGATCTATTTTTGATTCAGTAGAAAGAGGATTTAAGCGTATAAATGAGCCAAAAGAGTTAAAATGCGAAATTTTAATGAAGCTCATTGGTGAGAAATTTGACAATATTTTTGTTTATATTAGTGATAACAATTAAGAGATTACGATAAAAATAGAAACATTAGTTGCGAAAAAGTACGATTGCCTTCTCCTTTTGTTTGACTTAGAGAATTTTAAAAGTAATCGGGGCTCTCACAGGGCATAAGTTTTCATATCCTTAGATAGTATGCGACGTTATATAAGTTATATAAACGGTTGTTACATATTATTGCAACCATGTGCTTCCTTTCATATAATATGGGCGATATTATATGAAACGAAGTACATGGTTGTCAACTGAGCGAGTACTACACATGTGAAATCAGGGTTGCCAATTGGGTGAGTTATCTTGAACGTTGACATTGTTGCGATAGTACGTAAATACCATATAAACATATATAAAATATAATCTACATAAGTAATTTGTATATGCATATTTTTAAATAATTAGATTAATTGACATTTAAATTGTATATACTCATATATAACTATTTATGAATGCATGATTATTTTGACATTGATCTGTACAGTAAATGGATGAAATAAACAAAGCCACCGATGAATGAACATGAAAAAAAGAACTACTTAACGCCTATATGTGAAAATGACTTAAAAGAAAATATAGCGCATCCGAACAATTGGATCCTCTTGCCCAGAATAAATTAGTAGATTTCACTTCTATCTTGTGCTCAAATGCACATAATTTTTTTTAGTTTTTGTGTAGGAATATAATTTTTTGTATTTATATTTATAATCTTAACAGACATAATACGGCCAATATGGTAATACCATAATATGGTTTTACAATAACTTTACTTAAATTCTTCATTTAATACTTCAAATTTAAGATTAATATATGGTGTGTTATATTTAAATGCATTAATAATTCAGTGAATATATATACTATGTTCCTTTATAGCTTTGAATATTTTTTCACAGAATTCAAGCGATATTTTTTAAGCAATTATGTTTCAAAAATTTTATCCCTCATTAACAACTCTTTGAGACCTTTAAAACTCATTTAGTAAAATCATACATAAAGTAAACACTAATATTTTTAATTTTTGTTTATTTCTTCGATCACACTAAACAAGAAATTAAAACAAGTAATATGTATAAAAAAAATTAAGCCAATTCCTACTCAAGTCAACAAAGAAAAATTTCATTTTAGTTACTTCTTATAAAATAATTAAAATTAATATAAATATATATATATATATATATACGTATGAGAGAGAGAGAGAGAGACAGAATCACAATATGAAGTGACAAATAATTTTTATTAATTATCATTAAACTATCGTATTGTCATCTAAAACAATCGTGTATATAAAGTTTCAGTTCCACTGAATATTTAAAAAAGTGAGAAGAAAAAATCTTTTAATTTTTTGATCCAAGTCTCTAAAAATAAAGCCAACGTGACTGCATCAGGAATTCTTTAAATAAATAGTTTCAGTTAATTAATTTTAATTAAATTATCGTATTGTCACCCAAAAAATCGTATATAGAAAATTTCAGCCCAAATGAGCGCTTTAAAATGAGAGAGAAAAAAACCTTTTAAAGGTTTGACACAAGTCTCCAAAATGGTTGCTAAGTCTCCAAAAATGATGCTAACGTGGCTTTATCTGTAATTCTTTGAATACTTAATTTTAATCAATTAATTTTTACTAATTATAGTTAAATTATGTATTGTCACCAAAAATAATAGTGTATATAAAATTTCAGCTCAATTGAGCGCTTTAAAATGTATTTTATTAACGATTGAAAATTTGAATTAGATAAATATATAAATACTAGCTAGATGGCCCGGCGTTGCACGGGCTTCTTCAAGTGTACAGCTTTATGCCTTGGAAGATTCCCCTTCCCTTTCAGTGTAAGCACTTCCTAGTGTGTGTGTGATTTCTATATTAATGTCATTAAAATTCTCTTTTTCGAAGTTTCATTCACATCTTTGTCCTGTCGGGCGGGTCTGTCTTCTTGCCACTTTGCTCGCGTTGCAAGGGTTTTCCGTGGGTACAATTTTTTCCCTATGGAAATTTTCCCTTTCTCTCTGGACACCAATACTTCTGTGTGTGTGTGTTAATGAGTGATGTGAGTTAATTTTTATTTATGTCATTCAAATTCTCTTTTTAGAAATTTCTTTCACTTCTTCTCTTTGTCAGACAGGTTTCTTTTCCCTCCGTTCAGTCCACCGTTGCATGGGTTTTTTTAAGCATAAAACCCCCTTTTTTCACCGAGGGATAAGATCTTTTTTTTCTTCAAATTTCTATTTTCGATTAAAAATTTACAAGGCTAATCCAGTTTTGTTCTCAAGAAAACAGACAATGTACGAATTTATTATTAAATAAATAATTTAGCAATAAATAATAAAACGCAATATAACTTTAATTCTTAAAAAAAATTTTAATTTATATCAATTTTCGTTAAATAATGAATCAAAAAATGTGTACCGTAAACTATGAAACGACTGTTTTTATCTGGATGTTTGATTTTTCGATTAAATATATGGAACTCTGAAAAAAGAACTATGGGAGGAAGCCTAAAAATTTGTTTACATTCCTTGTATAAAAAAAGATTTAAAAGGAAACAGTACTATTTAATAAAAACAAGGCAGCATTTTCCTATAATTTAAGATTTTTCGGTAAATTATTTCTCTAAGAGAAAACTATCAGTTGCGATGTATTATTAAAAACTAAGATCATTTTTTTTTAATTATTTTATACATGAAACAATGTGAATACTTTCTTAAAATTCAAACTAATAAATTGGATTTGGAAAATTACTGGAAAATTCATTATTCACAATCATTATTAAAAAAAACATTCAAAAAGAAAACATCTTTTTATCCGACAGAAAAATCTTTTATCTCCCTAAGTACTCTGTGTAAGTTGTTTTACCACGCATGCGCTATAAGCGCTCAAACTCGTGTGTTCTGAGGCAGTTTTCCCATAATTCACTATTACTCTTACCACTATACACCAACTTTTTTCGTTGTATTTTTACGGCTCCCAAAGACGGAAAAAATACATCTTCTTTAAAATATTTTATGTATAAAGAAAGCAGAATTTTTTTTTAAGTTTTATAATATTTTGTTTCAAATTAACTTGGCAGCGTTGGAAAAGGTTAAAAAAATGTACCAATCTGCTTGAAAAATAGTTTTATCTTTTTTTAGGAATTTAAATTAGAAAAATTTAATGCATTGTAGAAATTAAGATTTAAAAAATATATTTCAAGTTAATCACATGTTAAAAGCATTTATTTTTTAAACAAAGTTAATTAATACAGTCAATAGAGCAACGTCATGAAATTCCATTTTGGCTGAAAACTGATTTTCGACGCCAACTTTTGTCATTGTTGTAACAATAGTGTTACAGCAATGCAGACAAATCAAAGTTGGCGCCCAAAACTGGTTATAACAACTGGTTTTAATTAATATCTTTTTAACTAATTGCGATATCGGACCGAATTGTAAATCTAAACCATTCTCGAATCCACTTGAACCCACACAAAAAATTTCATCAAAATCGGTCCAGCCGTTTAAGAGGAGTTTAGTCACATACACACGCACAGAAGATTTTTATATATAAAGATAGAGAGAGTGAACTAATAGTAGGAATTGAAAAAAAACTCATTTTAAAAAATGCTAGGGATGAAGTAAAAATAAAACTTTCTTTCAATCATCTGAGTTTCTGAAATTATTTATGTTAAAAGCATCTTTTCATCGTGCTTCTTTGTAAATAGCCCTGAAGTGAAATTAATGTGTGTTTAATATAATTTAACATATGCTACTTGTCACAAGCTTTAATTATGAAGCTACTTATAAGATATCATTCTTTGATTTACATATGAATAATATTTTAAAAAAATCGTTATACAAAGTGTTTATTCTTTGAAAATAGTTTTGTAATTTGATAAAGCAAAAGTTTGTATTACATTATTTTCGATATTCATGTGTTTGTTTTGGTTCTTTTTAATTGAGTATTGAAACACATTTTCTGTTTTATTTATCAATAATAATCTTTTATGTAACACAGGGGTGGGCAACTGTTTTTAGCTCGCAGGCCACATTGTAAGAGCGGAAGATACCGTGGGACCTCATATTTTTAAAATGAATACATTCATTTTAGAAAATAATAAGTATAAATGAAATAAAATATAGGGTGGTTTAATTTGATTTATTTACTGCGCTAATTTCCTATTGCCTATAAGCAAGCACATTTAACTTTAGAAGCAGTTTAATGAGACAAATGTACTCTCTGTCACTCTTTTCTATAATTTTTTTTTCATCAGAGGGAGATTTCCTTTTGTAATTTTTATCACAGCCTGCATGTTTAGGTCAACCAACCTGACATTATATTTGTTCTTTTTGATCATGTCGCAAAGTAGACCTTGTTCACAAATATATGTCGATCCAAATATAAAGAACAATTTCTCCGCTAATTTCTTTATACATGGAAATTATTTAGCTGACAAATACCGTAAAATCCGGTGTAAAACGCGCACCGCCGTATAACAAGCACCTATACTTCCAAGCTGCAATTTTTAGATTTTAGGTATATTCTCCGTACAAAGAGCACTCCCTTTTTTTTTACGAAAAAACCTGAAATGTACGTGTGCAATGCGCTTGTTTTAGTCCTTTATTCGAGGCATTATCTTAAGTTTTAGAAAAAAATAGTATGCTTCTAGAATTACAACCCTTTAAGTTCATTAGAGAAATGTCATTTCTTCTAAATAAACAGTATTTAGATACATGTAGAAGTCTAATATTTCTTCTATATCATCTTCGTTTATTTTTAAAACTCACTTTTATACCCGGAGTTTAAGGCTGTGTTCTCGGTTAATGTTAAAGAATAGGACACGAATTTGGAACATTTTTTCAGGTATAAAAAATATAAAAAAATTAATATGATATTCTGGATTCACTATCTTTTAAAGAGCCGTATTTTTTACCATATTTCCCCATTTTTAACCGAGTTGATTCCTTTTTTCTGGTACAAAATGTTTTTCGTGTTTTTTCTCCTGTATCGTAATGTTAAATGGGCTACGCCTTCACGTATTAAAACGAAAAAGAAAATATTCATGGAATATTTTGAAATTTTTAAAAACACAATAATGTTTAAAAGAGGTATGAGCTAAGATATTACAAATTTCCATGGAAATTGAAACTTTTTTTTTGTCTGAAAATGTGGTTTGCGTTTAGTTCAAGCTCTCATACTTTTACCGAAGACAGCCTTAACGCTCACCCGTACATTTCGATCTTACCTTTTGTATTAAAAATGCGTGTTATACGCCGGATTTTCGGTATTTGAATAAAAGTCATTGTCATATCATTGAACATTTTCTTCCCACTGTGATCTGACTTCAGGTCAATAAATTCAAGCTGCAGCACTTCGGATGCTTTATCTATACCAGCGGTTATGGGATAACAGGAAAAATTCAATGTAGGCTAAACTTTTTAAAATCCTGAAATCTTCTGGTGAATTCATCCTCCAAACTCGCTTGATGATCTCTTAGTAGAAACACTTTCAGGTATCTCCTTTGATTAGGAAAACAAAAATCTGTTTTCCTAATAGTAAAAAATAAAAGAGACGAATCTTTAATCGGCACGAGAAAGAAATCTCGGTTCAAAACGGATTTTCTACATGTTTTGGAGGGCCGCATAAAAACTCTTTGCGGGCCGCTATCAACCCACCCCTGATGTAACATATGATTCCTTCTAAAAGTGTAACAATTTATCTAATTCTTGTGTTACAAATATTGATACAATGTTACTAATACTGAGAATGTACAGTAAATAAAATCTTTTATCAGTGTTTTATCAGAATATGCTGTATTTATATCTCGAAATAAATTCCAACATTCCTTTCCCTGCTGCCTCCATTTAAATGGAATATTTCTTAGAGAATTCCTGCTTTACAATACTTCTATTCTATTAGAATGTACTGTTCGGTGTCTGTGTGGGGAAAAAATAACATTTTTGCTAACTTTTTGCATGTGTTGAAGAACCACGCATGTGCGAATTTAATATGAAAATTTATGAATATTGATAGATTTAATGTGTAATTATTGTGTGTGTTGGATATATTACAGCTTTTTAAATTTCAATATGTATATTAATATAATTGTGATGTGTGTGCCTTGTCATGTGAGTTTAAAATGTGAATAATAAATTATTTTGATGTCTTTATTGTTGTCTTTTATTTATTTCATTTTCGAATATAGCGTCTATAAATATTCTCCTCGTCTGGCTTAAAAGAAATGGAATTTAACTATTCACGTATTTTTGGGTACTTGCATATTATCGCCTCAACCGCCAACTCTATTCGTAATCCCAATTTCTTATGTGTCGTAAGGGCTGAATTGGCATTCATGTGCTTCCTTTCATATAATGTCGCCAGCAGGTTGCAATCAGTAGCGCACACAGGAATTTTTCAAGGGGGGTCCGTGGTCGAAAGTTCACCATTCTTGTATCCCGCTCCTTTTGATTTTGTTGATTTTTGCGAACAAAACAAAAAATAATTATTGAATAAATAATTAGCATTAATTAATAAAATTAATCATTAATAACAAATATTTAATTAAATTTTCGTACTAAATACTTAGAATTATAATCAATCGGAAAAAATCAAGGGCTTTGGAGTGGGGGTGGGGGTCGGACCCCAGACCCTTTATGTGCGCCACTGGTTGCGATGATACTGTTAAGTAGATCGGGGTTCGGGATTTTATGCAAATCAGTCTCAAAGAGTAAGACAGTTCTTCAGGAGCTATGCAAATTTATTGTGCAAAACCAATCTTTGAAATACAGGATAAAGTACTCAAATTCACTTAATAAACATAGGCCTTCACACTTTCTACGGCGTGTTCAAATACAACTATCAGTGTCTAAATTACAAGCATGTTAGAGATTATTCACAAGCACTCGCTCGTCCTACTCAACAACCGAACTAATCACTAGTCGACTCTTCACGGTCAAAACAATACTACTCTTCAACGATCCAAACAAGACTAACTCAGTTTCGGCTATTTATAGGCCTCGCGGATTTTGCGTCATAGATCGTGATATTAGTAGATTTCTCATCTAACTTCCAGAAGAATTCGTAGAGTCACGAACTCGCCCAAAAGGGTCGTCAATATGGTCACCGTCACTAAAATGGTCACTAAAGTATTCAAATTGGCCACCAAGTCGCCAAAAATGAAGCCAACTTAGCTCTTTCGCCAAGATTTCGCCAATCGCCATTATAATGTAAGGAATGGCATTGCTTGCGAATATTAATTTTAACATAAAATAAATACAACATAGAGTAATATAATCGTATTACACACATCCAGATATAATCATTAACCTTTTTTAAGTATTATTTACGCAAAATTCGTAACAATACTAAGTGACTATTTTTGTAGTGCCGCCCATGCAGAATAGTGGTTAATGACGCTGACTGCGGTGTCGTAGGGCTTGGGTTCGAATCCCGGAGAAGACATGGATGTTTGTAAATTTATAGTGCCTTAGCGGCATGGAGGATCTCTAAAAAGCCCTCGAGCCGCATGTCCTCTCGTGAGGTTGGTGGAAAGGGAAGAGAGGTGGCTCTGACCCCACCCAGGGTATTCTCCCTCAAAATTGGAGTCGAACCGAGCCAAGTTGTACTGTCACCTGTATGGTGCTCAAAGCTATGGCTAACGACAGGCGTACAACTAGCCCCTTGCCTCGATAAATTTCGTGGGCCTTGATCTGATTTTACTAACGATCAGGTGGCATAAGTAACAATAACCTCTTTTTGCAATCAGATTAGCGAAGCACTAGTCTTTTTTGGCTGAACTGAGAGACAATTTGTCCATTGTAAATCTTACAACTACTGCATTTAGGCTTAATAGGGTTGTTAAAGTATAAAAATACTTATAAACTTGTCTCCTGCTTCAATATTTGGTTTCGATAGCGTGTTAGTGACAAAGAAATTAGTGTTTGCTATCAAGTAACTACAAATTCAATTGATTGATTGATTGAATATTAACGACGCACTTTTCAGCTACACGAGGGCTTTTGGTGACGGACCACGTAATTTTGAGCCATGGTCAAGTGACGTGGACGACACCTGAGCTGGCACCCCTCTTCTAACTACCACACCACACCAACGGAAGGACGTTTCAGCTCTCGACACAGATTTAACGTGCATCGCTGCCCTACACGGAGGGTCTTTAGAGGTACTGGGCTCGAACTCGTGACAAGGCATGCCACGATCCGATACCTGTACCACTTGGCTACCGCGCCCACACTACAAATTCAAAAAGAGGTTTTTAAAATTCTAATTCATACCGTTAAAATTCCCATGTGTTTTTAATTCATGTTGTGATTTTTAAAAATACTTCTATAAATATGGCCATCCCAAGATTCAGCTTATACAAAATCATATTTGCTAATATTAATATTCATTTTGCCAAAACATATAAAGATAGTTTTTAGAGCACAAAAAGTTTTAAAATAAAATAATCACAGCGAATATCTAGTCTGTATATATTTTTGTCATTTGTCTTTGCAACTGCATAACATTTTCTTTGACTTGAAAAAGGCTAAGAAGTTATTATCTTCATAATATAAGAAATTAGGTATTTCTCTGTTTCGTCAGCGCAGGCGATAAAATCGCCAAAAATGTTACACCACTCGCCAAACGGAATATTCTCTCTGTGATTTCTGTGAAAAATTACTACAAAAAACTTGTCCTTGTATTAGATCCTTGAGAATCTGCACAAGTATTTAAAAATTCGAAAAACTTTCAGTAAAGCAAACATATTAAAGCATATTAATTGCACAGTCGAATCATATAACTCAAAATTATTTTTCATGAATATCTTAGAAAAGTATTATAGAACTTTATGAATAGATTAATTATTCTTTATTCTACCGTAATTAAAACACAATAAAACCACATGAAGCATAGCGATGTTGGCTATTTTTTATTCTTTCAAAATGGATCACCAGGCTATCGTTACGGTCGATATTCATCTGAAGTTAGAAATATATTAAAACGAAATACATTTTAACAATGTGAAACACAAATTATAACACTTGTTTAAAGTATAATTATTGTTTTTCGCATGTAGTAGATAAAAGAGCAAATTTAGACGGAGAAATAAAAAGAAATTTAAGGAATAGCAATTCTCTATTTTTTTTTTCGAGTAAACACAGAGACAAAGAACGACTTTTTTTTTAACAATCTGCTAAATATATAACCACAACAAATATAATATTTTTCAAAACCATCATTTCTTTAAAAAATAAAACCATTTTAAAATAACAAATAGCAATCATGAACTAGGTGCACGTGATTTATTCAAAAACCTTTTTGCATTTCACAATTTATCAAGGTAACAAAATAAACTATTAATCATACACACAGAATGAAATTGATATCGAATCATCAAAATATCAAACCTGAGAGGCACACAATTAGTTCCAACTTAAAATTTTTCAAAAGTTAAAATAAATACTTGGCCTTTATTTTTAACTTGAAGAAGGGACACTAATATTTTTCAACTAATAAAATGCTATTTTTAAGCCTTATTTTTTCATTTTCAAATGTCAGCACACTTCTAACACAATGGACTAAATTTAATTGAACTTTCTCTAAGGTTCCACGTAAATGTATAACCGTTACCACAATGGACTAAATTATCCGTGTCAACTACTTTGAGATCTTCGGTATTTCACAAGATTCTCAAAATTATTTTAACATGTTACAATACAAAATATCATTTGATAATGTCAATATCAATATCGATACAATTTGATTGAATATTTACGTCGTACTGTTCAGCTACACGAGGGCTTTTGGCAACGGACCACGTAATTTTGAACCATGGTCAAGTGACGTGGACGACACCTGAGCTGGCACCCCCCTCTTCTAACTACCACACCACATAATATTAAAATAATAAAATAAAATACTACTGAATCTAAAATGATAATAAACTACTGAATCTAAAATGATAATAAACTACTGAATCTAAAATAATACTAAAATAAAATACTAAATCTAAAATGATAATAAACTACTGAGTCTAAAATGATAATAAACTACTGAATCTAAAATAATACTAAAATAAAATACTAAATCTAAAATCATAATAAAATACAAAAATAAAATACTAAATCTAAACTAATAGTAAAATACAAAAAAATAAAATATTAAATCGAAAACAATAATAAAATACAATAAAAATGAATAAAATAGAAATATTTAAAAATATTTGTAATGTTAATTAGTCAAAAATATTTTTGTAAGATAAGTTGATAATTACCGTACTTATTCGAATCTACACCACCATCGATTCTAAGCCGCACCCCAAATTCTCAAGGGTTTTTGGGGAAAAATAAAAGTAGTGTTAAAAGAGGTTTATCGATGTCCAATGTTTACGACAATTTTAAAATTTTAAATGAGAACTAATAAGAAGAGAATAATTAATTTATTTCACCAGTTTTAAAAACTTGCAAATAAATACTTGAATCTCTAATTGCTCTAACCATCATGTCATGTTCAATTTCCTCCTTCCAACAAAGTTTTCCACCATCGATTCCGAGCCACACCTGATTTTTAATGGCATTATCATTGGAAAAATACAACTTAGATTCGCGAATATATAAATACGGTATTAATGTTCCGCGTATCTGAGCCACTCTCTCCATATTTATAAATGTTAGAATTAGAAATAAAGTAATGTACAAAAAGAAAAACAGCTTCCTGATCAAAAATGAACGAACTGTATCATAAATTATCAGTTTAACACATTTGTGAGTATTTTGATTTCTCGGTTGTCAATGGAAAATGCGGAGTAAAAATATATTCGGACCTTTTTAAATCCATTTGAAATATTTACGGGAGAGTTTACTTTCTAAAAAAAAAATTAATTAAAAGGGCTGAACTTTCGGCAATTTTTATAAATTATTATCTTGTACGATGTGCCAGTTAATAACAGTGCTTAATTAATTTATTTTTCAAGCATATATGTATAGAGTATGTAAGTATGTATACATTTTTCAAGTATATATATTCAGACAAAAAGAGCAACTCCTTTTACAAGTAATCATTCACTCTGTAGTAATAATTATTTCAATACGAAACAAAAAAAAGCAATCTTTAAAAAAGATTATAAAAAAAAATTTATTCAAACCATTTAATAATTTCTTAATTTTGCAAAGGCTACAAAATAATGTTCGTGGTTGGATAAGGTTTTTGGGTACTTTCGTATTATACAGCTAACCATTTTTTGCCAATTAAAAAACATCGCCAAATCAAAAGACGCTGATAAATTCTGTCGCCAATATCGTTTTTAAATGAGCGTGGATAACCATTTTCCACTATTGGCTGCATATATTACGGATACACTAAACAAATAAATTGCTATACCTATTGCGAATATATATTGCTATATGCGTGTATGTGTTGCGTATTAAAGTCCCCCCAGCAAAGTTGGTACCACGCTAACAGCACTATATCAAAACTATAAAAATATTCCAATGTGTTTTATATAAACAAGTAATATAAAAAAAAATTGAGTCAATTCCTACTTAGATCAACAAAGAAAAATTTTATTTTTTAGCTACTTTTTATTAAATAGTTACAATTAATATAAACATGTATATGCATATAACAGAATCACAACATTAAGTGGTAATTAATTTTTTTTAATTATCATTAAAGTATCGTATTATCATCCAAAACCGTCGTGTCTATAAAATTTCAGTACAACTGAATGCTTTAAAACGTGAGAAAAAATGTTTTCAAGTTTTGACACAAGTCGCCAAAAATGATACCAACGTGGCTGTATTTGTAAGTTAGTTTAGAAAGTAAGTTAGTTTGAATCAATTAATTTATATTAATTATAATTTAATTATTGTAGTGTCATCCAAAATAATCATGTATATAAAATTTCAGCTCAACTGAATGCTTAAAAACATGAGAAAAAAACCCTTTCAAGTTTTGACACAAGTTGCCGAAAATGTGTGTGTGTGTGTGATTCTTTAAATAATTAGTTTTAATCAATTCAAATTTTTATTAATATAATTAAATTATTTTATTGTCATCCAAAATAATCATGTGTATAAAATTTCAGCTCAATTGAGCGCTTTAAAATGTATTTTATTAATGATTGAAAATTCCACAAAGATAAATAAGTAAATAAATAAACATATAGAGAATGTGAGCTAATAGTAGGAATTGAAAATGAAAAACCAGTCAGATAACGGAGGAAAATGGCGCGATTTCTTATGCAACCAATTTGGCTGAGGTGACGCTAATACTAAGTACCCAAGTTGCTTCTTGTGCTACCAAAGTTTCAAGTTCATAAGTACCATAACTCTCAGAATTGTTTTGTGGCTTCCTCAATGGACTCCAAACATTGTTCTCTTCAAACTGGCTCGACAAGAAATTCTCTCGGAAAAATTTAAAAGGTTAGAACAAAAATTTTTTCCTAGCTCAAATTTTACTCACACACACACAAATGGAAAATTTTCTCCATTACATCTTCATAACTCGGGGACAATCAGCATAGCATTGCAGGGAGATGATAAAACTAGTGTCAAGGAGAATCTCCAAAGTTTGAATACAGGCGAAGAGAGAAGATTACTAGTATCCCAAAACTGATTTATTTTACAATATCTCCTTGAAAGATTTTCACAAAAGAATTCTGCTTCCAAAGTAACAATCTACGAATCCCTATAATTAGCAACTCATTTAACGAATTGATTGAACACAAATTCCAGAATATTTTATAATTGCAACAACATACATCTAAAAACCAATATATTATTTCAATAGCACGTGTTACTCAAAATGGTTCCTTCGCTTATAAAATTAACCCAATCAATTCCATTTTCACGGCAGAAATGCTAATTATTTGCCAAACTTTGGACAAATTATTGACAGAATTTAATGGAAAAACGCTGATTTTTTGGAACAGTTGTTTAGTTTTATCTGCACTACAAAATCTCTCAATTGTCATCTATGACAACCCATAGCCTCTGGCCTTGTAAACATAGCCATTCATAATATAATACGCATTGATATCTCTTTGGATTTCGACTCACTCAAATATTGTTTGGAATAAACAAGCGAATAAAACTGCTAGAGCCGTAACGGAATTTGATGCAAATATTGACTGTGGATAGCCTCAGAAGATATTCATCATATGCATACCAATCCAGATAACGGTAAATGACCCAAAACTTCTGTTGCAGTCAATACTATGAAATTTTGGGGAATATGCCAACCATTTATATAATATCAAGTTGGAAAATAAGCAGAAGAGAGGAAATTCTAGGAGTATACGAATTTTTAGCAGAATGTGCTAATAACGCCCGGCCTTCTAAACAAATTTGATTTACTGGATACCTTGTAACACATAATCGATCATTTGGAACACATTTTGTTAACTTGCATAAAAAATTGCCTTTCATAGGAATGAACTTTGGAATATACTACAAATAGATTCCCGAGAGAAGTACTATCAACTTCAGTGAACAATTAGGAAAAGCAGCATCAAATAAAAATAAAATCAGAATTTTTTCACGGCGCTCCAAATACTTTGATACTTATTAATTGAAGAAAACAATGCTTAAGAAAGGGATAATAGCCTCTATCCATCATCATAGAAATATCGTATGATTGTGATCACGGGATAATAGCCTTTGTTTCTTCTATACCTCACAAACCTTAACTGCAACTGCTTCGAGTGAGATTCAATCCTATTATATTTTCACCTAGAAAACATAAGGGAAATAGAAAATGACGGTATTAACTAAGCAACAAATAAATTTAGAAACAAATTAACAGATATAGTAGTGTTAGTCAGGTTTAAGGAACAACAAAATCTAACTTCGAGTCCTAATATTACGATTTTTTTAAAATCAGAAAATAACTTTCAGAGTGGTAATCCACTTAAATTAAAAGAAGCAATAATGAAAGTTTTCCCAACGAATAAATTAAAAGTAAAAAAAAACTTTTTTAAAAACAAGCTTTTATTTAAATGCTCTAAAAATAATAAAATAAACTTTTCCTTTAAAAATTTTTTTGCTATCAACTTATAACGTCATTACACAACTTATGATATAAAAGTTTGTCGTGAGATTTAAGTACTCGTATTTACTTAGTTTGAAAATTTTAAAAATTAAAATCAATCAGATGAAGTTATTTAATTTGCTTGTTTATCTACACAGGTAAATCTCGCGAAAAGCTTCTATATCATATCGATTCATTAAGACGAAAAAAAAAAAAATCATATGAAACGATTTAGAAATCATATTCATGAAAATGCATAGATTTTGACTCATTTTAGAAAACATCGTAAAAAATAGAAAATATTATTTTTTTTAAAAGATTACACCGTATAGTGGCAAAATAAATGATCTTCCTGATTATGTAATTATTTTTATCTCAGTTTGATAGAAAGATTTTAAGATGGGTTTTTAAAACATGTCGAAAAATCGGAACTTCTTTAAGCTCAATCCGATAAGATGCTAGGCAGAATATAAAGCTAACAGAGGTAAAAGGTTTTTAATTAATATCTTTTTAACTGTGATTGCAATACCGGAATATAAATGGTCAAAAAGTTTATTATCCAAACTAAACGTATATAAAAAATTTCAGCTCAATCAATTGAAGACATCAGCTTCAAAATTAAGCTGCAAGATTCCACCCGAACAAACTACTTTAATTAATATCTTTTTAACTAACTGCGATATCGGAATAGGAATGGTCAAAACATGTATTGTCATCCAAACTAAAAGGGTATACAAAATTCCATCTCAATCGGTTGAAGACATCAGTTTAAAAATTGAGTTGCAAGATTCCACCCAAACAAATTACTTCAATTAATATCTTTTTAACTAATTGCGATATCGGAATAGGAATGGTAAAAACATGTATTGTCATTCAAACTAAACGTGTATACAAAATTTCAGATCAGTAGGTTGAAAGCATCGGCTTCAAAATTGAGTTGCAAGATTCCACCCGAACAAATTACTTTAATTAATATCTTTTTAACTAATTGCGATATAGGAGTATAAATGGTCTAAACATGCACTGTCATCCAAACTAAACATGTATACAAAGTTTCAGCTCAATCGGAAACCGGAAAGTGGATCAAATTTAACTTGCAAGATTTGATTACAGACCGACAGACAGACAACGGTACAGGTGAAACTAAAAAAAGCTTGTAAAAAGAGTATACACAGTATATAAGTAAAACAAGAAATAATAAAATTATAATTAAAACAAATTGTTCTGAAACCGCCAAAGATGCATTAAAAATTAAAGAAATAAATGGCATAAAAATGAGTACAAGATTGTCCTTTATTGGCCGAACTAGTAGGTATATATTACAAGGAATTGATACGGAATATACTATGGACGACATAAAATTGGAGAATTAAAACACAACAATTATTCAATTTTGGAAATTCAACGCTTTACCAACAAAAACAGAATCTGGATTCATACCTACCAAAACGATTAAAGTTACTCAAATTAGATGCATCATACCCGAAAGAGTCCCAATAGCCTTCGAAATGTTTAAAACTAACCTATAATTAGAAGACCCTAAGCAATGCATAAACTGTTGTAAATTCCAACACATTCAGAAATTTTGCCGAAGCTCAATAAAATGCCGAATATGCTCATTAAATTACCCTGAAAACGGTGTAAAGATACTGAAATAAAAAAAATGTACTCTTGTGGAGAAGCGCATGAAGCCAACTCTAAAGTATGTAAAAAAATATCAAGAAGTCGAAATCTTAAAAATTAAAGTAGAACAAAACAAATCTCGAGAATGAAGCAGTTTAAAATGCAAAAAAAACAACCTCATACTCAGCCAAAACATTTAATAATCAAACAGAGAAAATAAAAATCTCGAAAAACAGGTTAAAAAATTAAAACAGAAATTTGAAGAAAACAATAACATATTTGAAAAGAAATTAGAGCAAATAGTACAGCGTCTTACGACAGAACTGAATACGGTGGCAGCACAAATAAATTCGAGTTTCTCTTCCTAGATGAATACAATGGAATCCACTTTAAAAACAGTTGCATCCAATTTAACAACACCAAAAGATGACGTCAATCCAATAAATAGAAAACTAAATGAAAAAGCAAAAAGACTCAAGAAATTATCAGAACAGAGAGTAAATATATTAGAAAGTGTAGTGGAACAAAATCAAAAAAATATAGATATATATAAAAATTTTATATTTTCAGTAAGAAATCAATATTGATATGCTTCTTTCTTTGAACATTTAACCTGATTCGTTGTACTGCACCTTTTTTCCCCTTGGATCATGGATCTAATCCAATGGAATGCGCGCGGAGTTAAAAACAAGAGATCAGATATTCTTTTTGCGCCATTTTTTCAAAAAGCAAGCATTTTAATAATTCAAGAAACATGGCTACATCCAAATATTTTCACTATTCCCAATAAGAATATTTTCCGAATTGATAGAGAAATCAGAAAAGGAAGAGGATTAATGATAGCTTTAAGTAGATATTAGCGCCATAAAAATTTTCTCCGAAATTAGTGAAGACCTAGAAATTTTATAGTCAGAGCTCAGATAAATACAGTTCCTCTTACAATCTTTGACATCTACATTCCACCGGGAAACTTTAATGACGCCAGTTTATCGAAAATTGCATCATATATTGATAATCACAATTTGATCTTTGGAGATTTCAATGCATTTCATGAGATATGGGGCTCAAAAAAATTCCAATTCTTCTGGAAAAAGATCTTTGATTGGATTCTTGAAAATGACTTAATGTTTCTAAATGATAAAAGTCCAACTTATCTCTATTCATCAGGAATATTTACAAACAGCTCTATAGATCTTTCTTTAACATCAATAAATTTAAATTATGATTTATCTTTGTCTATATATATATATATATATACAAATACCGATAATTTTGGAAGTTGACCACTTTCCTATAATATTAAATGCAAAAGATCATACAGCACAGCACAATAAATCCTTTTAGATAAAAAACAAATTGGAACAAATTTATCATTCTTCAACAAAAGTTAAGTTCAAATGAAAATGTTAATATGGATATTATAGAAGAAATTTTATAAGACAACCCAAATCTCATCTCAGCAATTAGAAACAAAACAGATCAGCTCAAGAGCTCCATAGTGGACAGCAGCGTGCGGGACTCCTTAAAAAAGCAAGAAAACATTTTAAAGAGAAAGATTGAATAAAATTCACAAAGAAATAAGCGCAAAACTTAAACGAACAATTAAAGCCAGTAAAGAAGGTTATTGGCACAAGACATGCGAAAAAATCACTTCTCCCAAAGATCTTTTTAAAATAATTCGGATATAATCAAAAATAGAGAAAATTCTAACTATTCTTCATTTAATATTATTGAGAACAACGAAATCCTAAACGAACAATCCTAAGCAAACTGTTTTTACAATAATACGCACACAAAACAAAATAGCGATATTATTCAAAATATCTCTATTCCGAGTGAACGAGTGAGTGAGTGTAGGGTTTTATGGCGCAAGAGCCAATTTTGGCTATGCTGCGCCAAACATTTGTTTAAAATAATTCAAATTGTTTTATAAAATATTTAAAAATAATGACAGTACAGTTTTAAAAATTTAAAATTTAAAATCACATAAAATCGTTTTTAAGTAAATTAAAGAAAAAATTTGGTGGGGATTCCCCCACCAAGTTAGATTGGTGGGGGAAATTTCCCACCAAGTTTGACAAGTATTAAGTAAAAGTCATTTTCTGTTTTTCCTTGGTGTTAATAGTAACATTCCTCCAATATTGTTTCCCGTCTTTTTCAACGAGAGCGGGATTCGGTTCAAGTTCCTCCTCTCTCTCCTCCACATCATACATTATCAAGTCTTCATCCTCTGTCGTATAATCTATAGTAGCAGATTTTCTGGGCTTATGTGGTATCATTTTTATTTCAATTTCTGCTTTTTGTACTTTTGCGCGCTTTTTTTCTATTTTTGAAATTCTGTTTTATACTCTGTGGTATTTTAGAAGGTTCGCTATTGGATGTAGTAGCGGCCGACTTATTTAATCGAACTCAATGTTGAACTTCAGTTGACAGAGCGGCAAATTTATTAGAAGTTGTAAGAGGGTAGGTTTCAGTTTCTAAAGATGTAGTAGAAGTATTCAGGTCAGGGGAAGTAATAGTAGTGGGAATGGGTATTTCTAACAAAAACCCACTTTGTATTGCTGGTATTATTGCAGATGTGGAAGGAAGTATATGGGATTGTGTGAGGGGATGAAGATGACATGGAGACTGTAGACACTGAAGACGAGATACTTGGTATCGGATTTGTAGAAGATACGGGTTTCAAACATTGTAAAGGTGGGCAGATTATGTTTGTTATAGTTGAATCTGTTTGGGTAGTTGGGGATATAGTTGAGGGTTTAGTAGCCTGAGCATACGTTTGGGTTAAATGAGGAACTATTAATTTGCGTGCTTCAAAATAAGATATGTTTTTATTGGTTTTAATTTCTTGTATTTGTTTTTCAGTTTTCCATTTTGGACAAAGTTTGGAATCGGCGGAATGAATCTGTGAACAGTTAAAGCATTTTGGTTCTAGGGTACAATCGGTAGAAGAATGCCCTACAGATGCACACCTAGAGCATGTTAGTTCTCCGCGGCAGGAAGTTTGAGAGTGTCCGAACCTTTGGCACTTGAAACCGCGCAGAGGATTCGGAATATATGGACGTATCTTACAATTCAGGTATCCGGCTTTAATTGTTGTGGGCAATTTAGGAGTATTGAAAGTTAATATTAAATGTTTTGTCGGAATAATTGTTGAAGCTTTTTTTGTTATTCTCCTGACCTGAATAACAGCCTGACCAGAAAATCCATCAAGGATTTCCGCATCAGGGGTTGTCAACAGATCAGGCTCGAAAATGACACCACGGCAAGTGTTTAGTGATTTATGAGGAGATATGGATACTGGGGAATCAAAAAAAGTTTTCGCGAGGAGAAAAGACTTTGTTTGTAGGGCAGATATAGTTTCGATAAGAAGATCCCCCCGGAACGTAAACGTTTCACAGATTTCGGTTCACCTCCTATTGCAATCAGAGCTTTTTGAATGGCAAATGGCGATTTCAGGGACATGGCATTGTTAGGTAAGGATAAAACTAAAAATCGTGCATGTGTAGCAGTTTCGTCTATGTTAATTTTGGGTAAATTAAGGCCTTTACCCGAGCACAGCTGCATTGGATCCATAAGTACGCGTACATAACTTCGTCCTGGCATGCCTCCACCCACCACGGAGTCCAACAAGGGAGGCAGTGTGCCGGTCATTTGGCAAAACACCAAGCACGGCGCTTACCTGGAGTACACCCAGAATATAATGCTACAGTCCAGGGCGAGGATCCAACGGGAAAACCCGCCACCCCTTATCTGTAGCACTAACCCTACAGTAGTGTCTCTTCGGGTATACCGAAGAAAGGTACTACCAGCCGATTGATAGGAGCGGGCTCACTCCTGCCACCCGTCTACAGTGAAGCGTGGGCCAAAGGGAACGCAGAGGTATCCCTAGGCCATCAATCTCCTCCCTACGGGAGAAGCGTGGGCAAAGGGAACGCAAAGGATCCCCAGAACATCATTTTCCTCCTTACGGGACGCCGCACACGGCAAACATGCGGGTTGGAAAACCAACGTTGTTAGTCAAAACAAATAAAGTAACATAATCAAAGTATTTAAAGAAATATACGAAAAAGAAACTAAATTAACGCAATAGAAAATGTAAACTATAATATGTTAGTAATAAAGCATTAGTTTTTTCAATAGAAAAAACAAAATTTGATTAATGTTCATTTGGTAATATAGGTCTGTGATCCGGACGGGAAAAGAAGAAAAGGGAAATTGAATGACAAGAAGGTGGGTCGAAAATAGAGAAGGATCACTAGGGTACCCCAGGATCGTGACACCCATGTTTACCAAAGACAGTAAACCCCTTGGGAAATAGGAAAAGATCACTAGGGTACCTCGGGATTGTGACACCCGTGCTCACCTAAAGAAGGTGAGCCCCCTGAGGGGATCTCTATTCCGAACAATAGTCAAGATATTAATAAACCTTTCTTTTTACCAGAATTAGAAATAGCAATATCTCATCAAAAGAACAGCAGTCCAGGACATGATAAAATTTCTCTCTCTAAACAATCAACCCCATCTCCCCATCAAAGGAATAAATCTACTACTGAAATTTTTAAATGACATTGGTTTTCAAGTCAAATTCCAAAAGATTGTACTCACTCAGTTATTTTACCTATCATAAAACCCCACAAAAATCCCAAGGAAGTTGCGTCATACCGTCCAATATCACTTACCTCAGTAATTGCTAAATTATTGGAAAGAATGATCCTGCACAGAACGATAGATTTCAGTTTTCGAAATAAAATTTTTCGTGTAAATCATCATGGTTTTTACCCTCACAGAAGCAGCATTAATACTTTACTTCAATTACAACATGATATTATACTTGCTAGAGAACACAAGGAATAATTTCTTTTAGTAGCAATAGATATTAAAGCAGTATATGACTCAGTGTGGCCAAGTGTGGTCTAGTTTCTAAATTTAAAAAAGTCGGATACTCTGATAGATTGCTACGATGGAAATTAAATGGAGGAACAACTTTTCGAAAATTATCCAAAAATAATTATGGCATACCTCCGGGATGTATTTTAAGTCCTTTCCTCTTTATGATTTATATGGCAGACACATTTTTGAAATCCAACATGATAGCCATTTATTTATTTATGCAGATGATATCTTTTTATACAATAGCGGTACAAATTGGAATAAAATAATAGGCGAAATGCAAGAATCTTTACATAATATTTCAGCTTGGTGTAAAAAATGGAAATTGACACCTCCCCAGAAAAAAGCAGTCTAATCAACTTTTCAGAAAAAGAAGCACTATACCTCCTTTACTTAAAATATGCGACAAACCTATTAACGAAGTGAAGAGTCTTAAAATCATGGGTATAATCCCCAATATCACTAGGAAAAATCATTTTAACTACCTATGACAGAAAGGATTTAAATATTTAAATGTCATTAAAGCTTTATCTTCTCCTGAAATAGGAACGAGATCTGATCATCTTTTAACTATTATTATTCCCACAATCTGATCTATCTTTGAATATAGAAGTCAACTTTTTTCCTTTGCTAGCAGTAGCAACAGACAGAAACTAGAACCGATATATAATGCTGCCTTACAATTAGCACTAGGTCTCCCAAGAAACACCCTGATAGATTTATCAAAAGCAGAATCTATGAATAGCAGTATTAATAATCGTCATAATTTTCTTTGCCAAGAATTTATAGCTAAACAAATAGCATTAAAGGACTGGTCCTCGAAAGCAAGATTATTTTGGGATATTAATGATATTTTCTATAAATATAGAAAGAAGGAAATCAGTATTTTTCAAAAAACTATCAACCTGCTCCAAGAACTCTGTATCTCTAAAGTAGATAATCTTCAATGGATCCCTCCTCCGCCGATCAACGAAAATCATAAAATAAAACTCATGAACTGCCTTTTCAAAACAAAGATCTTCCTGATATCACATTGTGCAAAATATGTGTTTATCGATTACATCCAGACAAATTTTAATAATAGCAACAGATGATTCAAAAACTACCAATCAAACATTAATAGGAATCTTGATCCCCAAGAAAAAAGTTCGACAGAATTTCTTACTGAAAGAAATGATTTCAATTTTCACAGCTGAAGCTATAGCCATATGGACTGAGTTACAAAATTGGGTTTCTGAAGCAGAAAATTATGTTATCCTGACGGACAGTTTATCTTTAAAACTGATAAACTGTCCGTCAGGATAACATATTTGGATACTTTTTAAAAGTATCCAAAATATTAATAGAAAATCCAATAATATAATTTTTAATTTAACTTCAACACATTGCAAGAGAGTCTCCAGGTAGTGTTCAAACCATTACATTCATTTGGGTACCGGCACATAAAGGAATAGAGATCAATGAAAATAAATTAGCCAAAGCCGCTCCAGAACCTTGGAATATTATTCCTTGGATTTCTTTGGAAGATATACATACGTACTTCAAAAAACAACATAAATTAAACATGAAGAAGCATGGACAAAGAGAAGACATAAAAACTATAGTTGTGTTTCTCATCTTGAAAAGTGGAATAGACAGGCAGAAAACAATAGAAATTCAGAAGTTTTCATTAATAAGATGCTAGCAAAAAAACTACCATTAAATGATATTTATTTTTCTTTTAAAACAAGCAGATTCTTCAATGTGTCCGGAATGTCAAGTGCCAGAAACACAAGTGAAAATTTCATTTTAAACTGTAGCAAATACAAAACGCAACACAAATTTTAAAAAATTATATCTCCAACCACACACGGAGAATGGTCTTATACATCAATAGCAAATTGTAAAACAATAGAGAAAGCTCAAAAAGTAGAAGAATTTTTAATACCAATCACAATAGATTCTAAAATATCAATTAATAGATTCTAAATATTCTATTTTCATCAATTTCTGTCGAAGCATAAGACGATGACCAAATCTGCAGATTTACAGTGCATTCACTAGCTGTACATTGTAACCCATTTTAAGAAACTACTTCAAATTCTGTCGGAGCATATATAAGGCGATGGCCAAATCTCCAGATTTACAGTGTCATCACTACTGATCTGAACTGAACTATTCTAAACTTTCGAAGTTCGTATGGCAAAGGATACACAACTAATAACAATGTAAATAAGTGATTTTGTATCTAACTTAATGATCTATATATCAGAAATCTAAAAAAAAAGTCTTTTTGTGTTTTAGAAATGGTATAATTCATGTTTTACAGAGTTAAATTTTTTTTAATTCAATAAATTTCAATAGTTCTGTGGCTATATCCAATTTTTGTGCACTGCTTAGCAACAGTTATTGAAATCGCGCTATTATGGCACCAAATAGGTTTCCAGAGATAACGGAATTATCAGTCTCTAGCTTTGTGCGTAAAAGGGGAAACTTAGGGTGATTTAGTATTTTTGGTTACATAAGTCAGTTTTTGTCAGTTTGGCGACAAAGGTGAACCTGTCCAAGCAATGAACTAAAATAGGATCCAACGGATTATCTGTTAAAGATGATGAAACTTCTGTTTTTCATTTTTAGAAAACGTGTGATGTTGAGGAATTCGGACAACTTTCAAAACTTATTCATAATTTGGTGGCATATTTCAGCAATCACCCAAAAATTGCTAATTTTACCAAAAGCATTATTTTAATCAGTAACTTTGCTAGCAAATCGTGGATATCTAATTTCAAAGAACATTGCCGAATTTTAAAAAAAAAATTACATAGAAATTTGCATCAAAACTTTGTAGTAATACACCTAGTAGCTTCTCTTATTAGATCGTAAAAAATAAATTATGTACTAAAGATTTTTAAGAAATAATGATCCCGGAAGCCTATTGAACCCCCAACTTGTTTTGGTACCAAAAATATTTGCTTGATGGCGCCAAAAGATAAACCACGTTTTCTAAATGGCCAACTTGCGTTAAATCCTGGAAATGCAGCTTATTAACTTGGAGCTAAAATCCTAAAAGTATGGAACTAAATTCTTCTTGCCAAACCATGGAGTTCAACTAGGATACAACCTGATCCTGGGAAATGATTGCCTCTTTGATAATATTTTGGTTTAAGTATAGTATAGGTGGGCCACTTGGCGCAGTCATTTTTTTTTTGGCGACTAAAAGCGGTCGCCAAGGTACTTTTTTCGGAAAAATTTATTATTTATTTTAGAATGAATTCGATATCTCACCATTACATTTAGATAAAAATCGCCAAATCCGAAGAAAAATCGCCAAATTCAAAGTGCCCCCCCCTCCATCCCTATACTACACTTGAGCTGATATTTTTTACGTATTATACCATCAATTTTATTTTCGCCAAAACAAATGACGTTGCTAATTCAAAAGATGTTGCCAAATGCTTCCATATTATTAGTGTGTTTGAACATGCGTAGGAACGGTCTCCTACTATTGGTTGCATATCGTAGCATTTGGCGTTGTCTCTTTTGGTTTGACGAAATTGATAAAAGGAATAAATACATACCTGATATTTTTTTTACACCGTACTTCTTTTTAAGTTGTACGAAACATATAACTGCCGGAGCCAATATGTGTTTATTTCAATCACAAAGCCTCTAAATAATAACATAAAAACAACTGATTTCAGCAAGGAGGTACCTGTTAAAGTTCTTGATTTGATCCTAGTTGAACTCCCTGATTTGGAACAAAAATTTTAAGCCAATTTTTTTTTTTAGGATTTTAGCGCCTCGTTAGCAATTTTTACACGAAAGCTGCATAGTTAGGACTCAGTGCAAGTTGGACATTTTGAAAAGCCTGGTTTATTCCTTCTTTAACTTTCAGCGAAAGTTTTTGGTGCCAAAAAATTCAGGGGTTCAACTAGGACTCTTCTTTACTACTGATGTTCTTAAAGTATTTTATGAGTTTTTAGATTAGCTTTGGCTCTTCCAGCGTGAAAACCAATAGTACCATCTGGTCCTCTTGGCTCTCTAATGATTATCACACTTTTCTTTTCATGAGTGATTGACATTTGTCTCCTTGGCTTCCAAACAGTCGTAATGCCATCTCCTTTATAAGAACATGATAACGTTATTTGAGGATCTTCTGAATTTTTAATTTCTTTTGGACTCTTTTTGATGCGAGGCGATGTCTTGTAATTCAAAGAATTTTGTAGTGAAGGAGATGAAATTTTAGTTGTTTCATAGGATGTTTTATAATCTTCTTGATCTAAATATACTCGCCTATGTTCTCTTTTTATTTTCCCCTCTTTGGGGGAATTATTTGGCGAAATGATTTTGTTTCCTTCTTTTGAATCGTCAATCGTGTATGGTGCAATTATAAAAACATCCTCAGGATTTGGAACATGATATATAGCCAATGAAGCTTCTTCAGCATTTGAAAACTCTGCTATGGCAAACGTAAATGAAGAAGTGCTTTTGAATGAAGACATGTATTTCTTAAAGAGTACATCACACATGTGAGACTTTGAATTCATCACCAAAACATCAATAATAACCCCAAACTTCATTAAGAAAGCTTTGACTTCTTCAGTTGATATAGTATCAGAAGACTTTTTGATAACTATCACTTTTTTCATATTTGTTTCCTCTGCACTCTCTGGGAGAGGCTCTAAGCGACGAATTTTCGTTTTCTCGCTATTCATTTGAAGTTTTTCTGACTTTTCCAAGCTATAAGCGACAACTTTCCAATCTTTAGTGAGAGCTTTCACTTTTCTCAATGATGAGATAAGTTTGAGACTCACATAACCTTCTTTATTGCGACAAATGTGCTTAAGAAGAAATTTATCTTTCGGTAAATTTGAATCCGAAAATAAATATTCAACTTGCTTCAGGATTTTATTCCTTAGTTCATCAGAGGGAGCAATAAAGTCGTCTTCGATTTGACTCGCAGAGCATTTAAGATTTTCAACTTTAAGATTTTCAACCGAACAATCTTCATGCTCAATGCTTTTTGTAGCATTCGACGAAAGTGCATCGCCGTTCATTTTATATAAAGTTAAAAATGTCTGACGACAAAAATTTTTTAAATTTCTATACGGATTCAAATTAATCCCATAAAGATACTGAGCGAGCTATATTATCATACACTAAAAAATATATTAACATTATTTTATTCATTTCACTTCATTTTCACTTCATTTCATCCATTGGCCAAGTTCAATGACTGTAGCCGTTGCATCTTTTATTGGTTGGCAACGCACCGACTAAAAATATTTTAGATGTCCTTTTTATTGGAATGGCAACGGTGAAAATTAAGAATTGTGTAAGTGTAAATAAAATGTCAAATGTATATTTTAAACTTTTAAAAATTGAAGCGTTCATAAATTTATCACTTACAAAACTATGTTTAGCAGTACTGTTAAAATGAATAAGAACTTATTAGCAGGTTAAAATATATTGTTGTGCGAAATAGTAGTTGTTGTTTCTTATCCCAGGTGTGTGGTGCAGCTATATAAGCTACACCATCTCCATAAAACCAAAAATCGCCAAAAATTACAAAAATAAAACAGGATTTCCTAAGACCTCGTCTCAATAGTAAAACTCAAACAATTAAGAATATGACTGAGGGAAGCCTCGCATCCACAGTGGACCACAAAAGTGTTCGTACACTTGCAATTTTTAAAAACATTTAATATTTTCGACTAATAAAAATCAATATATTGGAATTGTAATTTTTATATATGCAATTTGTTCTTAATGGAAAATGTGATGTTATCATTTTTTACAAAAAAAAAAGTAGTAACTATTTCTTTAAAAAGTTAATAATCAAAAAGCTACTAAAACATTACTCCACAAAAGCCTTCGTTCACTTAACAAAAATCTCAACTTAGCTTTAAATATTGCATTTCTTTCTTAATTTAGTAGGATATCTTTTAGTGTCCACAACATTTTAGCGTCTTGGTACAGGTTTAATCAGTTTTTTGTAGTTTCTGCATATCAATTTTCCTCCATTCTTTTCTAATTATTGTTTTTACTTCACATTATGTGTTTAAATGTCATGTTTTCTTTTTTTACATCAAAATCTCACCAAATACGTTCTACTGGGCTAAATAAAGGGATTGAGGAGGTATTTTCAGAATTTGGGGACAGTTGTAGAAACAACAGTGGCGTACATTGAGAGCAGTGACTTGGCGTCATTATCCTGTTAAAAATGAAGTCGTCTCCAGTATCCAAATATTAGGCGGATAATTTAAAATTTCTCTTTAAAATATTTAAATAGAGCTCATGATTCACAATACCATCAAAAAATACCAAATTTTCTTATTCTGAAGCCAATTTACACCCCTTCCCAAGAACACCTCCACTTCTATGCTGAAGCATGGAGGTGGAGGTGTTGCTGTTCCACATAAATTCATGGGGTTAAACTTATCGTTTTTTCATTTACAAGCTGTTATATGCCCATCGGAACCAATAATCTTGAATTTTCTGTCATCCCAATCAATTTGCTGTCAATTTTGAATTTTCTGAAACTTAATCCCAAAAATCTAATTGGATCAATGAACCACGAAGGTGTAAATTGGCCTCAGAATTAAGTAATTCGGTCTTTTTTGATGGTATTGTTAATCATGAGCTCTATTTAAATATTTTAAAGAGAAATTTTAAATTATCCGCCCAATATTTGCATACTGAAGACGACTTCATTTTTTAACAGGGTAATGACGCAAAGTGACGCTCTCAATATACGCCACTGGTGTCTCTATAACTGTCCCCAAATTCTGAAAACGCCTCCTCAATCACTTTATTTAGCCCAGTAGAGCATATTTGGTGAGATTTTGATGTAAAAAAGAAATGACAAATAAACACAAAATGTGAAGTAAAAACAATAATCACAGAAGAATGGAGGAAAATCGATGCAGAAATTGCAAAAAATTGATTAAATGTATACCAAGATGCTTGAATATACGATATTTAGAGCTAAGTTGAGATTTTTGTTAAGTGTACGAAGGCTTTTGTGGAGTAATTTTTTAGTAGCTTTTAGATTATTAATTTTTTTTAAAATAGTTATACTATTTTTAAAAAATTAATTACGTCATTCCATTAAAACAAGTTGCACAGATATCATAAGAAAATTCCAATTCCAATATATTAATTTTTATCACTCGAAATTATTAAATTTTAGAAGAAATTGCAAGTGTACGAACACTTTTGTGGTCCACTGCACTCTAGAACGACTTTCCGGCCCTGTCGAAAAGTAAGAGATTTGATGTAGCCACACTAAAAAAGCGCGATAGAGTCATTACTATAAACGAAATTGTAAGACTAACTAACGTTAAGTAAATCGAAGTTTCTAAATCTAAATGCAAATTTGTTTTTAAAAGTAAGTATCAATTCACAAATCCTGACTTCATCTTAAGGATTCGTAGCCACGTCAAATTAATACTACAGATCGTGAAAAAGGAATATTTAAAATTTATTATTAATAAACAAATGACAACAAGATTCTTAACGAAAAAAGCTTCGTAGGAAATTTAACAGAGATCTCTAAAAGATATTCGGTACTTACGCATTTTATCACCGTCGGTAGCCTAGTGGTTAGAGCATCGGACTCCAGACCGGAAGGCCTGGAACCACCAAATACCCTCCGAGTACACACGGAATACGTGCTTTTAAATTAGTGGGTCTTGTGGGCAGTCGCAGCTGAAACCACGAGTGCAGGGGACTGGAGAATATTTCCCTCCCCTTCAGTTCCATGCTTAAATTGTGGAGGTGGATAGAGATGGTGTCGCCATCTATCGTAAAGAATTCCAACTGGTCCCACAGGCTCTGGAAACATTCATTCCTTCCCTTCGAGAAGGACACAACAACAACATCGCAACAATCGCCAACTTTCAAGATTACTCGCTAAGGGGCAACTCCGATTTCTCATGTGTTGTGTACACTGAATTGGCAATCATGGGCTTCGTTCCATATAATGTCGCCAGTAGGTTACGACAATACGTAAGTAACAGATATTCTAAAAATTGTCTCAGCCATCAGTCTTAGAAAAACAATTATTGGAACGCGTGTACTCAAATATGCAATGTGTGCCACCACAAAAAATTAAGCTAAGACTTTTTCTTGTGCCTAAGTTGAAAATGATGTATACATAAAATCTTGCAAGAAATGTGTACTAAACAGCATTTTATTAGATATGATACAGGAAATCATACTACCATGATTTACTACAACAACAAAAACACTTATTTATACAAAAGTACTTTTTTGGAGTAAGCAGCCCATAGCAATTTTATGCGTAAAAATATCGCGAAATCATTACAAAAATAGGCTCTACTAAGAAATATGTCCGCCTCTGATTGCAGTGCGTTGACGACGTTGCATAACTTTCTATGCTGCCAATGTGAAGTAATGTTGTGATAGGGAATAATACTTGTTCTGTCTCATGTAAATACATAGGAGGAAGACTTAAAAACAGCAATGTGACTACCGTAACCTCAAATATGCTCTATCAGATTCCGGTCTAGAAATCGATCTACTCATTCCATTCGGTCCAGTTCCTTCCTCAGGATAATCCTCAACAAACCCAATACGGTGAAGACACAGTTACCATCCTACAAAATGAATTCCCTATCAGTAGAAGCAACATACATACAGACATATCGATCAGGCGGGTTGGTTTGGTCAATGTTGAATTGGTTTTATCTTGACGTTGTTCCTCAATATAAGAAGACACTCTAAATCACTCTCCAATGTGAAACTGGACTTGTCTGGTAAGAATACAGAACCCCATTGCTCTGACCTGTTAAGGAAACATGTTCTTTTTTTGAGCAGCTCAAGGGGCCATACACAATTTATCGTCTTGCATAGATACCTGCATTGTGAAGGCGCTGCACTATAGTAGCAAAGATTCGTGATTCTAATACGAAATTCCTTGTCAAAATACTTTACAACAAAGGCAAAATAAATGCTTCCCTTCCTTAGAATCGAAAGAGCTAGAAAACAGTCACTCGCCGATGTTGTAACTCATGGACGACCTAAAAAATTCTAGACACAGGAAATTTAAACTGATTCCAGAGTCGTTGGATTACACTGCAACGTGAGACTCATTGAGATGTTCATCAGCTGTAGGCTGAGATAACCCATTTTCATCTAAAATCCCTCATGCAGCTGAGTAGTGCGACATCAATATTCACTCACTAATTCCCTCATTTTCATCCATCCAACAACCCGCCACTGTAACGAATAGACTAAGCGAAATCTCTTAGACATTGCTATATACTCCAGTACAGCAGTGTGGCCACTATAGTTTAGTGGTAAAGGTCATGAACTGGTGGCCGGTGTCCATGAGTTAGAGCCTGGTACCACTGAAAACCAGCTGTGTATGGAGTCTATACACGTTAAATCTGTCAAGAGCTCAAACGTCCTCCCGGTGTTGTGTGGAAGTTAGGAGAGGGAGGGGCCAGCTTGGGTGTCATCCTCGTCACCTGGCTATGGTTCAAATTTACGAGGTCCATTGCAAAAAGCTCTCGAGTAGCTGAATAGGGTGACGTTAATAGCCCACGCACCCCGCATGCGGTGTTCGCGCACCTTCCCCACCATACGCGCCCGCGTGCTCTTCTGCCCAGCGTTATTCCGGCGCGCCCCGAACCGTTGCGTCTGCGCAGCCACGTCGTCAACGCGCACCATCGGTACGCTCGCGCCGCGCGCTATTCTGCCGCGTCACGGTTCTCGCGTCGCACCAAATGTCCCGTATTCGTCGCCGTCCCGTCGCATCCGCCCGCACCGGTCAACTTCGTATGGCGCGCCATCCCCGCCGCCCATGCCTCGTCCGCCCGCGGTTTGCGCCCAGCATCGCGGTCGCCGTATCCGCCTTCAAAATGACTTGGTTTCCATTACTCTACCGATCTTGTATTCCTGGGGCCGATGACATGTGCTCACTGGAAGGTACTTATGCAATTCCACGTGGCATAAAAGGAAAAGCTAATAAACTTCTCTTTCTCTGGGCAGGCAATTTGTTTTGGTAGGGAAAGCATAATACAGAAGGAAGAGGTTATTCAGAGGGATTTAAAATTTTAATGTAGAACATTCGTGTACACTAATTTTAAATTACCTTTTCACGTTCTATTTTTCTTTTAACACAAAATAAGTTATAAATTTTTAATTCCACTCAATCGAGTATAGCAGCAAGTCAGTTAGGTGGGTAACCCAAATGAAAGTCGAAAATAAAACATTATTTAAAAATGTTATTAATTTATCGAAATGAAGCAAAATAAAATATACATTCTGACATAATAAAAAATTAAATATTTGTACTGATATAATATATTTATAAATGTATCAGTACTACACACTGTATTTGGAAATTAATATAACAATACCAAGTTAAGAATAAGTTTAACAACTACCAGTGACCCCATGTCATATATAAAATTATATTTAAAAAAAATTAATACTTATCTTGATATTTTGTACGGTTTGTAAAATTAAATTCGTATTGTAGATTTATGTCAAAGTACATTATTATTGAATAAAAAGCATTTTTATTGTTTAGATGGAGGAGGAGGGGGGGTGAAAAAAAATTATGACTGAAAATTGGCTAGCAGGTATTGAAAGTCTGACAAGCACTGCAGTATAGGTAAATATAATTGCTAAATATGGAATATGCATGTTTAATAAATAATATGTTGATATGTTTTTTATAGAATGAGTTTTGAAACTTGATATTTTAGTATCTAATTATAAGGTTGTCCCTATAAATATTAAAAATTTAAGCGAAATATTTAGGAATTATTGATAACAGAAATCATGTCTTTCATATATAAATAAATAGCATAAAATTATATAATATCAGTCACGAACTCGCGGCCGGAGCTTCATGGGCTCGCTCCCTGACGCCCCTGAAAAGCTACAGTGTAGAGGAGCTGATGCATGTTAAATTTGTCGTGGCTCAAAGTCCTCCGGTTGGCTTCGTGGGGAAGTTCGGAGGGAGGAGTGGCAACTCACAGGTGTCGTATTCATCACTTGACCGATGTACATCATTACGAGGTCCGTCGCCAATAGGCCTCGTGTTGCAATATAGTGCGACGCCTCCATATATATTGCCACGCCTCCATATATATTGCCACGCCTCCATATATAAAATATATACTCCATCAGTATATTTTTTCAAGAAACTTTCTCAGTTATTTTTCATTCAAAATTACTTTAATTATCAACTCAATTTTATTTTGATCCGTTAATGTTGAAAAAAATGTTCCACATACGAAGTACGTAAAAAATTAGAGTAATTATATTTGTTCTGGAATCATCTCTAAAATTATGAATCACAAAAATTATTTTGACTGTTAATAACATTTTACTTTTTTTTCTTTTGAGAAATACGTATCAAGCACTGAAATATACTTATATATATATTTGCATATTTAAAGGAATCTTTTTTTTATTTCAGTTACTTAAATTACTTCATTATTGAATCAGATACTCAATGTAGAATAAAATGCTTCATTTTTTTCTGATCGACTTATTGTTGCTCTTTTAATGTTGTTGAAAATAAATTAAAATTGATACCTCTGGGATATTTCGTACGCCTTCAAGAAATCAATGAAAATATGCAATTAATTTTGGCACGAGAAATTCAAAGGGAAGAGTAATATTTTCAACGAGATGAATCGTAGGAAAATTGGCGATAAAAAAAGAAAACTCAAGAAATTGTGATTGAAGTTTGTGTAATGAAATGTAGCAGTCCATTACAAGTTTTAAGATAGCAATAAACCCTTGACCAAATTGCTAGATATATTTCTTTTTATCTTTAAAAAGAAAAAAAAAATTAGGAGGATGATTTTTAAGATGAAAGAAATTGGAGAACATAATAATAAACTCTTTTATTTTATTTTATTTTATTTTTATTAAAAATGTGAAGAATTGTACAAGTTGAAACTGTATCCTTCAAATGTATTTAAGAAATACGCAATCATTATGTGCATTAGGATATCAGTAACATAAAGGCTAGAGTTACGAAGGGTTTCAACATGCTAATTCAAAGGATCGACAGATTTGAAAATAAAAAATGATCACTTACTACAAACTGCAGAATAGCTTAAAACATTTTTTATTTAAAATACCGTATAAATCCTAATAATCCTAATCTTTACAGTATTGAAAGATACTTTTTTTTTAAATTTTCCTTTTTTGTCAGTTTTTCTTTTTATTAAATTTTTATTATTTTATTTTATTTTTATTTTTCTTTTAAACCTCATTTAATTTGACAGATAGATAGTATAACTTTCTAGAAAACGTTAGTATTTAGGGGTTCGAACAAAGATTAGCCATGGTACTTTAAACACAGTTTTATTTTTACTTTTACTTAATCACACAACACAATTAAAGGAAGGGAGTGCATTAAACATTAAAACCGGAAGACAATCACCTATAGGATTAAGTTAACTATCATATAAATATAAGCCCTTATCTGAATACTGGAGCGACCATTCCTACGTTTGAATTCTCTTTAGATATCTCCGGTCGTAATCTTATTCAAAATTCAATCTCCGCTTTCAACCATCCTCGTCAACTCTAATGATAACGCTTAAATAAAAGTACTCATTTGCCTAAATCTCGTCTTCTTCAACGAGAAAGGTTTTCAACTGAACTCACTGTTAAAGATTAATTTTACCCGAGGATCAGTGGAAGAATCGTGGATAGACCCATTACAATAAAATAATCATAATTTATAGGATCGAATGCATTATTTCGACGATTAAGGTATCTGACAACGTTTAGAACAGGGATTTTGCTTAAGTTCATACATGAATAATTTTTTTATCTTCAGAGTCACTTGAATTAGAATATCCATACAAAAATAATTTAAGAATATTATCATAATAAAAATTCCTGAAATGCAATTTTTGGAAAAGAATACTTACTGCCCATCTCAGTTTTCGTGATCTTGGGCGCTGAGGTGCATGAACGGATTTTCTAGTCAGGTGGTCATTCTGACGGGAATTCCCGGTGTTAGTTCCCAAGCAAGCTTGAAATTTATTTATCGATCCACTGAAGGGATGAAAGGCTGAGTCATCCTTACCCAGCCCAGGGGTTTCCCAGGGCGTGGGAAAATACATCTACAACTGTAATATTTTCCCTATTTATTTAGAGTCTGAACTAGGGTTTTTGAAATATATCGCTTATCCGGAACTATTACACCTACAAACTTAAAAATTAAGAGGAAAGTTTCTTTTGATAAGTACAAATCTCCTAAGAACAAGTTTTATGAAAATCGAACCTCAAGGGGGTTGCGAGGGTGTTGTAGTAAAAAAAATTCCGCTTTTAAACTGTAAGACCCCAGCAGACTTGAAGTTTCTTTAACATGTATCATTTGTGGAGCAGAAAATGGATTCATAAAGGGCTGTGGAAGTGTACAAGATAAATATTCTTTAAAGACTTGATAAAGATAATATCAAGTTCAGTCCTTTTAACACTAAAAGTAATATTGGGGTCATTTTGACCATTTTTTTCAATTTATTCATCGCTTAATTTAATTAATGAATTAATATTTTAAAAAACTGTATTAACATCAAATGGCATCCACTACAAGTTTTAAAATTGTATTTGAACTTGAATGGATGAAATAGAAAGTGTTTTACTAACGATTGAAAATTTGAACAAGATATATATATATATATATATATATATATATAAGGAGAGAGTTGTGACGTCTCACGCGTCCTTTCTCTAACATAACCTCTGTGTTCTTTGACGGCCACGATAAATGGCAAATCTTTTCCAACCCAAATCCAAGAAGTGAAACGAAGGATAGATGCAAATAAGATAACCTTTAAAAGGGGGAAAAGGGTTTTAGTACCGGATGCAATTTTAAAGAAAGTTCAGTTCAGAGAAAAAATAAAGTGTAAATTGACGGCTTACCAGGAATCACGAAAATCGCCCCACCGGTAAAATTTACGAGCTTAAAATTTGGTGGTTGGGGTTGGTGGGGGTGGGTTTTTTGTGGTTTTTTGGTTTTGGGGGGGAATTTGGCGGATATAGTATAATTATTTTATATTTTAAATTGGGGATCTGTGTTAATTACGGCTACGGGTTTTGGTTTATTCTCATTAATATAAGTTTGTTCGATATATGTTTTGTTAAATTCTTATTAAAAGTCATATTAAGAATTCTAAATGTCTCATCATTTCGAGAATCCACACCTCTAACTTCCCTAAAACCCCCACGATATGGTCAACGAAGGTCGACCATGTCGCAGAGTGAACTATAATAGTAGGAGAATTGAATAACTTTAAGAAAGACAATATGTAGCCATATAATATATTGAAAACACCAGCATTGCAAATGGCTAACGACTAGTAGGATGTATTTAGTAAGTTATTTATTTGAATTCTAAGCCAAAATAAATGAGAATGTCTCGTTCCCAAAAAATATTAGCTTCCCTTAGTGTTCGATATTAAGCCCAATTCCTTCTAGAAGCTGAATTTAAGTTTGTCCTTGACTTCTGAAAATACGCCCTTCTTTGATTATACTTTTGACTTGATATTCAATTCATGATTCCCCCTATTTTGATTCCGAGATTTGAGAACTCTGGGTTTTCAAAAAATGAAATTGCCTTTTATCTCGATTTTCCCATCTCAAATCACCTCTCTCGAAGTCTTTTTTAATCGGGAAGTCAATCCTTGAATTTAAAGACAGTTTTCTAGTTTCAGAAACTTGGAATGTTATTCAAAATTTAACTGTTTACCAAATTTCTGTTCTTTAAAGTATTTATTACATCGCTTTTAAATAGTTTTTTTTAAAGTCTCTTTATACTGAACAGGAAAATAAAGGGGGGGGTTCTTGAAATTATAAAAAAAAAATTTTTTTTAAAAAAAAGGTTAACGATATTTTTTCCTGTTGTTTGGGAAAACACCGGCGTATAATGCTACTTATACTTTTTAAAATGCTTTTTTAAAATTTTATATATTTATAACGGGACCTTTTTAAAAGTTCGGGGCAATGCTGTTGTACGTTATGAAATCATTTATTCGAGATATTATTCCGGCTTTTGAACCACACATTATACTCCTAGAATTAAAAACCTAAAATACAAGAAATGTTAGGTTATGGATGTTTGAAGGTGAAAAAACATTTACGAAATGAGAGCAAATGAGTCGTGCCAGACTAGAAGTAATATACGTGTGGACAATAAAAACATAATGCAAAAGTAATTTGAAAAAAATATAGTGTATCTAACAGTCTAGATCATGGGTTAACAGCCTATGGCACGCGTGTCACATGTGACACGTGGTAAAATTCTCAGTGGTACTCTGCACTGTACAAAGTTGTCAGTTTTTGAGTGGATGCAAGTTGATACATTTTTTTGAACCTTATTTGACAAACATCTTCAAAATTATGGACATTTACGAAGTAACGATAAAATCTGAAAGATAGCTCTAAAGATAAATTTACAGTTATTTTCTAAATTTCTGAATGCCATTGCTGGAAAGATTTATTTGTTTGAAGAGAGAAAATTGCATGTACTCTGCTTTCGTCTTTTGGTTCTACTTATATAAGTGAAAAAATCTTTCCTCCAATGAAAAATATTTCGAGTCAGCAAAGAAGTAGTTTAACAACCGAATGCTCAGAATCGCGTGTCACACACAAATTGTATATAAGTTCTAACTTATACCCCTAATCTTGCGATATAAAAGTAGAGTGGTGATAACATTATAGACAGGGATAGCATTAAAATTTTTATTTAACTATAAGAAAAGAAATACTTACATTTCATGTTGTCTATTTCTTATTTTAATAAAAATGTTTAAAAATTCATAAAATAGGCACAATTTTAATTTTTGTTGAGAAAGTTATATTTTATGCTGTATATTTTTAAGTTAAGAAACATCTTTAAATGATACAAAATTAAAAAAAAATAATAAAACAGCAAATTTATATTATTGGCCTATATTCTCTAACTCTGCATGCATTATTGCGGGAATTGAATTGTTTCAAAAATCTCCTACTGTGTGGCACGCTGAATGGTATTGGTAAATTGGTTTGATACGCCACAACTAAATGGTTGCCGACCCGTGGTCTCGATGGAACGGAAAATAATTATTTCTGCAAATGGATCCGAATAACAGTGATGGTGAAGATGAAACAGAATTCGATAGAGTACTTAAAGACATACCGGAAGACAAATATGATGAACATTTCATGTTTCCAATAGTGAAGTTCATAAGGTGTATGTCTCTCATTTTCCTTAAATAAACAATATTTAGATATATGAAGAAATCTAATTGAAGTGATAACTTCTTTAGGTGCGTTTCACTGAAGAGTGATTTTTTAAATGAAGCGTCTGGTTCGGGTGAGACGTTACTCAGTTTTTCTCGGCTTTAGTCGAAAATCGTGCTCGGATTGGTGACTCGTGTGCTTAGTTCTGAATTAAAAACTTTTTAGTCACGTGTTTTTTTTAAATCAAAATTCAATTTGATCAAAGGGAAAAAGCAGAGAAGCGAAAAAAAGCTTGAGGGTTTTTTTTTTTTTAGATATTTAAATAAATTTGAATCTATATAAAGATTCAACCAATTTAAAAATACATAAATCTATTTTCCTTTTTAAAATACTTGTTTTCAAAATATAATTGTTATTTTCAACAAATATTATTTTTTATGAGTACAGAAATGAAAAAAAAAATTTTTGTTTTACATACTAATATCCCCTTTTTTTTTTATCAGAATATCCCACTAACCCCCTTAATAACATTAAAAATTGAAATTTTCACTTCTATCGGTGGCACCCAATTTTTTTTTTATGTGTGATTTTTTAATTCCTACTTTTTTAGTCACACTCTCCTATATTTTTTTTATATATCTTGTTCAAATTTTCAATGTTTAAAAATACCTTAATCATCCCTCAAAAACAAATACATTTTTTTAAAATTGAGGGATTTACATTTATTTAATACTATTTTTCCCAATATTAATTCATTAATTCAGTTTAGTTAAGAAACAAATAGCATCAAACAAAAATAATAGTCCAACACCCTATATAGAAAGGGAAAATGGAAAATTGCAATAAAAATCGCTTTCTATTTTGTCAATTAAAATTGTGATTCTGTCATATGTATTATAGATATTTATATAAATTGTAACTATTTAATAAAAAGTAACTAAAATGAAATTTTTCTTTGTTGACCTAAGTAGGAAATGGCCTTATTTTTTTTTTATTATTACTTGCTTTAAGGTATCCGACTACTTTCGGAACCGTGATTTTAAAAAGGCACATAAATGAATACTTTTTATGTTATTTAGTCTTGCTTAGATTAGAATAAATGCATAAAATTGTTTTATGGACATTTTGACAAAAAAAATTATTTAAATACAATATTTTGGCAAAAAATTAACTTAGAATAACCTTTTTTCAAAATCTGATTTTGTAAAAAAGGCTTCTATTATAATAATATTTTACCTGTATATAGCTCAGATCTCTGTACAGAGGCTCAACTATGGTTTTTGAAAAATTCACATTATTTTCAGAGTTACAACCATTTGATATAATTATCAGCGTTTTTTTCTTACAATTTCTCCCCTCTGTTATATCGTAAAACATGGATAAACCCACTTCTAAGTTATATATTAAAAACTCCTATAGTTTAGCCTCTGTACAGAAGTCTGAGCTATATACAGGCAAAATATTATTATATAATAGAAGCATTTTTCACAAAAGGAGAATATTTTAAAAATGGATCATTCTATATGTTTATTTTTTGTCAAAATATTGTACTTAAATAATGTTTTATTGTAATACTATTCTTAAAACAGTTTTATATACATTCTCTAATCTAAGTGACACTAGATATCATAAATATTATTCATTTATACGTTTTTGCAAAATCACGGTTCTGAACGTATTCGGATACCTTAACACTCATTTTTAAATCCGGAGTATAACGTGCCCCCTTAAATTTTGATCTTGTTTCTTGTGTTCAAAGTGCGCGTTATATGCTTGAACATACGTACTTACCACATTATAGCAACGCAAAAAAGATACTGCAGAGAATGGTGTAAGTGATATAATTCAGCAGCTAGGGCGCGGATTCATGTTAATGGTCAATGACGTCCTTCACGGTCTCTTAACCCAAAAAAACGATGTTTGGACATAAATAAGAACATATTGCGAATAATAGCAGCAGATAAATAACAAAGCGTTGTCTAAATGTATTCAAAGTATTTAATATCTTAATACCATGAAAAGAATTCACTATGCCAGTAGTTTATTATGAAGATCTCGCATCGTAAGAATGATGCTAACGGGTTAGTCATTTCTGAGTAACTAACGAATTTCGCCTGGTTATCTCATGTTACATTTATCAAGTTATATGAGATTGTTAGATTTAATAAACTATTCTGGAGGTAAACAATTACTTGTAATTAAAAGTACTGAGCTGGAACAGGTTTATCTCCCTACATAAACAGAGATATGATAATTATTACTAATATACTAAAATGAGATTAATTAAGTGTAATTAACACAGCTATGGAGCAGAAGCTCTTAATCAGAGGATAAAGGAAAAAGAATTCATTAATTACGTGTGATCTCACATATACTGATGTTCAAAAGTAAGGCCTCGCATTTTTTTTTCGAATATTTTGGAAAGTATTGGAAATTTACTTCCAAAAAAAATTGTCGCCCTTCGTTTATTCGCACACCTCAAAAATATTTGAGTATTTTTTCAATGTTCGACGAGAGATAAATATTAAATAAACAAACCGATTGAACCACCTACATTTGGATCAGAAAAAAATATTGAGAATGATCGTGAGACTTTAAAACAGGATGGTCTAAGGTGAAGGTTAATATAGAAGAGCATTTACACAGCCGCCAGTACTGTGTATAACTTACAGATACCAGTTTAAATAAGCTTAATTTGTTTTTAATTCACGTCTCACGCTAAAGCAATGCATTCATTATTGAGTTCTGGTTCGACTATTTAAAATACAAAGGATAATATTAAGTTGAAATATAGTCAACAACGTTTTGACCATGATTTTAAAATAAGGATCAGTGCAAGTACTCTCACAATCCTTCAAAGATTTACTCAGTAAAGTTTTGACAATAATGAAGCGTGAGTTATGCACATACACATCCCATCATCTAATTTTACTATTTTTTTATTTTTTACTAACGTTACACTCAGAAACTGTGCAAGGACTATTGGTGTGATGGACTTTATATTTTGAACCACGATCAAGAGACTATATTAACACCTGAGCTGGCCCCCACTCTCCAAACTTCCAGACCAAGTCAACGTGAAGACTTTGAGCCATGACAGATTTATCACGCACCAGCCCCCACTATACAGCTTGACTTCAGTGGCACAAGGACTCGAGCTCACGACTCGTCGGCTACGAGTTCGTGACCATGGCCGCTTAATGAAGACTGTTTTGAACAGAGAAAACCTAGGAAACATCTTTCAAAATCTAGATGACTAACGGAAATTTATATCTGGCATTTACATTTAGATCAGTGTTTCTCAAACTTTCAATATTTGCGATCCAATTTTCAGACATAATTTTCTTCGCCCCTTCTCATACAGTAATAATGTATTGAATGCAATAATAATGTACTTGACGCTTCAATATGACTATAATTATAAACCATACACATTATCAAGATAATTATTAAATTTTGTATACGACAACCCATGGGAGTCGCTAGTAATTATTAAGATTGTTTTTAATTTAGTATTGATAATTTAACTATCAAATACATTGTGCAGTACTTGTGTATTTATAGCTATATCAGTGTATATGTGGTATTTAAATTTTTCCTTATGTCAGAACGTATTTTGTTTCGCTTCCTTTCAGTAAATTAATAATTATTTCCAATCTTTTATTTTCAACTTTTTGATATGCTCACGCCCCCCACATACGGTTGTCACGCACCCCTGAGGGAGGGAGGCTCCTTAGTTCGAGAAATGCTTATTTAGATCCATAAAAGGAAACCATCCAACTATTTTGTGAACTACATATATGCATCACAGGAGCTAAAACTTCAAAGAATACCATTTCTAAAAGATTACTTGAAAGAGCATTGTTTTCAAGAAGGTTAAAACAGCTAACTTTAGAAATTGTCTCCTTTACGCAATCGAGAACATATGTTACCTGCATTCTAACATCCACGAAAGTCCATGCCAGTGTAGGTTTAATAGTCTGGTCAGGCATCTTGTTGGATACATAAACAGACTCCCGGGTCTTTGATAGACTCAGAAACTACTGTGAGGAAAAGGGATGAAACTTTGGAAAAAGAAATTTTGAGAAAAAAAATTATAGTTTCAAAAAACTTAATCGGACTAAAAAATTAAAAAATAAAAATTTTAATATAAGAATAAAATGATTAACTAGAGAAAATTGTCATTTTGGTAAAGGCGTGGGGTGCTGGATATGAATTGTTTAAGTTTCTTACTAGTTCTACTCCAAAATGCAGATTTAGTAGAAAAATGTAATAAGAAACACCCCAAGCTTTTACCACAATGACATTAATTTCGTGTTATAGAGTTCAGATAGGGAACCATGATTTTTAAAAGTTAATACATAAATGATTGGCGATGTTTGTGTCATTTTAGATAGAATACATGTATAAAATAGTTTTATGAAAGAGATAAAATTTATTTAACATATTATTTGGCAAAAATACTAGAATGGGTTCTTTTTCTTCCAATGTTTCCTTGTAAAATGCTTGTTGTATAATATTTTGCTCGTATATAGCTCAGACCCCGTACAGAGGCTCAACTATGAGTTTTGAAAAATTCAAATTATTTTCAGAGTTACAAACCATTTTGAAATAATTATCGGCGTATTCTCTGTAAAATTTCTCCTCTGTTTTCGTAAAACATGGATAAAACGACTTCAAGTTATTATGCGTTCTTAAAAAATTTAGTTGAGCCTCTGTACAGAGTGTCTGAGTTGAATACACGCAAAATATTAATACAATAGAAGCATTTTTACAAAAAAGGAGAACATTTGGAAAAAAGGTTATTATTCTAGTTAATTTTGCCAAAATATTATATTTAAATAATTTTTTTGTCATAATGTCCTTATATATATAAAACAATTTTGTACATGTATTCTAATCTAAGTGACACTAAATATCATAAATATTATCCATTTACACAGTTTTGCAAAATCACGGTTCCGAACGTAGTCGGATACCTTAATCATTTTATTCTTATATTACGAATTAGTTTTTACTTTTTTGTTCGATTAACTGTAAAAGCGTGTTTTTTAGTTTTTTTAAACTATAATTTATTTTTCATTTTTTTTAATTCAATCTACAATAAAAGCATGCATTTTTAGTTTTTTAAACTAGCATTTAATCATTGATGAATTAATCTTAAATGCGTCATTTTTAAGATTCTGGAATACCCATTGGCATCCTATCAGTGCGTTGATACGGCCTGGTTTACAATATATAGGATCAGCCAACTAAAGGAAATCTGGAAGAGCTAAGTTTGAAATATTTCATGCAGAAGAAGGTAAAAAGTCAGTGATATTTTTCACTAAAAAGAGCTCAATATTCTCTCTGAAACTTGCATCAGCATTAGACATAAAAGCAATAATGTTTGAATCGGAAGAGTTTGTGAGAAATTATTTTTAATCCGGTGACTTGAATCAATTCTCAGCTGTTTTGGTAAAATGAAGCAATGAATGATGTTTCATTCCACAGATCCGACAAATTTTAGAAAACAAACTTTATGTCTGAGTTTAGCAGTTAGAACATTAATTTTTTTTCACATGCACTGGTCTATTTTTATTTCTATTTTCAGGAAAACTAGACAATTGTTTACATTATTGTAAGAAATTGCTGACACACCCTCCTCTTTCTTTCATAAACACTTTTTTATTTGTTTGTTGTATTTGTATTAACCACTAGCGTTTTCACTTTTAGGTTTGTATCTTAATCTTTTAGTCAACAAATCTGAAAATGGTTAGTGGAATTAGTCTCCAAATCTGGAGCTAGTTAGTCCTGATGATCCCAATCAGGACAATGGTGCAAAATTATGAAATTATTGTATTGTCTTCGGTCCTTGAGACCCCTCAGGGGGCTCACCTTCTTTAGGTGGGTACGGGTGTCACAACCTGAGGTACCCTAGTGATCTTTCCTCTTTTCCCAAGGGGTTTACTATCTTGGCTAACATACAGGTGTCATGACCCCGGGGTTCCCCAGTGATCCTTCTTATTTTCGACCCATCTTGTCATTCAATTTCTCCCTTTTTCTTCTTCCCGTCCAGACCACAGACCTATGAATGTTTGGCGCAGTATAGCCAAAACTGGCTCTTGCGCCATAAAACACCAAACTCATCATCATCATCGGTCCTTAAAAAGTGTGCAAACTTTCGAATTAATCTGACCTTTTAAAGTGGGTAAAGTTCAAAGATTCCGTTACATACAAGTGATGCTTATAAGAGCATGTTAAAAAGGGGGTAATGTTTCCCTTTTCAGGAGTACAATTGACTCTTATTTCATTTTTATGTACGAATTTTTTCCTTTAGATAAGACCTATCTGATGACGGATTCCTTGGAAGGGAGTATATTTGCCGGGCGCTCTTGGAAGGGTAAATACAACTTACTTCCCTTTCCCAGGACCTAAAAACAGCATCTTGCCGAGCATGTACATATTCTCAAACAGTCTTATGTCCTACAAGAATCCACCTTATGAAAGTTTTAACCCGTTCAGAACCATGATCACATGTATGTGATCATTTCAGGGATTACGGTATTATAAGTGAGATTGCGTTAAATTCCAAGTTTGACTGTTATGAACAAAAAATCAATTTAAAGTTTTGTTTTAAGCTTGGCAAGACACCGTCAGAGAAACTTATTCGATGCTGGCACGTGTTTATGAAAATCAAGCACTGTCCATGAAGTGTGGACACGAGTGATTCACCCGTTTTCTAGAAAGCCAGGAAAGTATTTCTGACAACCTCCGTAACAAAAGTTCGGCGACCACCTTCAGAGACGAAAACATTGAGAAAGGCAAGAAATTAATCACGGATTGATTGATTGATTGAATATTAACGTCGCACTGTTCAGCTACACGAGGGCTTTTGGCGACGGACCACGTAATTTTGAGCCATGGTCAAGGACGTGGACGACGCTTGTTGCACCTCTCCCACTACCACACCAAAGGGAGTGACGTTTCAGCTCGACAGATTTAGCGTGCATCGCTGCCCCACACGGCGGGTCTTTAGTGGTACCGCCTGAACCGTGACCAGGCGAGCCAATTTATCCGATACCTATACCACTCGGCTACCGCGGCCACAATTAATCACGGAAGATCGTCGACTGACTGCGCACGTGATAGCTGATGAACTGCAGATTAGCCGTGAATTCGTACGATAATCGTTACCCAGTATTTAGGGATGAGAAAAACGTGAGGAATACATAAGGTACGACCCCATTACGCACAACAAAGTTCAGGATTTTTGTGTTCCCGACAATGATCACCCTCACACAGCCAATATCGTTAAACAGTTCCTAGCAAAAAAGGGGGTGGTGCAAATTCAACATCCACCAAACTCGCTAGATCTCAATCCGCCAGACTTCTTCCTATTTCCACGATTCAAACTCGTTTTGAAAGAAAAAAGATTTGATGATATTCCTGACATCCATCGAATCGTGACGAGGCTTTTGAACTCCGCCCCAAAAGAAGACTTCTTGCAAAGTTTCTAGGCCATGTATATAGCAGATCTTAGTGGTGCATAGTTATTGGAGGTGACTATTTTGAAGGACGGTAAAGTAACTTTCGTTAATATTTTATCTGCGTTAATGTTACAGGACTATTCACCAAACTTTATTGTCAGAGGTTGTATATTACCTTTTAGAAATTTGCATGATATTGTTCTTATAAGTCAAGCATGGCGATTATTATTGAATAAACACGGAATTTTAAAAACATATAAGACGTAGACCACATATAAATGTTTAACTATTTAACTGCGAGAACCTTCTAAAACTAAAGTATTTTCAATTTCTTTTAAAAAAAAAAGTCCTTTTTTAAAAAAAAAAAACTCCTTTACAAGAACCTGTAAAAAAATTTCAGAAAATCAAACAATAAATAGACTTATGGAGAATCAAAAATAGAGCTGTTTAATTATTTCCTTTATTAAATTTATGCTTTATTGTTAGATTGCCTTAAGAGCCCTTCTAAGATAAGCGCTTAGGTATTTAAATGCCCGTATAAGTTAACGACAGACATCTGAATAAATATATCGTTAAAAAGAACTCATCATGACTTTTAACGCTTGAAGAAATAATGTAATAAGTAACTATGAGGAAAGTTTACGAGCCATCATAGCTCAGTGGTTAGAGCACTGGTCTTGTAAACCAGGGGTCGTGAGTTCAATCCTCACTGGTGGCTGCTGTTTACTTGCTTTTTAATGTGATACTTTTAAAAACTTTAGTTAATTTTTAAAATTAAACAGATGATGAAAAGTTTTTCAAATTTTATTGAAAGTATGTTTTATATAAAACATACGTATATATTCATTTCTTATTCTCAAGTCAAAAAACATTTTTTTTCTATGGTTTCATAATAAATTTCTTTCTCGCCCACACATACAATAGAACAATTACTCGCATAAAAACATTTATATACATATATAATAAAAAGTATATATATATATAATCATATAAAATTAGATGCTAACGCAAATTCTTTTTACTCTTGCATGGATATATATTTATTTTCTAATGGAACAATTTAGACCCATATTCAGTTATCTTATTTAATTAGGTATTGTCTTTTATTTAATGTAATATAAATATTACTTTGAAATATGTTTTATTTTTGACTTCTGTAAAACACATAGAAAATTTTTCCCATGAAAATAATTAAATAATATTTTCCTGGATTTTAAATCAGATAGAAAAAGTTGGTAAAATATTAAATTGAGTTGAGTTTCAATAATGAGAAACATCTTTTAATTGTTCATCTCATTAGAATACTGCACTTGATTTACATTTTATATTACTTTATGAAATAATTCATAAACATGTTTAATACTTTTTTTATATATTTAGGACACTGGCTTAGCTAGTTCAGAATGGGCCATGTATCGAAATTCTTTCAGGGCCCTATTTTAGATATAAAAGCCCTGTTAGTGGGACTAGTTACACATGTTGGGGCCCCTATAGTTTGTGGCCCTGTATTATTGGTGGTAGCTACGCTCCTGATTTAGGAAATTGCTTATACTCTTTGTTATGTCATTCAAAATTCCTTTTATAATGATAATACTTATTAATACATTAAGAAACTCAGCTGCATTTACAAATAAAAGAAATACTCTCTTTTTTTTTCAGTCATTCATTCATCAGTGTATACATGTTAGGAAAAAGGATTTCTGTGGTGTCTTTGTTTGTAAATAAATCTCAACGGTGTTAAATTTGTCTCCAGAGCTGAAAATATAGATCATTTTCGACAAGATATAATTAATTGAGGTTAAAACTAAATAATTCGATTCTTTTACACATTATTTATAAAAAAATGAGGTTTCAAAAAAGTGTAAAATGTTTAAAGTATAATCATACTTTTAAAAACTCTAAGCATATGAAAATAAGAAGCATTTTTGTGTAAAAAATAGTAATTAAGTTTTCCATTACGTATGATATTTTCTAAAATAGTAGCTATAATTAATAGCAATAAGTTGATTTCGAAAATTAAGTATATCCTTATTACACTGTAGCATTTTTTATATAAATAGAATAATAAATATTATATTTTTAAAATAAAAATAATTAAATTAAATGTTTTCTTAATTTCAATTTTTTTAAAAAAAATTTTAAATAAAAAAGATGTATAGCACTAAAATTACGTAAGGTCTAAAGAGTAAGATACATTTTATAATTCTCTGAAGTTTAATACATCAAAGGTTACTGTTTTAGTAAATATTACGTGCAACGTAAAATTTTCATATTTCTTAAAGAAATATCTTTGTTTTGATATGCTAATAATTTTGTAAATCATGATTATTGTTTAAACATTTTCACTTTTTCAAACTTCATTCCTTTATAAATATATTGTTACGTTGATCCAGGTTTCGAAGATTTTATGCAGATCAGTCGCAAAGAACAAGACAGTTCTTTAAGAGCGATGAGAATTTATTGTAGAAAATCCAATCCTTTAAATATACAGGATTCTGCAGAAATATTCACAAAATAAATCTCAGAAGGTCTTCACACCTTCAGCAGCACTCAGACACAATTATATATATCGGTGTCTAAAATACACGTATATAAAAGATTATCACCAAAAATCACTCGTTCAACAGCCTAAGTAATCACTAATCACTTCAACAGTCAAAGCAATACTAACTGCACGCTAGTCAAAACCAGATTGACTGAATTTTGGCGAACATCTCTCAAAATATCTCTCAGATAATTCGAGAAAGACCCACTTGCGTCACAGATCTTAAAATTAGTGGTTTTCTATACTAATTTCTAGAAGAATCCAGAGGGTCCCGAACTAACCAAAAATGGTCACCAACATGATCGCAGTACCAAAATGGCCCCTGTAAAATTGGGCGCCCGGGGGCCCAAATTGGCTCATACCAAGATTTCGCCAAGTTCCTATTGAATCACAATTATAAGTAGACGATCGATACCTATATACCACTCGGCTACCCCGGTCACAGGGGAGGGGGATCTACTTGTTATTTACGCACTATGTTTTAGTAGTAGCCTCTCCCTATCAATATTTATTTATATCCAACTAAGCAATATTTTTATATAATTTTTTGGCATTACTGATATTTGTAAAAAATTTTAAAAATGGTCAAAATATTAAAAAAAAAATATGAATAATTTATATCCACTCTAATATGACATCCTCTCGCACAATAAGCCACAAAGTATTTCAAACTAAAAACCCTACAGACAACTTTACACAATGCTTTGAAATTATTAATAACGCGTGCAGAGATTACAAGATGAAAGCTCATCAAACAGAATTATTAATTTAGATACAAATTGATAGTAAAAATGGAAGCTAGCAGCCACCAGTGAGGATTGAACTCACGACCCCTGGTTTACAAGACCAGTGCTCTAACCACTGAGCTATGATGGCTCACGCAAAGTTTATTTACAAAGTAAACTTCTCATAAAAATAAGTACGTAATATACTGAGCTTTCTTTCAATGGTATGATTGCTCAGGTAGTGGTCATACACTTTTATTACCAAATAGCTTTTACTTTAAAAATTGATTGCATCTTTGTATTTACAATAATCCAAAAAATGAAGAACAAATTGAATAAACATGAGGATTCTATGTAATCTTTTTTTTTTTTTTGGGGGGTTTCCTCTAATCTACGAGTATAGAACAGATTTTCTTTAGAAATAGACAAAAGAAAATTACGGTTTTGTTAAACTAAAAAAAAAATTTCAATTAGGTTTTTCATGTTTCTCATTCTTTCATTCAAAAAAAAAAATTCAGATAGTCTCTAAATGAATTTACTCAACATTTAACTGTTTAAAAAAATAATAAATTTTTGTAAATGAAATTACTTTAGTCTTTGTAGCAATGTTAAAAAGCTGCATTGTATATATATATATATATATTTAGGACATACAAAAAAAAATTATCGGAACAATTGTATTTGATAAATTGGAATTTAAATTATCAGAATTATTACTGGTTTAAATCCATGTAATTTCTAACTAAAACATTTTTAATAAATTTTGAATGGAAACCTATATTTTAAAACGTATAAAATTATAAAAAAGAAATCACAGACGATTTTAACGCTTAGAATTTTAATTATGAGCGTATGCATTTTTCGCTAATATCTCTCTTACTACTTGTCTAAAAATAAGCAGACAATATTTCAAAACATTAAATTTGATGAGAAATTTTATTTCAGAACGGATGAACTAAGTTTTTGAAAATTGTAAGTTTTTTTTTTTCTGAGAAGGTATAATTTTTTTACATTTTCCTTGTGAAACACAATTAAACTTGGGAAAGCAAGTTTGTCTTAGAAAAAGTGAATATGAGTAACAAAGAAAAAATCAGCCTTTTGGTCAAATTATTAAATTTTTTCGAACTTCTAACTTTTTTTTTGTTTAGTAAAATCGTGATTTAAAATTTAAAAAAAATAACTCTTCGGGCCACTTTTATAAATTTAAATAATAAATAAAAAGTATTCAGAGTTTTTGTAAAAAAATGAATTGAGCCTTTTACATCAGATGCATTACTTCAATTTTACATAAGTTTTATAAATAGAGAAAGTAACTTAAGGCAATTTATTCAAAAAGGAAAGATTTTATACAAAAATATATAAGACATTTGATACCTGACAATTTTGCCTTCAAGGAACCATGCCTTAAAAAAGTCAATTATGTATTTTTAAAGGTTTTTTTAATGAATACATTTTTTGGCATTCTTAATCTTAAAGTAGAGTCCTATAAAATCATTTTATGAACCTTAAGTTCTAAGCTTAAGCTGTCGCTCACTTTTTTCCCTCACTAAATATCATTCTGTTAAAAGTTAAGACAAAGAAAGGTGTATATTTTGAAGGGGGGGAAAAGGGATTTGTGTTGAATAAAAAAGTTCTTTCACACCACACACTTTTTTATGGTACCCTAAAAACGTTTTACCTCTTTTACGTTTTTATTGAGACAAAGAAGTTTTTAAAATTCACTGTTTTGAATCACAAAAAAAAAGGAAAAAATATTCCTTTGACAAATTTACTTAACGAAATTCTCAGTACAACACAGTAGGTATTCAGAAGTTTTTAAACTTCTCGCGCGTATATAGAAAATTTTCCCATTTACTTCAATATTTTTTTAAAAAAATATACCTTTTTCCCACCCTGAGGATAGTTTATATTAAAATTATATAAAAACACATAGAAAATTTTCAAAACTTTTTGCTAAAAAACTCATCTTTAAAGAGTTTTCATTAATTTTTAAATTATTATTTCTTTCCTTGGTACCATCAGACTATTAATAAATCAACCTGTAGATAATATGCCAAAAAAACTTAATTCTTCTTTTGATAATATTCTTAAGAATTATTTTTTTTCCTTCACTTTTACGGAACTGTACTTTATATTATGTAAATATTGCAGGTGCGAGAGACATCGAATATTAATGATAACCTATCCGAAAATTTTTCTGATCTGATAAAAAAAAAACTGATTTTAGCTTTCTCTAAAAATATATAATAATACATATTTGTTTTTAATTTTGAATGATTTCAAGATCTAAAATACAAATATATTTCCTAAAGAATTTGTTAGGTGATTTATATAATGAAATAGATAAAAAACAATTACTTTTCAAATTTCGATATAATTTTATTCAAATTATACCCGTAAAAAGTATTTATTTTACAAAAGAAAAAAAGAGAGAGAGAACACCATCTAACTGGCGTCAAAAGCAATTCAGAAATTTCTTTTTAAAAATTTGTTTTGATTTAAATAGCAGATTATTTGCAAATATAATTTCAATCAAGTATAGTTTCAATGAATATTTTGAATATTTACAATTATTAGCCCGAGAGTCCTTTGAAAAAGTATTCAAGCAGCGAAAAAAAAGAGTGCAATATGTAAAATAAATATTTAATTGATCAGATTTATTTTGAAAACTTAGCATAAATTTGTAAAGTATTTCGGTGGAAAATATAACTACAACCAAATACTTACAATTAGTGAAGAAAAATATATAGATTAATTAATGTTGAAAAATTTTACCTTTTCATAATTTTAAAAATATATTTTTATTTTACTTTCCGCTGAACTTTAGTAAATTATCAAACTTTTTTGAATTAAAGCATAAGTTTTTATCATAGAAATGAGTATAACGCAAAAAACCAACTTAGTACTTTAATACATAAATACACGATGTTTTCAATATTGAAACAAAATTTAAATTTAAATGTTTAAAAACTTTTATTTAATATTTTGAATGATTAATAAAAAAAAGTATGCGAGCCCTTTATCTACCGATGGTACTTATAAGTACCACTCCCTTTAAAATTACATAGAATAACCATTTTTACGAATATTCTGACGATACTTAGCAGGAATATTCTTTGGGTCATTCCTACCAAGATATATAGCAGCACAGGGTTCCTATGATGGAGTGACCTGGCGGGAAGGTGAATAGTTTTATAGCAGAAGTTGCGTTTTCAGTGGTTTGCGAATATTATCATTTTTGTCCCGAAAAAAAAGTTAATGTCATAAAGTAAGTTTTTTTTTTTTTGGTATGTTAATGAAGATTTTAGAAAACTATTTGACTATTTATTTTAAGTAAACTGTATATATAATTAATTTTACAGTTGATTATCTTTAATTAATTAATTAGCTCTAAAACGGTTAAAATTTCCCAAAGTTGAGTATTTTGTTTATGAATATCCCTTAATTTTCGATGTAGTGATTCATAAAAAAAATATTGCATGAAAAAAACTACAGTAAATCATAATGCGGTAGATAAAGGGTTAAATCGTATAAAGCATAAATATATCAATTTTTATGCGTTCGGTTTTTGATTATTTTGCATGGCATTCGATGGTTTTGAAGGAAGAAAGGTTCGTTCTGGGTACTTTTCCGTTCCGAACGCAGTACTTAACCGATCACGCCAAAACAATCGTCTTCGCGTGATGTTGGTACTAGTTCCTTATAGATATCCGCTGCCACATACTCCCCTTCCAGTGTTTCGGTGAATAGGTGAACAAACGTGCCATATTCATGGCGAGCATGTAACGGTTAAAATAACGGTGGGTTGCGTCATTCGTGCGCGTGACGGCGAAATTGCGTCATTTGTGTTTGACGACTTTGAGAAGTAACGGCTTATTTGCGTCAATGTTTGACGACGGTTGCTTTTGCGGTGGATAGATGGCGCCACCACTGCGACGCGTGAAGGGTGCGGTTCCTTTGCACAGCCAGGGTCACCAATGAAGGAAGAAGGTTCGTTCTGGGTACCTTCCGTTCCGAACGCGAGTTCTTAACCAATCACGCCAAAACGATCGTCTTTGCGTGATGTTGGTACTAGTTCATATAGATATCACACCGCCACAGTTTCAATACATTTATCTTAGAAAAAAGTAGACATAGAATTTTTTATACATTTTCAATGTGCATATATACACACACACACACAGATGTATGTATCTAATTTATTTCTAAATTTACTTATTATACAATCACGAGTATACATAGTTTTAACACATCAAATGCTCCTTAGACAGATCCTTGAACGGTGTTCCTCTCAGATGTGGCGGTCTTCTGCACATCATTCCTCTTAAGTTCTCCTGGACGATGTCATTGTGCAATAGGGAGGGACTCTTCAACCACCGCAATCGACAGTCGCAGTTTAAAGGGAAATCTATAAAATGCAATGAAAGCTTTTAAAACACATTTTCAATTATTTATGGTAGAAAAATCAAGTGAAAATTCAAGTTCGAGAGCTATCTATATCTTCGAGATACATTATTATCGTGGTAATAATCAGATAAAATTCTAAAATTTTAATATTTCATAGAGAGAAATTAACTCATATATTATAAAGGTTGCCCAAATGAAAAGTGGACATATGCTATTGCGTCAGAATGAGTGCAGCTATAGCAGAGCTACTAAACAGGGACACGAAGGATGGTAGGAAGTGTACACCGCATACGATGTTTAACACTAAAACTTGTCAGTGATACATACGATGTTTAACACTAAAACTTATTTATATGTGAAAAAGAATTTTCATCTGTCCAAGCCATCAAAACACAAGATACCGATCTCAGCTTGAAATAAATGCAGTTCTCTGTCTTGCAGTAATAACATTGGATCCCAATATCCGCATTTTATTTCAAACCAGAGCATCCATCACACTTGGAATGTATCATGCTAAAAGTTTGATATACTGAAACCATTTTTTAATTGTTTTTCTTACAGTTTTTGTTTATTTTTTATGGATTATTAATAAAGCTTTCATAATTTGGTTACAATTAATAGTTTCATTTTATTAACTAGGTACACATTTTAAGTGTTCTTATATTACAATTTTTTTATAAATATATTTAACACTTTAAAAATCCTATTAGTGGTCCGCGGGATTTAAATTATAAATTCACTGGTCCGTGAGGTCAAAAAGTTTGGCGACCACTGCTTTTGACCACTTAAGACAATAAAGCGTTTCTTTTTGCGTTTAGCATATATTGCTTTTGCAATAGAAGCTGGGCAAGACTTCCTAAAGAATCAAACACATTCTTTCTAGAGTGAAGACGTATGCCTGATGCCGAAACGATGGGACCTGTGTTACTACCCACAGAGCGATTTCTTTTGATTTTCAATAAAATCATTTTATTTTATTCAACTCGCTAGCTTTTCATTTGGGCATCCCTTATACACACTGAAGCGACAAAAGTTGTGGGATAGCAATACAGATAGCAGTAGTATAGTGTGTAAAATGAATAAATGGGCAGTGCATTGGCAGGGACTTTATTTGTACTTAAGTGATTCATGTGGCAAAGTTCCTGACGTGATTATTTATCGCACGACGACATTTCTCAGACTTTAAACACTGAAAGGTAGTTGGAGCAAGATGCATGTGACATTCCATTTCGAGAATAATTAGGGAATTTAAAATTCCGAGATCCACAGTGTCAAAAGTGTGCCAAGATTGCCCAATTTCTGGCATAACCACCCACCATGGACCAGTGCCAGTTGAAGCTCATTTCGGACCCTGGAAGTAGAAGATATACGGGTCCCCTTGGCACTGGCGGATACAAGGTGAGGTTTTTGGAACCGATTAAGTCTAGCTTATTTGGGTCCTTCCGGGTCCGAGTGTATCTGGGCGCCCGCCCCAAGCGACCAATGGATAATCCTGCACTGCCATGGACAATGCAGTAGCCAATTACATACATTTAATGACCAGAGAAGCGACGTGTACGTAGAACTGTCAGTATTAATAGACAAGCAACACTGCGTGAAATAACCGCAAAAGTCAATGTGGGCCGTATGGCGGATGCGTTTGTTAATAGCAGTCAGTAGGGTAAAAACCTTTGGGAAACCGATTTTTAGTTTTTGACATTTCTAAAATTTCCAAATCAGGACCTTTCCAATGATATAACATACAAGCCATTTTATGAATTAGAAGTATTTTAAAATAACTATTAAAAAATCATCAGCTGGCGACCACGACCACTTTGACAGATAAAATTGACAATATAGGCCATTTAAACAGTTGCAAAGCCTCTATCTTCTTTTCATTTATTCATACGTAATTAATTTTAGATAACAGTATAACTGCAACTTTAACTGTTAGATTTTGGAGCTGAATTTGTAGTTAAACGGTTGGAGGGATTTGAAACTTAATTATAAACTAATAGATGATTAAACTTAACATTTGTGGAGTACCAAACAAGGATTACTAATATGTACTTACTTTTAAAAGGTAAGATTTTTTATAAAATGTACTGTTTTCTAAAAATTTTATTTTTAAAATTGTTTGTGTTATTTTACCTAAACCTACTTACTGCTTGCATAGATATATACTTGTGTATACTAAAGTGAAATTTTTGAAATATTACTAAGCCATTTAGCTAGAAACACACACATGTCATAACAAAAAAATTACAATTTTTATTAAATTCCTAATTATGTTTTACAAAAATTATCTTTTTTCTAAAAAAAAGAAACTGAACAAATTATTTTTAAAATTTCACTGAAGTATACACAGATAAAGGCTTATTTAATATACAGACAAAATCTTTATGTTTAATAGTTTCTGAGAAAAAGTTACAAAAGACATATTGTCATTGTTGCAAAAAGCTTGTTACATACATAAAAAGAATTAATGAATTTCAGATTTAAAAACAAACAAAAAAAAACAGTGTTCTTGTGGCTGTTCTAGAAATCCCTTGTATAACACATAGAGAGCCTTGAATTCTGATACTTTAGGAAGTTGGGAGTATATTAACATGCAAATTCACATAATGAAAATTTCGAAATATCATACAATCACACGTTCCCAAATCATTACTTTTACATATTGATACATTATTAAAAGGCATTAAAGATGTTTTATGGTTAAGTTTGATGTAAGTAATGCATCAAAAAACTCAAAATTCTTTCAAAGATTTGATACAAAAATTTGTGGAAGAAATCACATATGTAAATTCAGACATTTTAGCTAAAAAGATGACTAACACAGAAAATGACAATTTTTATTAAATTGTGTATAACTTTTGGTATATAAATCTACTGTGTGTGTGTGTGTGTGTGTGTGTGTGTGTGTGTGTGTGTGTGTGTGTGTGTGTGTGTGTGTGTGTGTGTGTGTGTGTGTGTGTGTGTGTGTGTGTGTGTGTGTGTGTGTGTGTGTGTGTGTGTGTGTGTGTGTGTGTGTGTGTGTGTGTGTGTGTGTGTGTGTGTGTGTGTGTGTGTGTGTGTGTGTGTGTGTGTGTGTGTGTGTGTGTGTGTGTGTGTGTGTGTGTGTGTGTCACACCAACATAACAGAAAAAACATTGATCTTCGACAAGTTACCGTACATAATTTACATTAAGGGATCCGACTACCCTAAAATCATTATTATTTTTTCAAAAATTTGCTAAAAAATTTTTTAGGCCACATCTTTTTAGCTTAATAAAATAGAAAGTTTTTTTAACTTTTGCCATGCACTAGATAAAAACTATTAGTGTTTTAGTAAAAGCAGATGCCATAACTTTACACAAGATGTCAAACATTGAAATGCGTTTTACTCGAAATGTGTTTTTTCGTAAAGAAGCTCAAACAGGGATATGATTGCTCAAAAGTTTGAAACTAATTTGCTGAAATTTTTTGTGTATGTTCTATATAACAATAGAAGTGTTTCGACCTTCAAATTTATCAATCACTGTTTTGTTACAAAATTTACAGTCAGTCCCTTATGGGAATATAATCACTGTTTTTTAAGCAATTTCATATAATCACTAAGATAAAATGCTCTAGTTTCTGTAAAAATTGAAATATCTCTTATCCTGAAGGTCATTTCAAACACAAATAATAAAGAAACACATCAAAATTGAAAAATTCAGACTTAGTTCATAAGATGTTTGTACAGAGCGGGCCCCGTTAAAATAATTTTTTGTGTACATTTTCACCAGTTTTTTCCTATTTTAATAATAGTAAACTTTTTTTATCTTTTCAATTTTAGGATTTTTTCCCTTAAAATATACTAAATAAATTTAGAAATCTAAAAAAATCCCCATATATCCTTTTTAAAAAAAGTTGTCGCGTGTAGTCGGATACCTTAAATACCTTAGACTTTGTCTCAAGACCATATCATGTGATACGTTTCAAATTTTTATCTTTTAAAATATTTTTTGATGCCTCCAGCAATATCCTGGTGAGATACTCCCAAATAAAATTTTTGTATTGATTCCATTTACCTAATAGTCGAAATATCGGTTCATTTCCATAAAATAATGTAACCTACGACTCTCAAAGATTTTCTACGAATATCCCTTGTGACCACGATAGACGAGTTTTCATGGTCGCGAAATCGTTATAAGCGTTATTTCTGCGAAGTCATGGGCTCGAGTCCTAGTGCCCCTTAAGACAAACCTTACTGAGGAGCTGATTCACGCTACATTATCAGGGGCTCCAGGGTCCCAAATGCACGTGCCGTGCGGGGGTAGAAGAGTGGGTACACCCATTCGTGTGTTGTCTTCATCATTTTGCAGTGGCTCAAATTTTTGAGGTTTGCCATAGAACATGCTGTTTTCGTATCTATAAATACGGCTTTAAAAAACAATCAAACTGCCCTTCCATAGGCTTATTCTAGTTAAATATTAGTTTTCTGCTTGTATTATGTTTTTGAAAGCTTTGCAAACGTAGTCAAGGTGTTATAAAGTGAACCTAGTGTTGAAATAGTTTGGATTACACAAGGGGCACCACGAACACAGGCCATCAACTTCATCTGCCTCTTTTAAAAATAGTGCAATCTTATAAATATTCGAGAAAGATGAGATAACAGCTATTTTATATTTTGACACGGTATTTTACATATCAGTGAAGGACTTTATTCTACACACACACACCTCTTCCCTCCAGTATTTTTACAACAATCCCTTTACTAATATTTCCAGATTTAAATATTGGTTGTTTATTTTACTTCAGGCACTTGAAATTCTTTGTTGTGTATTACTTTTTTTTTACAATCTTTATCAAAAAAAATCCAAAAATTTTAATCTCTCCTCTTTCTATTACGCGATATTTTATAACATTTTTCTTACTTTTGTAAACAGCATTTTACTAACTTAAAAATTGAAATTTATTCACTTATATTAAAACATCCTTTTAATTTTTGAAACTCTTTATATACTTTTAAATTTAAAACAGAAGTATTAAAAATAAATATTGCAGAATATATACTTATTGAAAACATTCTTCATAATCTTAGTTTTATACTAATCCAGTATACCTTTTATATAAACATGCTTTCTTCCGGACGATTACCCATTTTCAAAAGTTTTAATTGAAATTCTTTCAATACAGATTTTTTTGTATAGTGATTGGTTTTAACATGGCCTTTCAGACAAATAGAAAAATTTCGTTTTGAATTCTATAGAAATATCATTCGTTACGAGAAAAAAAAATTTCTGCAGTTCTTTAGAATAGATAGTTAAATTATATATATTTTGGAATTAAAGTTACGTATCAATTCTTAGTCGAAGTTGCTTACAAAATTTTTGAGATGCGTTTTATATCCAACTCAGTTCCTTTAATATTTTTTAAACAAATTAATTTTATACAGAAATATGGTCTTTTTCGTCTATAACTGGTTTCTAATAACAGATTTTTTAAAAAATTATATATATATATATATATATTTATATATATATATATATAGTTTATCAAATCAACATATTAATAATTTGTGACGACACATTTTAACACATTTGTCCTATTTTTCACCATCATGAAAATCCACCAACTTTGACAGAGGTCGAATCCGCAAACTTGGGCGTACAAGACCAGCGACAAACGAACTACGTTACGCAGCCGGCAAAAATTTTATTTTAACATCCGAATAGACCCAAAAATAGACCTAACATTTGGTAGACCACGCTATCTTTCGAGGACCAACAAGCCGTGCGAGCACTACAGGGTTAAGTATTTATGTGAAAATATTTCTGCATCTTGTAAATAGAAGTTTGTGTGTACAACAAGATGAATTTTAAAAAAATATCAGAATTTCAGAACCTACCTATGCGCAAAAGATATTCTCTGGTACATAGATGAAGGGATAAACAAAGTAAAAGACTATTTTTTTATGTTATTACCACAAGGGGGATGAGGTTTAAGTATTTGAGCTTTTCTATGGTAAAAAAAAAAGTAATTTTTGTTACTGAAAAAATAGGGATTGTAGTACTTTTTTAACATTGATTGCGATGAGAGGATACGAACTAAAAAGTTTCAAAAAAACATCAGGTACACTTACAGCTTCTTTAGTATTAATTTATTAAAAAAACAAGTAATATATAAAAAAAATTAAGTCAATTCCTACTTTGAATGGATGAATAGAAAGTATTTTATTAGCGATTGAAAATTTGAACAAGATATATTTGTAGAGAGTGAACGATTAGTAGGAATTGAAAAAAAAGTATAATTTGTCTTCATTGTTGTAACAATGCACACCCGGTTTGGCTGAAAAACCGGTTTTCGACACCAACTTTTGACATTGTTTTAACAGTTATATTGTTACAACAATGGGCACGAATTTAAGATGACGTCGGAAACCGGTAATTAATTTAATTTAATTATTAAATTAATGTTTAAAAAACCTGTATTAACATCAAGTGTCATCCACTACAAGTTTAAAAATTTTTATTTGAACTTGATTGGATGAATAGAAAGTATTTTATTAACGATTGAAAATTTGAACAAGATAAATATATAGAGAGAGAGAGTGAGCTAAAAGTAGGAATTGAGAGAGAGAGAATAAAAACCTTCTGACAACTAAGTTACAGTGCACGATAAACAGGAAGACAGAATACAGCTTGGATCGGACTGTGAGGAGTGAGAACTGAGGTTATGAAAATTTACAATGTGCATTGTATTACTGACTACTTACTTATTAATTATTTACTACTGATTACTTATCTGTAGTAACCCCATTTGGTTATTTATACTGCAGAAAAATAATTACTTTGAATCTAAAATTATCTAAACAAAATCAAGTTGTTGTTTTTTTTTTTTATTTTTTTCGGAAATTCCGTCCCTTTTTGTAGCAATATTAAATTTTGAAATTATTTTCCTTTTCCGAATTGGTAGATATTCCGATTAACAATAATTTTTCTTTTCCGAATGTATTCGATCCCCCTAATACGCATGTTTTGAAAAACTAACGGAATTTTACAATCTGTATCAATATTTAAAGAAATACTGAAACAAGAAAAGGTTCGCAAATGTTCTCATTAAATAAAAAAATTCATATCTGAAGAAATATTTCACAATTCTATAAAGAAGACTTTCTGTAATATAAATAGAGGTATATATATATATATATATATATATATATATATATATATATATATATATATATATATATATATAAAGAATTGTCTTTCCTATCCATACTTAAAAAGGCCTTTTACTTTCTTGATTGCTTTGCATGGTTGATAAGAAGTAACAAGAGATAGCTCTAAAAAGGAATAAAGCTTAGGATAATAGGAATTGGGAATTGCTTCCATTCTATTCTTAGACATTTTGTGCGGTCAGAATGCTTTTTGAATGGCTTACTCTCGATGGCTGAGACAAGTCAGTGAATAAACTTTTTTTATTGGAGATACAGTTTTATAAAGGCAAAACGTTGTTTCTTATTTTATATCTGCAGATTTTTTTTTTCTGGATAACACAAGGAATATAAAAAAATTAAGTCTATTCCTACTTTGGTCTACAAATAAAAATTTTATTTTAGTTACTTTTTATTAAATAAATATAATTAATATAACTATGTAGAATCCCACTTTTAACTGGTAATTAATTTTTATTAATTATCATTAAAGAGTATCGTAATGTCATCCAAAACAATCATGTATATAAATATCAAAGCTATATTATAACCATATCAGCTGTCACACGACCTGATTCATCGTTATCAACCATCAGACGTGCGACCCGCACACGAGTGTCCACCATGACCATTCGGGCTGATAAGAACCTGGAAGAATTTACGCTCCTCGTGCCGACCGCTGCACCACCTGCCACTCACGCCTACTCAATATCGAGCCAGATTATAGTGGTCCTTAGCTAAATAAGGTTGGAATCATGCTGACTGGGGACGTATAGTGTTTAGTGACGAATTCCGCTTCCAATTGTGTCCTGACGATCATCGAAGACGTGTCTGGAGACGCCCAGGGTAGCTTGCCGATTCTGCTTTCACTATTGAACGCCACCCAGGCCCTCAACCAGGAGTTATGGTCTGGGATTCCATTTCTTTTGACAGCCTTTGGTCGTCATTAGAGGCACATTTACAGCAGGTGGTACGTCGACGACATTCTGAGAAATGTTTTCCTACCGTTGATCAAGATAAGGACTGACCACATACGGCATGTGTTGGAAAAAATGAACTGTCTTACAGCTTGTTAAAACACTTCCTCTCCAATCGAGCATGTCTGAGATATGATGGGAAGGCGTCTGCATCTACCAGGGGATGTTGATGACCTGGCCCAACAATTGGAGCAAAATCGGTAAGAAATACCGCAGGAGACCTTCAGGGTGCTTTATCACTTGCAGCTTGCTTCCAGACTACTGGTGGATCAACACCTTATTGTGTGTGAACTCGTTACTTTGTAACTACATAACTCTGAAAAATAAATCTTTCCATTTTTTTTTGAAATTTTAATCATTTTTTATTGTGTACATAATCTTTCCGCCCACCAGTTTCTGTCTTTATCCAACTATTAATTCTTGGTGCGTCGTTTTTTTTTTTTTTTTTTTTGTTATAGAGTGTATATAGGGAGAGTATGAACTATATATAATAGTGGGAATTGAAAAGGAAAAGGCATTTTGTCTTTCCCATAGACTCATCTTGACCACTCATTGCTAAGAATCTCAAATTACAAAGCCTTTTTATAGCATTAATATCGAAAGGCTTTGTCTCTCTCTCTCTCTCATGAGTTATTCTTCTAACATTTTTCTTAAAATCATTTTTTTTACTACTTTGAACATTGTTTGAATTGTCAAACTTGAATTACCATTTATATTACCATTCTTAATCTCGACATTAACATATCCACATGGAACGGTGTTCTTTTTATTATCATCATTATTATAAAAATCTTCAAAACATTTTGGAACTTCTTCGAATTATATTTACTCGAATCTAAGCCGCCATCGATTCTAAGCCACAAACCATTTTCAGTAGCATTAATAGTGGAAAAATGGAGCGGTTCAGATTCGAGTAAATACGGTGTATCTGATTTGATTGTTTTATAAGGGAACCAGGACATCATGCACATTCAAAAAATCGATTTTTCAATTTTAGCATTAAAAAAAATAGTGTATAATTTTCTGAATTTAAAAATGTGTAATATTTATATGTTTATTGATAAAATAACCTTAAAATACGAGAAAGTAATTGACAAACAAGTAAACGAACGTTTACAAATGTTTAGTTTTTCCACTTTTTCTCCAAAGTATATTTTTTTTGCTTTTAGGTACACTTTAAAAAAAAAACTATTGCATTATATGGTTCCAAGTTTTTTATACTTCTATTCAGGATACCTGTGCATATAGTGAACCTGGTTTTTTTTAGCCAAAGTAGTGCATAGTTTCTTAAAAAATAGTTTTATGTGTGAAAAAGACGGAAAAAATAAAAAATTTCAAAATTACAAAGTTTTATATAATTTTTTTTAAGAAGCTCTCTTAAAAAGTTTTACTAAAAAAACAGGTTCACTATATTTTGTGTATTGTTTTATACATATGCAAAAAATATTTTACATATTTAAGAGAAGCATTTTTAAAAAATGGCACCTAAACATAAGCACATGTATTATGAGATCTCAAAAATTATGTCCAACTTAAATTAAGCAAAAAAAAAATTTTTTTTAACTAAAAAATTATTTTTTTATTTCTACAGAATGATTAAGTAATCCTTATTAAGATCACAAAAAAATCTAAGCTGTATTGGAAATTTTTAAAGGTATATGTCCTACAAACAAAGAGTCTTTGTGACATTTTACTCTTTCGAGCATATCCTGGTATCAAGAGAGAAATTAAAAACTTCGGCAAATTTCGGTCTAATCCATTGAGTCGTTTTAATTGAATTGTTTTAAAATACAATTAATCCTGTAACGAACATTTACTCAAATTATTTTTTCGAAATTAAATTATTTTTGTAATTAAATGTTATTTTTTTATAGTTCTTCTGCCAAAAGTTGGAGATATATTTCGAAAGAAATTTTAATTAAATGATTTCAATGAAAATAAGAAACGAACATTTAAAATTTACTTTTTATAAAGTGTTTTTAAATAATGTATAAAAATGTGCAGTCATAAATATTTCAAAGGGGAATGTGGGCTGAAATATCAAACATTTCTAATTGTGTGCATATCGTACATAAAATATGCTTACAAATGCATCCACAACTTTTTAACTATTGAAATGATTTGCCTTTTTTTTTTCACGCGCATTCAAACAGCTCCTTGAAATGATAAATTTAAAATAATTCATTGCAAACATTTCATTTGTATTTCAGGTAAAATAAGCTATTTTTTTAAATTGAAACATTAATTAAAGTTTTTCAAACTTTATCCGCAGTGCTTTTTATAAACCTCAAAATTTTCAAACAAATTCTGAAAATATTCAAAATTTATGCGTGATTTTTTTTAATTATCTGTTAAAAATACAACTTTTATAAAATATAGTGGTGTTTATGCAAAATTTCAATCCTACAAAAAATAAAAGAATCCTTTCGTAAAAAAAAAGGATTTTTACTGAAATGAAAACATTGAAAAATACCAAATCAATACCAAGCCTCTTACGGCTGAATAATAATCTGATTTTAAAAAAATAATAACTGTTGTTGAGATTATAGACAACTGCTTATAGAATATTTTACCAATAAGAATATGTGACTCGTAAATTTGAAATTTATGCTCCTTGTCCCCTTAAATTAATACTCTCGGGACCAGATGAAGAATATTTTAAATTAATTGCCTTTCCTTGTGTCCACGATTGGCTAGTTCTCATGTTGATAAACTCTTGCCCGGCATGTTATGAATTCAATCCCTAGTGCCACTGAAGACCCCACGTGTAGAAGGGCTGATGTCCGTTAAGCCTGAGGCCGCAGTAGCCGATTGGGCAAGGTATCGGATCGTGGCTAGCTTGTCACGAGTTTGAGCCCAGTACCACTAAAGACCCGCCGTGTAGGGAACGGATGCACGTTAAATCTGTCGAGAGCTCAAACGTCATCCCGTTGGTGTGATGTGGTAGTTAGGAGAGGGGGTGCCAGCTCAGGTGTCGTCCTCGTCACTTGACATTGGTTCAAAATTACGAGGTCCGTCACCAAAAAGCCCTCGTGTAGCTGAACAGTGCGACGTTATTACTCACTCACTCACTCGCCCGTTAAGTCTATCGCGGCTCAAAGTGCTCCAGTTGTCATGGTATGGTAGTTCGGAGAGTAGGATGCCAACTCAAATGTCAACCTCGTCACTTGATTGTGGTTTAAAATTACGAGGACAGTTGCCAATAGTGCTTGCTTTACACAGTGTGTGGTTAATAAACACTCCCTAGTGGCCTTTCCTTATTTATATATTTGTTTGAAAAAAAATAACATTACATGTTTAGCAAAATGTTCTATATTTGATTTTTGCACAAACTGGGGAGGGGGTTGATTGATTGAATATTAATGTCGCACTATTCAGCTACACGAGGGCTTTTGGCGACGGACCACGTAATTTTGAACCATAGTCAAGTGACTTGGACGACACCTGAGCTGGCACCCCTCTCTCCTAACTACCACATCACACCAACGGGAGGACGTTTCAGCACTCTACAGATTTAACGTGCATCGCTGCCCTACACGGCGGGTCTTTAATGGTACTGAGCTCGAACTCGTGACAAGGCAAGCCACGATCCGATACCTATACCACTCGGCTACCCCGGTCACAGGGGAGGGGGGATCTACTTGTTATTTACACTATGTTTTAGTAGTAGCCTCTCCCTATCAATATTTATTTATATCCAACTAAGCAATATTTTTATATAATTTTTTGGCATTACTGATATTTGTAAAAAATTTTAAAAATGGTCAAAATATTAAAAAAAAATATGAATAATTTATATCCACTCTAATATGACATCCTCTCGCACAATAAGCCACAAAGTATTTAAAACTAAAAACCCTACAGACAACTTTACACAATGCTTTGAAATTGTTAATAACGTGCAGTGATTACAAGATGAAAGCTCATCAAACAGAATTATTAATTTAGATACAAATTGATAGTAAAAATGGAAGCTAGCAGCCACCAGTGAGGATTGAACTCACGACCCCTGGTTTACAAGACCAGTGCTCTAACCACTGAGCTATGATGGCTCACGCAAAGTTTATTTACAAAGTAAACTTCTCATAAAAATAAGTACGTAATATACTGAGCTTTCTTTCAATGGTATGATTGCTCAGGTGGTGGTCATACACTTTTATTACCAAATAGCTTTTACTTTAAAAATTGATTGCATCTTTGTATTTACATTTACAATAATCCAAAAAATGAAGTACAAATTGAATAAACATGAGGATTCTATGTAATCTTTTTTTTTTTTTTGGGGGGTTTCCTCTAATCTACGAGTATAGAACAGATTTTCTTTAGAAATAGACAAAAGAAAATTACGGTTTTGTTAAACTAAAAAAAATAATTTTCAATTGGGTTTTTCATGTTTCTCATTCTTTCATTCAAAAAAAAATTCAGATAGTCTCTAAATGAATTTACTCAACATTTAACTGTTTAAAAAAATAATAAATTTTTGTAAATGAAATTACTTTAGTCTTTGTAGCAATGTTAAAAAGCTGCATTGTATATATATATATATATATATTTAGGACATACAAAAAAAAATTATCGGAACAATTGTATTTGATAAATTGGAATTTAAATTATCAAATTATTACTGGTTTAAATCAGCAATTTCTAACTAAAACATTTTTAATACATTTTGAATGGAAACCTATATTTTAAAACGTATAAAATTATAAAAAAGAAATCACAGACGATTTTAACGCTTAAAATTTTAATTATGAGAGTATGCATTTTTCGCTAATATCTCTCTTACTACTTGTCTAAAAAAAAGCAGACAATATTTCAAAAGATTAAATTTGATAAGAAATTTTATTTTGGAACGGTTGAACTAAGTTTTTGAAAATTGTAAGTTTTTTTTTTTCTGAGAAGGTATAATTTTTTTACATTTTCCTTGTGAAACACAATTAAACTTGGGAAAGCAAGTTTGTCTTAGAAAAAGTGAATATGAGTAACAAAGAGAAAAATCAGCCTTTTGGTCTAAAATTATTAAATTTTTTTTCGAACTACAACTTTTTTTTTATTTTATTAAATCTCCGTGATTTAAAATTTAAAAAAAATAACTCTTCAGGCCACTTTTATAAATTTAAATAATAAATAAAAAATATTCAGAGTTTCTGTAAAAAATGAGTTGAGCTTTTCACATCAAATACATCACTTCAATTTTATAAGTTTTATAAATAGAGAAAATAACTTAAGGCAATTTATTCAAAAAGGAAAGATTTTATACAAAAATATATAAGACATTTGATACTTGACAATTTTGCCTTCAAGGAACCATGCCTTAAAAAAATCAATTATGTATTTTTAAAGGTTTTTAATGAATACATTTTTGGCATTCTTAATCTTAAAGAGTAGAGGTCCTATAAAATCATTTTTACTTAGACACGTAAGTTCTAAGCTAGCTGTAAGCTCACTTTTTCCCTCACTAAATAACATTCTGTTAAAAGTTAAGACAAAGAAAGGTGTATATTTTGAACGGGAAAAAAAGGGATTTGTGTTGAGTAAAAAAGTTCTTTCACTTTACACACACTTTTTTATGGTACCCTAAAAACCTCTTTTACGTTTTTATTGAGACAAAGAAGTTTTTAAAATTCACTGTTTTGAATCACAATAAAAAAAAAGGAAAAAATATTCCTTTGACAAATTTACTTAACGAAATTCTCAGTACAACACAGTAGGTATTCAGAAGTTTTTAAACTTCTCGCGCGTATATAGAAAATTTTCCCATTTACTTCAATATTTTTTTAAAAAAACATACCTTTTTCCCACCCTGAGGACAGTTTATATTAAAATTATATAAAAACACATAGAAAAGTTTCAAAACTTTTTTGCTAAAAAACTCATCTTTAAAGAGTTTTTATTAATTTTTAAATTATTATTTCTTTCCTTGGTACCGTCAGACTATTAATAAATCAACCTGTAGATAATATGCCAAAAAAACTTAATTCTTCTTTTGATAATATTCTTAAGAATTATTTTTTTTTCCTTCACTTTTACGGAACTGTACTTTATATTATGTAAATATTGCAGGTGCGAGAGACATCGAATATTAATGATAACCTGTCCTAAAATTTTTCTGATCTGATAAAAAAATAATTGATTTTATAGCTTTCTCTAAAAATATATAATACATATTTGTTTTTAATTTTGAATGATTTCAAGATCTAAATCACAAATATATTTCCTACAGAACTTGCTAGGTGATTTATAATGAAATAGATAAAAAAAAAAAATTGCTTTTCAAATTTCGATATAATTTTATTCAAATTATACCCGTAAAAAGTATTTATTTTACAAAAGAAAAAAAAGAGAGAGAGAACACCATCTAACTGGCGTCAAAAGCAATTCAGAAATTTCTTTTTAAAAATTTGGTTTGATTTAAATAGCAGATTATTTGCAAATATAATTTCAATCAAGTATAGTTTCAATGAATATTTTGAATATTTACAATTATTAGCCCGAGAGTCCTTTGAAAAAGTATTCAAGCAGCGAAAAAAAAGAGTGCAATATGTAAAATAAATATTTAATTGATCAGATTTATTTTGAAAACTTAGCATAAATTTGTAAAGTATTTCGGTGGAAAATATAACTACAACCAAATACTTACAATTATTGAAAATACATAGATTAATTAATGTTGAAAAATTTTACCTTTTCATAATTTTAAAAATAGATTTTTATTTTACTTTCCGCTGTGTGTGAACTGGTATAAATTATCAAACTTTTTTGAATTAAAGTTTTTATCATAGAAATTAGTGTAACGCAAAAAACCAACTTTGTACTTTAATACATAAATACACAATATTTTCAATATTGAAACAAAATTTAAATTTAAATGTTTAAAAACTTTTATTTAATATTTTGAATGATTAATAAAAAAAAGTATGCGAGCCCTTTATCTACCGATGGTACTTATAAGTACCACTCCCTTTAAAATTACATAGAATAACCATTTTTACGAATATTCTGACGATACTTAGCAGGAATATTCTTTGGGTCATTCCTACCAAGATATATAGCAGCACAGGGTTCCTATGATGGAGTGACCTGGCGGGAAGGTGAATAGTTTTATAGCAAGTTGCGTTTTCAGTGGTTTTGCGAATATTATCATTTTTGTCCCGAAAAAAAAGTTAATGTCATAAAGTAAGTTTTTTTTTTTTTGGTATGTTAATGAAGATTTTAGAAAACTATTTGACTATTTATTTTAAGTAAACTGTATATATAATTAATTTTACAGTTGATTATCTTTAGTTAATTAATTAGCTCTAACAGTTAAAATTTCCCAAAGTTGAGTATTTTGTTTATGAATATCCCTTAATTTTCGATGTAGTGATTCATAAAAAAATATTGCACGAAAAAAACTACAGTAAATCATAATCCGGTAGATAAAGGGTTAAATCATATAAAGCATAAATATATCGGTTTTTATGCGTTCGGTTTTTGATTATTTTGCATGGCATTCGATGGTTTTGAAGGAAGAAAGGTTCGTTCTGGGTACTTTCCGTTCCGAACGCGAGTACTTAACCGATCACGCCAAAACAATCGTCTTCGCGTGATGTTGGTACTAGTTCATATAGATATCACACTGCCACATACTCCCCTTCCAGTGTTTCGGTGAATAGGTGAACAAACGATACCATATTCATGGCGAGCATGTAACGGTTAAAATAACGGTGGGTTGCGTCATTCGTGCGCGTGACGGCGAAATTGCGTCATTTGTGTTTGACGACTTTGAGAAGTAGCAGCTTATTTGCGTCAATGTTTGACGACGGTTGCTTTTGCGGTGGATAGATGGCGCCACCACTGCGACCTTTGAAGGGTGCGGTTCCTTTGCACAGCCAGGGTCGCCAATGAAGGAAGAAGATTCGTTCTGGGTACCTTCCGTTCCGAACGCGAGTTCTTAACCAATCACGCCAAAACGATCGTCTTTGCGTGATGTTGGTACTAGTTCATATAGATATCACACCGCCACAGTTTCAATACATTTATCTTAGAAAAAAGTAGACAGAATTTTTTATACATTTTCAATGTGCATATACAGATATATGTATCTAATTTATTTCTAAATTTACTTATTATACAATCACGAGTATACATAGTTTTAACACATCAAATGCTCCTTAGACAGATCCTTGAACGGTGTTCCTCTCAGATGTGGCGGTCTTCTGCACATCATTCCTCTTAAGTTCTCCTGGACGATGTCATTGTGCAATAGGGAGGGACTCTTCAACCACCGCAATCGACAGTCGCAGTTTAAAGGGAAATCTATAAAATGCAATGAAAGCTTTAAAAACACATTTTCAATTATTTATGGTAGAAAAATCAAGTGAAAATTCAAGTTCGAGAGCTATCTATATCTTCGAGATACATTATTATCGTGGTAATAATCAGATAAAATTCTAACATTTTAATATTTCATAGAGAGAAATTAACTCATATATTATAAAGGTTGCCCAAATGAAAAGTGGACATATGCTATTGCGTCAGAATGAGTGCAGCTATAGCAGAGCCACTAAACAGGGACACGAAGGATGGTAGGAAGTGTACACCGCATACGATGTTTAACACTAAAACTTGTCAGTGATACATACGATGTTTAACACTAAAACTTATTTATATGTGAAAAAGAATTTTCATCTGTCCAAGCCATCAAAACACAAGATACCGATCTCAGCTTGAAATAAATGCAGTTCTCTGTCTTGCAGTAATAACATTGGATCCCAATATCCATAATTTATTTCAAGTAAGCAGGAGCATCCATCACACTTGGAATGTATCATGCTAAAAGTTTGATATACTGAAACCATTTTTTAATTGTTTTTCTTACAGTTTTTGTTTATTTTTTATGGATTATTAATAAAGCTTTCATAATTTGGTTACAATTAATAGTTTCATTTTATTAACTAGGTACACATTTTAAGTGTTCTTATATTTCAATTTTTTATAAATATATTTAACACTTTAAAAATCCTATTAGTGGTCCGCGGGATTTAAATTATAAATTCACTGGTCCGTGAGGTCAAAAAGTTTGGCGACCACTGCTTTTGACCACTTAAGACAATAAAGCGTTTCTTTTTGCGTTTAGCATATATTGCTTTTGCAATAGAAGCTGGGCAAGACTTCCTAAAGAATCAAACACATTCTTTCTAGAGTGAAGACGTATGCCTGATGCCGAAACGATGGGACCTGTGTTACTACCCACAGAGCGATTTCTTTTGATTTTCAATAAAATCATTTTATTTTATTCAACTCGCTAGCTTTTCATTTGGGCATCCCTTATACACACTAAGCGACAAAAGTTGTGGGATAGCAATACAGATAGCAGTAGTATAGTGTGTAAAATGAATAAATGGGCAGTGCATTGGCAGGGACTTTATTTGTACTTAAGTGATTCATGTGGCAAAGTTCCTGACGTGATTATTTATCGCACGACGACATTTCTCAGACTTTAAACACTGAAAGGTAGTTGGAGTAAGATGCATGTGACATTCCATTTCGAGAATAATTAGGGAATTCAAAATTCCGAGATCCACAGTGTCAAAAGTGTGCCAAGATTGCCCAATTTCTGGCATAACCACTCACCATGGACCAGTGCCAGTTGAAGCTCATTTCGGACCCTGGAAGTAGAAGATATACGGGCCCCTTGGCACTGGCGGATACAAGGTGAGGTTTTTGGAACCGATTAAGTCTAGCTTATTTGGGTCCTTCCGGGTCCAGTGTATCTGGGCGCCCGCCCCAAGCGACCAATGGATAATCCTGCACTGCCATGGACAATGCAGTAGCCAATTACATACATTTAATGACCAAGAGAAGCGACGTGTACGTAGAACTGTCAGTATTAATAGACAAGCAACACTGCGTGAAATAAACGCAAAAGTCAATGTGGGCCGTATGGCGGATGCGTTTGTTAATAGCAGTCAGTAGGGTAAAAACCTTTGGGAAACCGATTTTTAGTTTTTGACATTTCTAAAATTTCCAAATCAGGACCTTTCCAATGATATAACATACAAGCCATTTTATGAATTAGAAGTATTTTAAAATAACTATTAAAAAATCATCAGCTGGCGACCACGACCACTTTGACAGATAAAATTGACAATATAGGCCATTTAAACAGTTGCAAAGCCTCTATCTTCTTTTCATTTATTCATACGTAATTAATTTTAGATAACAGTATAACTGCAACTTTAACTGTTAGATTTTGGAGCTGAATTTGTAGTTAAACGGTTGGAGGGATTTGAAACTTAATTATAAACTAATAGATGATTAAACTTAACATTTGTGGAGTACCAAACAAGGATTACTAATATGTACTTCCTTTGAAAAGGTAAGATTTTTTATAAAATTTACTGTTTTCTAAAAATTTTATTTTTAAAATTGTTTGTGTTATTTTACCTAAACCTACTGACTGCATGCATGGATATGTACTTGTGTATACTGAAGTGAAATTTTTGAAATATTTCTAAGCCATTTAGCTAAAAAACACATGTCATAACAAAATAATTACAATTTTTATTAAATTCCTAATTATGTTTTACAAAAATTATCTTTTTTCTAAAAAAAGAAACTGAACAAATTATTTTTAAAATTTCACTGAAGTATACACAGATAAAGGCTTATTTAATATACAGACAAAATCTTGATTTTTTATGTTTAATAGTTTCTGAGAAAAAATTACAAAAGACATATTGTCATTGTTGCAAGAATCTTGTTACATACATAAAAAGAATTAATGAATTTCAGATTTAAAAACAAACAAAAAAAACACAGTGTTCTTGTAGCTGTTTTAGAAATCCCTTATCTAACATATAGAGAACCTTGAATTCTGATACTTAAGGAAGTTGGGAGTATATTAACATTCAAATTCACATAATGAAAATTTCGAAATATCATACAAAATCACACGTTCCCAAATCATTACTTTTACATATTGATACATTATTAAAAGGCATTAAAGATGTTTTAGGGTTAATTTTGATGTAAGTAATGCATCAAAAACTCAAAAATTCTTTCAAAGATTTGATACAAAAATTTGTGGAAGAAATCACATATGTAAATTCAGACATTTTAGCTAAAAAGATGACTAACACAGAAAATGACAATTTTTATTAAATTGTGTATAACTTTTGGTATATAAATCTACTGTGTGTGTGTGTGTGTGTGTGTGTGTGTGTGTGTGTGTGTGTGTGTGTGTGTGTGTGTGTGTGTGTGTGTGTGTGTGTGTGTGTGTGTGTGTGTGTGTGTGTGTGTGTGTGTGTGTGTGTGTGTGTGTGTGTGTGTGTGTGTGTGTGTGTGTGTGTGTGTGTGTGTGTGTGTGTGTGTGTGTGTGTGTGTGTGTGTGTGTGTGTGTGTGTGTGTGTGTGTGTGTGTGTGTGTGTCACACCAACATAACAGAAAAAACATTGATCTTCGACAAGTTACCGTACATAATTTACATTAAGGGATCCGACTACCCTAAAATCATTATTATTTTTTCAAAAATTTGCTAAAAAATTTTTTAGGCCACATCTTTTTAGCTTAATAAAATAGAAAGTTTTTTAACTTTTGCCATGCACTAGATAAAAACTATTAGTGTTTTAGTAAAAGCAGATGCCATAACTTTACACAAGATGTCAAACATTGAAATGCGTTTTACTCGAAATGTGTTTTCGTAAAGAAGCTCAAACAGGGATATGATTGCTCAAAAGTTTGAAACTAATTTGCTGAAATTTTTTGTGTATGTTCTATATAACAATAAGAAGTGTTTTCGACCTTCAAATTTATCAATCACTGTTTTGTTACAAAATTTACAGTCAGTCCCTTATGGGAATATAATCACTGTTTTTTAAGCAATTTCATATAATCACTAAGATAAAATGCTCTAGTTTCTGTAAAAATTGAAATATCTCTTATCCTGAAGGTCATTTCAAACACAAATAATAAAGAAACACATCAAAATTGAAAAATTCAGACTTAGTTCATAAGATGTTTGTACAGAGCGGGCCCCGTTAAAATAATTTTTTGTGTACATTTTCACCAGTTTTTTCCTATTTTAATAATAGTAAACTTTTTTTATCTTTTCAATTTTAGGATTTTTTCCCTTAAAATATACTAAATAAATTTAGAAATCACAAAAAAATCCCCATATATCCCTTTTTTTAAAAAAAAAGTTGTCGCGTGTAGTCGGATACCTTAAATACCTTAGACTTTGTCTCAAGACCCTATCATGTGACACGTTTCAAATTTTTATCTTTTAAAATATTTTTTTTGGTACACTCCAGCAATATCCTGGTGAGATACTCCCAAATAAAATTTTTGTATTGATTCCATTTACCTAATAGTCGAAATATCGGTTCATTTCCATAAAATAATGTAACCTACGACTCTCAAAGATTTTCTACGAATATCCCTTGTGACCACGATAGACGAGTTTTCATGGTCGCTAAATCGTTATAAGCGTTATTTCTGCGAAGTCATGGGCTCGAGTCCTTGTGCCACTTAAGACAAACCTTACAGAGGAGCTGATTCACGCTACATTATCAGGGGCTCCAGGGTCCCAAATGCACGTGCCGTGCGGGGGTAGAAGAGTGGGTACACCCATTCGTGTGTTGTCTTCATTATTTTGCAGTGGCTCAGATTTTCGAGGTTTGCCGCAGAACAGCACTTGTTTCGTATCTATAAATACGGCTTTAAAACAATCAAACTGCCCTTCCATAGACTTATTCTAGTTAAATATTAGTTTTCTGCATGTTTTTTGAAAGCTTTGCAAACGTAGTCAAGGTGTTATAAAGTGAACCTAGTGTTGAAATAGTTTGGATTACACAAGGGGCACCACGAACACAGGCCATCAACTTCATCTGCCTCTTTTAAAAATAGTGCAATCTTATAAATATTCGAGAAAGATGAGATAACAGCTATTTTATATTTTGACACGGTATTTTACACTTATCAGTGAAGGACTTTATTCTACACACACACAACCTCTTCCCTCCAGTATTTTTACAACAATCCCTTTACTAATATTTCCAGATTTAAATATTGGTTGTTTATTTTACTTCAGGCACTTGAAATTCTTTGTTGTGTATTACTTTTTTACAATCTTTATCAAAAAATATCCAAAAATTTTAATCTCTCCTCTTTCTATTACGCGATATTTTATAACATTTTTCTTACTTTTGTAAACAGCATTTTACTAACTTAAAAATTGAAATTTATTCACTTATATTAAAACATCCTTTTAATTTTTGAAACTCTTTATATACTTTTAAATTTAAAACAGAAGTATTAAAAATAAATATTGCAGAATATATACTTATTGAAAACATTCTTCATAATCTTAGTTCTTTACTAATCCAGTATACCTTTTATATAAACATGCTTTCTTCCGGACGATTACCCATTTTCAAAAGTTTTAATTGAAATTCTTTCAATACAGATTTTTTTGTATAGTGATTGGTTTTAACATGGCCTTTCAGACAAATAGAAAAATTTCGTTTTGAATTCTATAGAAATATCATTCGTTACGAGAAAAAAAATTTCTGCAGTTCTTTAGAATAGATAGTTAAATTATATATATTTTGGAATTAAAGTTACGTATCAATTCTTAGTCGAAGTTGTTTACAAAATTTTGAGATGCGTTTTATATCAACTCGGATTCCTTTAATATTTTTAAACAAATTAATTTTATACAGAAATATGGTCTTTTTTTCGTTTCTTGGTTTCTAATAACAGATTTTTTTTTTAAAAAAAATTATATAGTTTTATCAACATATTAATAATTTGTGACGACATTTTAACATTTGACATTTCATTTGAAATTTTAATATTTTGATCGTTTTATTTTGCTATTAAAAATATTTTATTAAAGAAAATAAGATTTCTAAAATACACTCCTTAAAAGTAAAATTGCAACATCGTGAAGGAAAGTGCGCAGCTACATGAAAATAACAGATACGGCATAAGTAACACTCATATGCAAATGATTCAAGAAGTAAACAAAAATGTACATTGGGGAATTGTTTATTTAATCTATCTATTAATATATATAACCCATAAATATATACAAATAGTTAAAAACCTAAGTATAATAATATGTGTAACGTTTCAAGTCAGCATCGAGAGCTTTTTTAAGAAACAGTTTTATTCAGCGAGCAATCGATTAACTTTCGCTGAGAGAAAATCAACTCTAAATGAAGTTTTTGTTTGAGCTTAATACTTATGTCTTGAACTGTTCAATAATACTTTTTAGTTTTTTTTTTTTCGATTTGAAAGAGTTAAGAAGGGTAGTGTACATATGGAGACTATAAAATTTAATGAGGTGGGATTAAAAGTGTAATCTTTGAAATATCTTTTCTGAGAAAGAATTAGGTGTTTAATTTAAGACTCGAAGATGTTACGGAAAATAAATTTAAATCGTAAATAGGGGTATTTTGTTTTAGATATAATTTTAATTTTAATTTTTATATATAACAAAAGGGCCTCCACCCCACTCGTCACTAGATCTCCTGAACTATTAGGCCCCCAAAATTGTTTTAAAAATTTGATAAAATGTTTTTTTTGTTGAGAAAAAGATCAGCGGAGAACGGGTTTTTTGTTTTAAAAAGGGAACCCTTGAGGTTGGAGGGGGAAAAAAGCATTTGGGGAAAAAAAACCCATGTCCTTTTAAACAAAAAGGAAATTTAAGTAAACCCCCTTTTCTTCTAAATTAAAAAGTTTAAATTTGGACATAGAAATCAATAATTTAAAAACAGTATAGTCATACATTAGGATACACCATGTGAAGCGAGCAAGTAATGGCTATTATTTAATATGGCCCATCCCCAAGCTACTACGGGTTTCAAAACCGGGAGGCTTACTGTAATGGGGAAAAATTAAAAATAGTTGAGGTTTTCCCCTTTTGCAAAAAGGGGAGTCCACTGTATATTTTACTTCATTTTGGGGTTTCCCCTTTCGTGGGTGGTGTTTTTTAAAGCCGAGGAGAATGTGACACCTTGAGCTGACCTTCCCTATTCCAACTACCACACCACATTCGGCGGGAGGACTTTGAGCCACCACAGATATAATGTGCATAAGCCCTTCATAAGCAGGCCTTAGTCCCATCGGGACTTAAATCACCACTGCCAACCACAATTTCCCCAGACCGTAGGACCCGGGGGGCCAGGGCAAGTGACCCTTTTGTTCCCAAACGGGCCATGGGTTCCCAAACCGGAAAATAATAGGGGGCCCCCAAAGGACGGGAGGCCCCCAACATGTGTTAGTACAGTTCCACTAAGGAATTTTGATACAGGGCCCACTCAGAACTAGCTACGCCAGTGTTCCCAAAACAATTTGTTTCGCCTCTATTCTGACACGATAATTATTATTTTGTATATAAGTCTCGAAAATGTCTGGTTCTATATATATATAGTGAACTTTTTTCTTTAGGGGTTAGAATATAATATTTCCTACCTAGGGTAAAGGGATTTAAATTTCCCCTAAGTCATGTCCCCACCCCCCTAATTGGGGGCCTAAAAAAAATTATAATTATTAAACCTCGAATGTTTGACTTTTTTTTTTTTTTACTTAAGTCGCCTTTTAAAAATTAAAGGGGCTTTTAAAATAATTCCCCCATAAAACACTTTTTAAAAAATTCCCCCATCTCTGTAATTTAAAAATTTTTTAAAAGGGGCTTTTTTAAAACAAAACAAAAATTTTTAAAAAAAATTCCCGGGAAATTTTGGGGAAAAAATAGGGGGGATTCTGAGAAATCATAATTTTCCCAAAAAATTTAAATCCGGGAAATTTTTTAGAGGAAACACCAAAGTTTAATTTTATTAACCCTTTAAAATATGCGCTTTAAAAAATTGATGCGGGCCAGATAGGACTGTGCACACTCGGGGGATAACCAGCTTAAAATTTTTTGCTGCTGCAATATTCACATCGAATATAAGCGAGCACTATCCGCCCTCGGGAGACTGACGGCGATCCGTTGTCGAGATTTCTTAAATTTGTCCATTGTTCTTAATTTTTTTTTGATTTTTTTATACACCACTTGGGCCCATTAAAATTTCCCACCCAAGGGAAGGGGAGGGGCTACCCAGGAAATTTAAACCCCTTTAGGGGGAAAAGGTGGGCGATATAAAAATGATTGCCGGGGTATTCCAAAAAGGGGGGGTTTCCGGAGGGCATTTGAATTTTGGGATTAATTTGGGGGAATTGTCCTTAGCCGGTTTTCCTAAAACCGAATTGATTTAAAAGTAGTTACGTGGGGGAAAAGTTGTTTGGGGGTTTCCTCGTGTAAGAAAAAAAAAAATGCGTACCCCGACCCCTTTTTGACTTTGATGTCGGCCCGTGGCAAACCCATTTTGGGGGTTTATCGATCACAGATTGCCTTACCCCCGAAAACCAAAAGATTTTTGTTGGGGAAATAATCAATGGGTTCAGGACGTTAATACGGAACGCCGTGCTGGATCTCAACGAATCCCTATCACTAGCAGCCGAGAAGACAGGCATGTTACCGCATGGCCTTAACGGATCGTGCAACCACGTCACGAGCCCTGAGTCGGGGTCATTCTCAAGACAACAAGTATCTGCACGAACAGTTTGATACGCTCTCTGCAGCATACACTCAGTTGGGAGACCGCTATCGCACCCTAAAGCGCATCACATACAGAGCGCTCTGGATCAATCGACGATCCTGGTGAACGAATGGCGAGACGTCATTTTTTCGGATTAATCCATATTCTTTTTCCTGCATCAAGATGGTCGCATCCGTGTTCGGTGGCATCGAGGTGAACGCACAATAGCAGCGAGATTCGTCATCGCCATACTGGCCCCTCACCTGGCATGATGGTATGGGGTGCTATTGGATAATGTCTCGGTCACCTCTTTGTTCACTGATGGACTTTGAACGAGTGCATGTTATTCGTGTGTTACGCCCTCGCTCTACCTTTATTCGAGTCCTGCAGAAACCTTACAGTTTCAAGCAATAATGCACGACCGATTCCGGTATTGTACGGACTTTCCTTGATATAATTGTGAAATGTTGCCCTGGCTATCATTCAGGATCTCTTCACCAATAGAAAACGTCTGGTCTATGGTTGCCGAGCTAGTAACTCATTACCATACGCCAGTCACTACAGTTGATAAGCTGCGGTATCGTGTTGAAGCTGCATGGTCATCTGTACCTGTACATGCCATCCAATCTCTGTTTCCCTCAATGCCCAGGTGTATAAGTGCTGCTATTACTGTCAGAGGTGGTTGTTTTTGGTACTGATTTCTTAGGATCTACGCACCCAAATTTCTTGAAAATTTGATCACTTGCTATTTCTAGTATAATATACTTGTTCAGTAAATATCATTTTGTTATCTGTATTTCTTCTTGGTGTAGAAATTTTAATGGCCAGTAATGTACATAAGCAGCATTTAGAACGCATATGTTTTGTATTAAAAATGGAGGAGAAAAAAAATTAATATTTTAGAAGTAAATTAGTAGACACACGAAAATATCATAGTGGTACAAATATAAGAAAACAGAGAGACCAAAATGTTCTAAAATTCTACGACCAACGGAACGTCATCAACCCCCCTCCACAACACCAAAAAAATAAGCTCCCACAAGATACTCTGCTGTGTCCTCTGCTAAAAGGAATAGCAAAGGAAATGAAAAGATATTCGTTATATGTGTATTAATTGCAATATTGGGCTATATGTTGCACCTTGCTCCAAACATATCACACAAAAGAAATATAAACTATTTTGTTTAAGAAAACAAATACTAATATTATTATTATTTCTATTGAAAAAGTATGAAGGAAGGAAGATTCGATCTGAGCACCTTCTGTTCCGAAAACGAGTATCTCAGCCACTACGCCAAAACGATCGTCATAGCATAGAGGCTATTACTGGTTTATATAGATCTTACACCGCCACACAACCCCCCATGTCAGTGATTCGGTGAATAGGCGAAAGAACGATACCATATTCGTGGCAAGCGTGTGAGAAGTTGCGTCACTTTGAGTGCGATGGCTTTGTAGGTTGCGTCATCATGTGTGATGGCTTGGTTGGCTGCGTAATTTGTGTGATGGCTTGGTTTAATTTACGGTGGATAGATGGCGCCACGACTGCTGTGGTTCTCTTTGCACGGCCAGGGTCACCAATGAAGGAGGATTAGAACCGGGTACCTTCCAATCCGAAAACGAGTACCTTAGCCACCACACCAAAACGATCGTCGTAGCATGGAGGCTATTACTGGTTTATATAGATATCACACCACCATAAGTATAAACAAGTAATTTTACTGATAAAAAATATGTTTTTTTTTCCAAAACAGCAATTCTGAAAAAAAGATAATAAAAGTCGATATACTTGCAAGCTTGCAATATTCAGTTCTTATCTACTATACGGATCAAAATCCAAAATTAAAATAAATATTTTGCTTTGATTTTGAATTTCTACTTTTATTCTTTGCTAAAACAAGGTTCTAAAATGTGTATTTCTAAATTTTAAAAAAAAAACTATTTTTCACTGGAATTTTTTTTTTCTTCAAAAAATGTCTGCATTAAGGAGTTAAAACAAAAATCTCTGGTAGATACTTTTCCTGTTGCAAAAATGAAAAAAAAGCTCATTCTGCGCTTTTTTATAATAAATTGCAGCAAATTAAATGTTTAACTAAGCACATTAACCAGAACCTTACCTAAGACAAACTCCTAGTTTCAAATAATCAAAATTCATAAGCGCAATATTCAAAACCTAGAGCGTCCAAACTGTTCTATTATTGAAAACTAGTACATTAATCTACATCCTTCTGGAGAATATAGAAAGACCTCATTACACGGCTCTATGCCAGAATGCAATCAATATAATGCTAAGTATAGAGCCCTGCTTCATATTTGTAAGCATTTACTCGTCATATGCATATTGAAACGCTTTGACATTCTCCTGCTCATAAGCGAATTTTAATATTAGATTGAAGTGCCATATGCGCTGTTATACGCTGAAATAACTTGTTATATCTTTAAAAAAATATTTTATTAACAGGAAGAGTACTTTTGTATTAATCATAAGCTAAGGTCAGAGATCTACACAAATTTTATCTGGAGATTCATTATTCAATTCCAGTATTGATTATTGTGTGATTTTAATTACTAATTAATTAAAAGTATGCATTAAAATTTTGAAATTGTTGCCATTAAAAAAGGGACTATGCATTAAACTTAAACAATATTCTGATGTTGTAAAATTATTACGAAAATGTTGTAGAGATCCGCTAAAAACGAGTTTTATACAAATCGCCTCCCAAGAGGGGTTACGGGGGAGCTAGATAAAAATTCCCCGTTTAATTTTTAACCACAGACTTGAAAACTGGAGACATTTCAGGAGCTGAGATCCAATCAGAACGAATTACTGGAATCTACTTCCGAGGAGGTTACGGTGGTGTTCTGACTAAAGGAATCCCGTTTTGGAACTCTATAAGAACTACTGGCTCAAAATTAGGTAAAAAGATTTCTTTGGTTGAATAGACATCCGCTAATAATGGGTACTGCGAAAATCAACTGCTGCGAGGGGTAGCGGAGGTGTAAAAAATAAATATACTTGTTCTAAAAATACGGGTGTTTTGAAATGAATATCATAGTTTTAACGCTTTATAGTATTTATATTACATGTAACTTACAAGCAAAATTCATAAATCGAATGAAAGAGTAACTGAAACAGTTTTACCTACAAGCTTACAAAATATTCAATGTGAGTCTATTCGTCACAAAGCAAAAATCAAGTCGATGGGTGAGTTCTAAACTTTGTTCAGTGTGTCAGGTAATTTCAACAGGTACCAATCCCGCGCTTAAGTCTGGAAGGTCAGCTGGTAGCGGAGGTACGAAATACAATGAACCTCCAAAAAAAATCACATGGCGTCAGATGGGATGTGGGGGCCTCGAAACAGGCTTCATTTTGGGCCCCCTTGGGGAAAAAACCCATTGGCCCTGAATGTTCAATCGATCCGTACGAAAATGCCAGTGAGGGGTGCACCATCTTGACAAAAGTTATCTGGTTTTTCCTTTCAATTGGGGAAACAGCCATAGTTGTAGAGCATAAAGATAGCGAACCCAACAGTTGGTTCTCCAAAGGGCCCCATACACTTTCCACCGAGAGGACTAAAAAAAAACCTTCAATTTAGGTGAGCTCCTTGGATTCTCCCCTTTGGGGATTTTTCAAACCCAGTTGCGCATTATGAGTTTTCACATGTCCCCGAATGCTCGTTGCCAGTTTGCAGATTCTATCTTTTAAACGGGAGCACAAACGTTTATGTTCACTGCCCCCCCTTTCACTACCCCGGGGGATCTGCGGGGAAAGGGAAAAAAGAAATATACGTTTCACGCGCATATGTTCAGTTGGTCTTTCATTCGGTGTATCAGTTATGCTAATAAGTTCAATTTATTAAATATCATAAAGTGTTAAAAGCCCGATATTTATTTATAAACACTCTGTATTCCAGTCCTATCCTTATTAAATTAGGAGACGAAGTACTTGAGAATATTTTTGATATATTTGAAAGCTTGATGGTAAAGGGTCAATATCAATAACTTAAAAACAGTATATATAAACGTACAACATTATGAAATCCCCGAAGCGACAAAAAATTTGTCGCCTAAAAAACTTTTTTTGATCATAAAAATGTAAAATTTTTTATTTTTGCAAAACAAAATTACAAAATTTTGCTACTTTAAAACACTACTTATAACTATGTAAAACTTAAAAGAAAAATAAATGATAATGTGCAGCATAAATGTGTGGTAGGGTTGAAACAGAAGTCTTAAATTTTTACATTTATTTAAAAGCGAATTTAAAAAGCAACACTTGTAAAATTTCGAATTTTTTAGGGGGTTTGTCATTTCATAAATGAATCCAAAAAAAAACAAATAAATCGCAAAAAAAATCCCTTTATCTCAATAATATAAATAATCATATGGCGTCTTTGTAAAAATTCCTTTTGGAAACATGATAATGAATTTATGATCTTTGGTCTCGGGATATATTTATCTTATCTGTGAAATTTGAAAAATAAGTTTGATACACACAAGAGACATTAAATCTTAAAAATGTATATTTTGGTCATGGGGTCCTTTAAATTACATTAACATTAAACAATGCGTAATACTTACTTTGCAACATAACTGTTTGATTTTTAAAAGATTTCAAAATTATTTTTAGTTTTATTTAACAGTTTCCATTTTAGAAAAATTGATCTAGTTTACTAGTTTTTAATTTAAAAGTCATGTATTAAAAAAAATTTTCAAAGGTCAATTCCTACTGAGGTCAACAAAGAGAGAAACATTTTATTTTAGTTATTTTTTATCAAATAATTACAATTAATATAAATATATATATACATATGAAAACCTAAATATTAAATGGAAATTTAAATTTTTATTCATTATCTTTGTACGTATTGTCATACAAAAAAATCGCGTATATAAAATTTCAATTAAATTTTCCGGGGAAAAAAATTTTTTTAAACCCCAAAGGAAAAAATCCCTTTTTAAAAATTTTTTAAAAAACAAAAAAAATTTTTTAATTATTTTTAAAATTTTTCCAAAAAAACTTTTAAAAAATTTTGAAAGTCTTTAAAAGGGTGAAAAAAAAACCAAAAGTTTTGCACAAATCCCAAAATGGTCACTAAGTCCCAAAAAAAATCCCAACGGGTTTTATATCTGTAATTTTTAAATAATTAGTTTTAATAATTAATTTTTTTTTAAATTTTAATTAAATTATCGACTATCCAAAAAAAATGGTTATAAAAATTTCGCTCAATGGGCGCTTTAAAATTTTTTTTTAACGATTGAAAATTTAAACAAGATTATTTAGAAAATTGAGAACCAATAGTAGGAATTGGCTCAGTTTTTGTTTGAAAAAAATTTTTTATGTTAAGGGTTTCATATTGCAGGGGGGGGCCCAAACTCAACGATTAGGGCCGATGTAAAACGGTGATGTCATATTTTGTTCGATAAAAACAAAAAATTCCCCAGTACTGGGGTTTAAATGAGGACGGCTGTTTTGAAAGGGGGAAAATTGACACACTTCTGCCGTGGACCAGAAATTTCACAATTTCCCGATAATTTTTTTTCTCTAACTTCATTCTGCATAGCCCGAGTATTGTTTACTGGAGAGTCCGGGAAGACATCACTGATTCGATGGTTTTGCCTTGAAAGAGAAAGACAAACTTGTTTTTCCCCTTTTCTCTCAGTCGTGAAATATTTCTTCCGGAAGTTTCAAAATTTGGGGGGAAATCTGACAATGGCCGCAAACCGGTCTTTTTTTTTCAATGAGTTATTGTAACCGTTCAGTGATTTGAGAAGAAGGTAATGCAACTCCAAGTTAGACTGCTTAGGGAGCTATTGGCCCCGAGTTTTTGTTAATGGATGAAAATGCTTATTACATCGAGCATATATGGCATAGTAATACTTGTAAACAAAAGATATCATTGAATGAACCCGATTTGACAATCACCTGACTTAAAAACAATTGAGTATGTATGGGGAATCGGGCAGTAGAGGTTTTCAAGTGGGCAATGGGTGCGGGAATCGGGGGAGAGGCCGATTGGTCAGCTTTTTTATAATTTTTTTGGGGCCTGCTGAGGGGGGGGGCTTGATTGTTCAATTTCACCATTATTCCCCCCCTCTATATATTTTTTTTTATTTATTTATATAATATATAATATATCTTGTTTTAAATTTTAATCGTTCATAAAATACTTTTTATAAAACCCCAAATTCAAATACATGTTTTAAACTTGTAGTAGATGCCCTTGATTTAATAAACTTTTTTAAATATTAACCATTAATTTAAAATTTTAAATTTTTAATAAATAGCTAAAAAAAAAGAATAGTCCCACAGCATATACAGAAAGGAAAATGGAAAATTGCAAGGAAAATAGCTTTCTATTTTGCCACTTAATATTTGATTCTGTCACATGTATTTATACTTTTATATTAATTGTAAATATTTAATAAAAAGTAACCCCTATAGAATAAAATTTTTCTTTGTTGGCCTGAGTAGGAATTGACTTTAAAAAAACTTTTATATTACTTTTTTATATCCTAGATTGTTTTGTGTAGTAATTTTAATTTAATTCAATTTAAACAAGAGAGCCTTCAGAATATAAAATACAGTTACATCAAAAAAAAAATTTTTAAAGTGATTTCCATAAAATGCCTCACAAACCAGAGAGGAATACACCACAGTAAATAAAATGGGAAAAGTTTAACGTTTCTTGTGTAGACCGGCACTAATTAATTCACTGACCGAAGGTTGAGCCTTATTTTAGAGAACTAAAATTCTTCCCCGGAATCTCCAGGAACTGAAAAGAGCACTTTTAGAAATATTTAATGTGTATTTTCACAAGACTTGATTAACATTATGGTTAATTCTATGAAATAAAAACATAAGGTGAGCACATATGCCCAAGGTGACAAAGCACCAAATTTCAGAAAAACAATTGCCTTAAGAGGTGACTTAACTTTTCTACCATTTATCATTTTCTATGTATTTGGTTTTGATTTCAATATTTTCTGAATAATCAACCGCCGCCAAGAAGTGTAATTCATGTTAACCAACGCTTTTGTACAAATATATATTATATGAATTTTTCATTAAGTATCAGTTGTACTTTATTTCTGTAATTATCCTTTAATTTTGATAGCTAGTGTATTTTACACTACTGGACATTAAAATTGCTACACCAAGAAGGCGAAGTGCTACAGACGTGATATTTAAACGACTGGAAAAAAATGGTGCTGTGATATACAAATGATAAGCTTTTCAGCGCATTCAGACAAAGAAGGCGCCGGTAGCGACACCTACAATGTGTTTAAATGAGAAAATCGTTCCCCGTTTCTCATCTAATTCCTTTAAAGTTGTTCCCTAAAAAAAGGGGTTGTTGTGATCCTCGTGAAAGAACAAAAATTTAATACCACCCGTTTCGCTTTGAAAAAGGTCTTGTAGGTACCGGGTGGTTTATCGTATCACGTTTTGGGCTCGGTCGGTCAGATCAATGACTGTTAGCAGAATAGGGAAACGATGGGTTGGAAAGGAAAACGGAAGGGGTTGGATTTCAACGGCCACCTATGCAGCCGAAAGACAGGCCCCTTTTACCCACTGGGCCCTTTTGATGTGCAGCAATCCGAGCCCTGGGTAAAAATTGGGGTCGTTGGCAAGACAACACGTGTTTGACGAACAGTTCGAGACGTTTTCGAAATTGAGCTCAGCTAGGGCCCCGGCTGCGGCTACCCTTGGGGCCTCACAGACAGGACCCCTTTTTTTGGTATGACCCAAGACGAACTGGTGCACGAATAGCGAGACGTCATTTTTTCAGAGGGAAACCCGGTTCTGTTTAAGCATCAAGAGGTCCCCGGTTCGGGAAAACGTGGTGAAGCACATTGTCCCGCGTGCATTGGCATTATACGGCCATCATCTGCATGATGGTATGGGGTCTATTGGATCACGTCTCGGGCACTCTTGTTCACGAGGCACTTTGAAGGTGCGTTACATTTCTGGGGTTGACCCATCACTTACCTTTTTTTGAGTCAAAACCTACATGTAAACAGGATAATACACACCCCATTTTCCGGGATTTCGACTTTTTTTGGGGCGAAAAATGTTCAGCTGTTCCCGATCTCTCTCAATAGAAAAGTCGGCTATGGTTTTCCGAGAGTTGGGTCTCACCATACGCCAGCATCAGTTGATAAACTGGGTATCGTGTTGAAACTGCATGGTCTTTTTACCTGTACATTCATCCAACTCTGTTTCTCAATGCCTAGGGTTTTAAGTGCTGTTTTACTGCCAGAGGTTTTTGTTTTTTTGGGACGATTTGGATCTATCACCCAAATTTCTTGAAAATTTAATCACTTGTTATTTCTGTATAATATACTTGTCAATAAATTATTTTGTTATCTGATTTTTTTTTTCCCGGTTGAAATTTTATTCCAGTTTTTGTTTTTTCCCCTTTAAAAACCCCCAATATTTTTTTCCCCAACTTTTAAGCAAATATTTGAAGTGAAAAGCATAATTTGTCTTAATGTACAACGAAGTTTTTAAAAGCAAGGGAAAGGGAAATTGGATGGTAAGAATTGCGCTATTTCTTAAACAGGTATAAAAAGCATGTAATCACGGCAATGAGGTATTTTGTGTGTTGATTTTATTTAAAATAAAAAAAATTTGAATAAAACTTTTAATTTCAAGGTACCAACCAGTTAACCAAAAGAAAGGTAAAATTATTTTAAATTTTTTTTTAATTTAGAAAAATTTTTTTTTTTTTAAAAAATAAAAAATTATTTAAAAAAATTTTTAAAAAAAAAAAAATTTTTTAACCCTTTTTTTTCAAAAAGTTTTTAAAAAATTTTATTTAAAATTTTTTGTTTTCAAACTGTAAGTGGCTAACAATTTTTTTTAAAAAATATTTTAATTTTTAGCCCCCAAAAATTTTTTTTGAAAATAGCCTTTTTTAATTATTTCAAATATTAAACTAAAAAATTGTGAACCCAAAAAAAAAAACCGGGGTCTTTTAAAGGAAAAATTTTAAAAAATTTTTTAAAAAAAAATTTTTGCAAAAATTTTTTAAAAGAATTTAGAAAAAATTTGTTTTTAAAAAAAAATTTTGTCAAAATGTCCTTAAATTTTTAACCAAATACTTTAAAATTTTTCCATTGTTTTTTAAAATCAGTTTTCATGATCTCATTTTAAATCATATTTAACTTTTTTTTAAAGCTTTATATTTTTTCAAACTGAGGCTTATTTTTGTTTAACCATTCAAGGTAAAAAAAAAAATCTTAGAAATCATTTAATTTATAAAAAAATATTTCAATATTTATTCCTTTTAGGGAAATTTTGATTTTCCCCGAAAAAACAATATAAATATATGAATTCTTCAAAATTAGACCAAATTACGTAAAAACTAATGAGCTAAAAACAAACAATACACCGATAAAAAATATTGATCAAGATGAAATGCTTTTTCTTAATGCTAAGACATAAAAATATTTCATTTCTGATTATTTTTTTCAATTTTCCTCATAAATGGTCAAAACTATTTCATAATCCATTACAATAAACAATCCATTAAAATAAGTAGTTTTGATCTGTTTCAGTAAATAACTAAAATGAAAAATATTGTTATGTAACTTTATCTTTCAGTATCAAACTGTAGTAAAAAAACACAAGAAAATTACAAAAGGCTTCTTCGCAAAAATAATATATGTGAAGACCTTTTAAATCTTATCAGGCTTGTTTAATAGGTTTCTTTATAAACAATTAGTTTTCTTGTATCTATTAAAAAAAATTTAAAATTGTGTGCGGGATGAATTAGCAAGTACAAAATACATAAAATTTTATGAAAGATATACGGGTTGTAAAATAAGAGATTGTAGAGTGATTTTTAAATAATAAAATTTCTAAGCAGAACTTACATATGATAGTTATAGGATGGTAGTTTAAATAATAACCAAAAAATTAAATGAAAAAACTAGCCATTGAAAAAATTTTGATAATCTTTTGATTGAAGGCAATTCTGATAATTTTAGACACCTATTTACTCGAGTAGACTAAGAATACTATTTTTCCAAGCTCTGTACGTGTTTTTATAGACCAAATTACTGGTGGTGGTGTCCTATACGAAAGTACAAATTCGCATTTTGCTTTGATAACCACGTTTTATGATAATTCTCGATTTGTTAAGCTACAACAGCGCCATAAATACTCTTATCTCAATGTGATTTTAAAAACTTTTTCTCTAACAGAAAACCACAGTGGTGGCCAAAATTGTGGACTCTTTTTTTAAATTGTTATGTTTTTTACGTTTATAAGCTTATAGAACATTTTACGTCGCACAAAATGCAGTGGGCAATGGAACACATGAACTGGACAAATGATTATTGGTCATAAGTTATATACAGGGACGAGACTAAAATATCGTTATTCGGTAGTGATAGTCTAAAATATGCAAGACGTAGAATAACAGAAATGCTACATCCTGACTGCATCCAGGCAAGTTTGAAGCACCCACATAGTTTTATCATTTACTGATGCATATCAGTAGATGGTATTGGTCGTCACCTGCATATCATCGATGGACACTAAATGTCATAAAATACATTGACACCATTCTAGAACCCAAACTTCTGCCTTCCATCAGTGATCTATTTATCAACAATGCTTCATTTATTTTTCAGCAAGATTCTGCTCCTTGCCACCCAGTAAAATAATAGAAAGACTGATACTGTTCTATGATCATTGAGTTGTTTTCCTGGCAAGGAAACAGTCCTGAGCTCGATCTTTTTGAAAACTTGTGGCACCGTTTCAAAACTCTTGTTCAAATGAGATACCCATGAAATAAAAAGGAACTAATTGAGGATATAATTGTTTCCTGGCATCATGTAATGATGAAGAAAGATCTTAAAACTATTTTCAGTTCAATGAAACATCGATGTGAAGCTGTAATAAAGAATAAAGGCAACCTCACTAAGCTCTGCTAATTCACTGCTATATCATCAATATCTAATGTATATCGACAGTTATTGTAGCATAACTTTTTTGCATAACAAATATTTGGATTTTCTTTTTTGTATTGAATTTAGTATTAAAGTCTCTTTAAAAAGATATAAAATACTTTGCATTTTGTGCAACATAAAATTTTCTATAAGCATACAAACTTAAAAAACAAGTTAAAAAAAGTATCAACAATTTTGGCCACCATCGTAGTGTTAATGTCATTATTTGTCTCAATACCTGTCTTAATGTATGGTGCAATTTTGGTTGTTAGATCGAGCTACGAGTGAACTGAATAGCGTCATTTTAAAGTTAGTTGATAAGGCGAAGACGACCCAGCATGTTTGAAAGAAAACGTGCCGGACTTAATTAAAAGCGAAGATTGTCCTTCCAGCAGTCCAGATTTAACTCTTTCAAGCACTGAATTTTTGACAAAAATAATGCACTAGAGGGAAATAATTACAAATACTTTAGATAGACCTCGCAAAACTATAATTATTAAACAAAAGCTGGGGTACATATTAATAATATTAAATACTTTTTCAAATAAAAGGTGTCCAAAGTTTTAAAAAATAGGTGGTACATATTTTGTACCACCATGCTTCAAGCAGCTTGATAGTTCAGGAAACATGATTTATTCTCCTTAAACACAATGTTAACTTTAGCTAGTTATTTTATGGTTGGAAAATAAATATAAATTAACTTCTTCATCTTATACTGTTATTCCTTCTATATTTTAAAACATTTTCAGTTTTTCCTAATCTAATGTTGTAAGCTTAAGTTTAGTTTAGTCCTAATTTACCTAATGTTTTAGTTTTAATTTTAAATATTCTATTCCGTACATTATTTTATTTTACCTAGTTTTTTTTTATTTATTCAACACATATAATAAGTGTATTAGTTGTTCTTATTTTTTCCTAAACACGAGCTATAAGCTCATTCATCACATTTGTATAATTTTGTGCATGTACTATTATTTAATAAATATTATTATTATATTATTTTTAAAATGTAACTTTTACAACAAATCTATAATATAATCAATAAAAATGTCCATTATTGCGAAAAAAATAAGTGGAATGCATTTTATATTTGTACAGAAGATGACCTTTAAAAGCGTGGTGGTAGTGTGAAGTAAAAAAGGAGTTATTTCAATAAAAAGTGTGTGAATAATATTAAATTTAAGCTCTTAAATAAAACTTTAAAAATTTAAGTTTATAAATTTGTTTTTTTTATTTCAACTCCTTTATATAATTGTATCAGAACTTACGACACGATTAGGTACTTGCACAAATAGACTATTTGTTTATTTTATTTCAAATTTCAATAAGTGTTAAGGGGTTTCTTTTCCTCTTTATCTTTAATAGACTTTTTTTTTCCTTCACACTGTTACATGATTTCGTTTCATTTTTATTCTTAAAAACCATATTTGCTCTCGGTAATTTAAGCTTTGATTTAAAAGATTCCGTAATATTTTTTCTCAGTTTTTATTCTTTCTACTACTTTATTCTGCATCTATGTTAAGAAAAATTGCAATTCAAATCCAAAATTTTTAAATTCGAATTTAACCTAAGGTAAAGCTTCTTTTAATGAAAATCCATCTTTTTTTCCTCTGCTTAAGGAAACCAAATATTTTCGAATCAATATTTACATTTCCTGAGATTTTTTGACACTTACCAATACATCTTTTATACATTGGGAATTATTTTGCCTGTAACTCTGTAAAGCATTTTTTCGCCAAAAAATCTCTTTTTTTACTTTGATACGTGGACTTAGAAAATTTTCACAGTTGTTAAAAAAGGCGATTAAATTCATTTTGCTTTTTTATTTTTTTTTGGGGGAAAACATCGGTTTGGATGGCTTTTTAAAATTTAACTTATTTTTTTTCAACAAAAAGATTTTGAGCGGGAATTTTAAAATTTCACCATAACGCACCATTTAAAGGTTTTTCAGGGGTTTTTTTTAAAGTATAAAAAAAGGTTTTTTTCTTATTATTACGGAAATCAAAATGTAAAAAAAGTTATGGGGATGGCCGCCCCAATTTTGGGTCGTCCGATCGAGAGGGCGCGCTTTTTTGAATCGCAGATGATAAAGTTTTTTCCCTGCCCATTAGGGGAAAAACCCCCACAGCAAACGGCGCAGGTACTTTGGTTAAGGAATTGAAATCACTACGCGATACAGCGACGTGTTCGAAACGAATGGGAATGCGTTCTTTTGCCTAATAGACTTTTCAGGGCTCCTACAAAATGAATCACAAGATCAAAGTGTCTTCTATCCGAAAACTTACGGATGTCGAAGTTCCCGTCTCCTTTAAAGTTCTTTCACGGATGAATAGACGTCGGAGGACGAACATTCTGTTCCAAAGTTTTTGTACCAGTGATTAATTTAAATTTCCCAAAATACCCCTGTACCTTTTGCTGTGGCGTCTCATCTTTCAATGGTCAAACAAGTTTATCATCTGCGACTGCCAAAAAAACGCATTGTGGCCGATCGGACAAAACTCGAGGAGTTCCCAATCCATGGAGGCAGTTTATTAATTCTGGCAGTGTTCCAATAATATGTCATAATTTTTTTAAACCTGGGCACCCCGTGTTATAGAAGGATACATTTTTTTTCATAAAAAGGGGTATTAGGACAAACAAAATATCTAAGTATTCGTATTTTAAAGATAAAAAAAAAGTTAATAAATATTTATTTGGATATGGATTAACAATTAATGTAATTTAAAAATTGGAGAATAAGAACTTAAGTATACTAACTTAATGAAAAACAAACTTTTTGGGGGAATTTCTTATTAATTTTATTGATATTTGAATAAAAATTTTTTTCCCAAATTAAATGAAAAATATTTTAAATTTCTATCCATTTTACTAAATAAAATCTTTTATTTAAAAAAAAAAAGAATTTTTTCTTCCCCTTTAAATGAACTCTTGTTATATTTAACTTAAACTATTTGTAATAATTATATAAAACAATCAATTTTTAAAAGATAATTAAACAAAAAATACATACTGCTTTAAGCAAACATCA
>BMAV01010041.1:0-21277 GCA_019973955.1 Trichonephila inaurata madagascariensis | reverse complement strand
CTATTACTTTGACGGCCATTCTCATAAGTACCTCTAGAATCTTTTTTGCCATTTTTTGGGCCCGCCCACCCTCAGAATTTCCCAGTTTCGCATATAAAAATTTGGAATCCACGCGCGTTTTGCCCTGTCTTTCCACATTATCCCTATTCTATAAACCCCCTTAATTTGTGAATACCCCCTTTTCAAATTTAGCAAATATTTCTAAAATTTTAGGTTCTGCGGTTTCCCGATTTCCAATATCCGGGATTTGTGTTCGAGTCTAACAAAATTTGATAAACCCAAACTGCCTGCGACATCCTTAGTTCAAATTTTATGAATTTTCAGTAAATCGTAAAAAAAAATCGTTTGTTTTTGATTTTTTTTCCCGCTGGGATGCAAAAACCCCGCTTCTAAATCTTTTTATTTTTGATTGCGGGGTTTCGCAACCTGCCTTTAGCTGGGAAACCGGGCGTATCCTGCACTAACATTCCGAATATTGAGTACCAATCTTGACCCCGTACCCGAGAAAACCCTTTTCAAATAAGCACTTTGGCTAATTTAAAAGGAATTTAGTAACTGTATTTGATTATTCTGGTTCTAAAAATTCTTTAACATTCCCGGACCGAAAACTTTTTGGTAAAATAAAGCTCCTGCATTACCAAACCCCAGAGTCAAAAAAAATTATAACGGTTCTAAGGCATGGTCGATTTCGTAGACCATGTCGTGGGTTTCAGGGTAAGAGGTGTGGGATTCTCGAAATTATATAGAGACTTTTTTAGAATTCTTAATATATGACTTTTTTAAAATTTTAACCCCAAAAACTTAGATATCAAAAAACTTTTTAAGGAGAATAAATAAAACACGTAGTTGAATTAACACAGATCACGCAATTAGATCACAATTGCAAAGGAGCCTGTTGGTTTCAATCGGAAATGATTCCTTTTATATAAATTGATCTATTTCGGTTGAGAGGAATTGTTGCAGATCTACGGTTGAAAGGAAAATTTCTCTCGATTCCTTTTTGCATTTGCATAACCGTCACTTTCCCCTTCTTTAACACCAACGCCGTTTGGAAATAGAGCGAAACCCGCGAATTCTTTTTTATCATCCAATTCAAAGTGTTTAACTACAGGCCCACTGACTGGACCATCAGCAACGTCGATAATTGCGTTTTTTATAGGGTTTATATACAACGAAAAATAATTTTGTATGGTAACCCTCCAGTGTCAATCGTACCGAGTTTAGGGTTTTTTGGCGGCTTTCTTTTTTTTATCAGCTTCACATCCCGAAATTTGGGATTTTCAGTTGTTATAGTCAAAAGAGCAAAGGCATGAAGTGTCATTAAAAATTTCGTAAAGTAGAAAATTTAAAAGGGAGTTTGGAATGAATTTTTTAAGTTTTAATTTTTTTGAGAGCTTGGTTTTTAAACTATACTTTCCAAATTTTCCACTTAGATAACAAATAAAGGTAAAGTCTAAACAAAAAAAATGTAAGAAAAAAAAATTTCTATAAAATTTTTTTTTTGTAAAAGGGTATTGAGAAAAAAAAAAACTTTTTTTAAAATCCCTACTTTTTAAGCAATTTTTCAAGCTTTGAACAAAACAAGGGTAATAACTTTTGACACTCGGCATAACGGTTTCATGAGATTATTTTTATAAATAACGAAATTATTAAATGTTTGGCTGGAATTATGAGTATTTTTTGAAAACTCACAAAAAATATTTTTGTCATTTTATATTTTAAATCACACTGATTCTAAAAGAACAAAGTATGAACTGTTGTAGTACAGAATTTCGATACATTACAATGGTAAGAAATCTGTACAGAACGGTTAAAAAACTTTTTTCATAAAAACGCATCGATATTGAATAATTTAAAAAAAAATCGTAAAAAATACAAAATTTCGTTACTTTGTAAAAAAAAAAAAATAGGCCGTATCATGGCAAAATAAGTGATAATTTTATAAAAGTGATAAGTTTATATAAGTGATAAGTTTATAAAAATATTATAAAGATTAAAAAAAAGACACCAATAAAAAAGCGGAGAAAAGGAAGAATTTCTATTTTTTTTAAAATTGCGATTGTTTTTTTCTTATCAAAATCAGACAAAAATTTATTACAGAAACGTTTCCGTTTCTGTAATAAATTTCTCCGCGTTTTTATTGGTTTTTTTTACTCTTTATAATATTTTTATACCGAGGGCTTTATATCAAAATTGATTCTTAAGGAGTGAACTCCAAAAAAATTTAAAAGAAAAAAGCAATTAAAAATGTTATAAGTTTTTGGGCTGTACAGTGTATAAAAACAGCACACGCAGCCGCTACCTCTGTGTGCTAAAATATTTCTATCCATTTAGGCATCGATTCCGACTGAGCTTGGATGACAAATACCAGAAATTGGTTCTATACAGTGCAACATTTTAGTAATCGTATTGGCCTTAGAGTGGTTGCGACCCTGTCCCTCAGCAACCCATAACCAGATATTTTCAAGGTGTGAGAGATCTGAAGACTTATACTTTAATGAAAGTCTCGAAAATAAATTCAAACACAAACCATAGTATCTGAGAAATATAAAGCTGACTTTTTTCAAATTGTGTCTACGATACTTACAAGATGTATTCGTGTCGTCTACCCAATGTCTGTCCATACCATTTTACTAGATGTCAGACCCGTATAACGATGTGGAATGCAATCACACACACACACACACACACAGGCTGATACGGAATGTTCATCGTCATGCTACACACAGAACTGAGACTCGTTTGAATAAACAGCATGTTGCTTCTCCTATCCACTCTATCGTTGTAGTCATCGATTTTCCTGTGTATTTCTATACTGCAGTGTTAAGAGAAGCCACAATAATGTTCGCCGTACAGATAATCCGTGTTGCTACTTACTAAAAATAAGTATGATGGATTTGACGTCCTTCTAGAACACAGGTATCCATCCTTTTTTAAGCTGGCACTTTCTTTTCTAATGAATATTTCGATACCTCCCCCCTCCCACTCTAGAGAAATAAGGGCGTACATAAATGTTGAAAAAAAGAATTAAATTAAAAAAATATATATTCTATTACAAATAGTATATATTTTTAATTTAATTTTTTTTCTGAGGTCCCGAATTATTTTTTTATTTGCGAATCTGAAATAGCTATTGCCACAAATATACTTAACTGTATAAATCGTAGAGAGTATATTGTTGGAATTGAAAAACACTACTGTATTTCTTCTTCATTTAAAAAAGAGGAATCAAAGTCTTAGATTACCTGTTATAAGGACAGGCAGGAGTTTTGATGATACGAAGTATAATTCATAAAATAAACTATTGCTTTCAAAATAAATAAATTAACAGGTAGCCTTAAAAGAATTACATGTTAATTCCTGGTTAACATATTTAATTATATTTCTTGGATAATATACGTAATGAAATGCAGTGGGCGAAACATTTTTCTACTGCTCACAGACAAAGACAGAATTAAAATTTACTATATCATTCAATTTAATTCTGAATGTAATGTAATCTTAATAAAAAAAGTACTCAACTTACTTCTTGAAGAAAAAGTTTCCCAACGTATGAGAGAATAGCCCCAGTACGTAAATGTTTTGAATATATGTCTTTTTCGTGTAGAAGCTCATGTCGATATGAACAAACGCTATTTGGACTAGCGAAATTGAATTTATTTTCTGCACTGAAATTAATTTCGATTCTTTCCTTAATTGTTTCAAAAACTTCTTTCCAACAATAACTCGGTTTTTTATAGGTGAGTTTTAACCGTGAATATCGATGTAGCTTTACATTTTAAAGAAATTCAGACCATTTTTATTTCTCTTCTAATTGCCATATTGATACCGATGTATTTATATTTACTTAATCCCTTAGGCGTTATTATTTTAATTAAAACTACGTGAACAACCCAGCGTTCAATTTTTTATAAATGATTTGTTAATCATTCCCTATACTTTAGCAGTACCTTTTAAAAGGTTGAATTATACGATATTAAAAAAAAACCCATGAGCGTATTATTTATAAGTAAACTTTGAAGAAACTGATAATACTTTTATAAGCAAGAATTTGGGAAATTTGATGTCTTAAATGATTTTTCTTTTTTAGTTTTTAAGAAACTGTTTGTAAACCGAACTACTGAGGTTGAAAAGCTTCAAATGCTTTATTGGAAGATATACTATTCGTCCATCAATCACGAATTATGGTTTAAAGTAGTCCGCTATTATTACTTTTTTCTTAAAGAGTGTGAATTTTAGAAAATATTTTTTTTTAAAACCCCCTTTTTTTTTTTTTTAAAAAAGGCCTGCAAACTGGCTTTAATTTTATTTGTATTTTTATTTAAATTTTAAAACAATTGTTTTACGCGTTATGTGCAACATGTGTTTCTTGTAAATATTATAAGTACGAAAGTTAGCTATATTCTTATTAAGACAACATGGAAATATATGAAATAAATTGCTGTGTAATCACTTGTTATGGTTATTTTATGAAGATATAAAAAAATTTTTTATTCAAATGTTTTAAAAGTTTTCCAAAATTTTTTAGAAAGCGCAAATAAGCAGTTTTGTTTTTTTTGGATAAATGGTATACCATTAATATTTAACTTTTTTATGAACATGCTACTTTTATAACGTAGAAATTGGAAGCGGTACATTTGAAAAGAAATATGAAACCATTTTCCCTTTTTTTGTATAAATTACAGGTGGGAAAGTGAAAAACGCGGAATTGAACACTTTCTTTAACAGCAAGTACAAAAAACACCCCAAACACACACACACACACACACATAAGACCTACAGCTTCTGATTTTAAAGGGCAATGCACTTGCTTCGTGTGAACGGAAAAATCTTTCCTGGCTGTCAATATTTGCATTCATGTACCGAAAACGATTTTTTTTCTACAGAAAAATTTTTTTTTCCCCACACGTTAAAATCCAATTTAAAAAATTATTATTTTCTTAAAGAAAGAAAAGCAACTTATAGATATTCTTGTACTTATGCCTAAGATATTCGCAATACTTTGATAGATTTTATTTTAAAGAAATAACATAAAAATATTTATATCGTTAACCAGTGTTTCCAATCCCTGGGGCGCGATAAACTACGAGGGTGACATATCGAAAATAAAAAAAATTAAAAAAATAATTAATTTACTCTCCTGGAATGAATTAAATCAAAATACTTTAGAATAATAAAAATGCACTTTTACTCTGATATATATTTTATAGGCGATATTAAGTATCTGTCTCAAAAAATAAAAACTTTTCTTCAATATCTAATTACTATCTTGATCCTAAAACCCAAAAAAATATTTATTTGATTTGCTATAATTCCCATAAAGAGATTTTCAAGTTTTTAAATCTAACATGCTACTCTTTCAGAGAAAACAAAAACCCAGAATCGAAAAAATTTAGAACATAAAAAATTCAACCGTGATTTTTTTTTGAAATACTACACATTATAGCTGTAATCTTTTTTTTGCTGATAATCTGTTTGACCTTCTGTTATTGGTACAGTTAATTATGACCCCTCTTATGTGTTTGTTTCTCATTCAAGGAAGTTGTAAGGTAATGTATTTCTTTGTTCCTCTTTTTCCATGCAAAAGAGTTTTATAATATTTGGAAAACCACGGAGAGCACTTTAAAGGGGATTACTTGGCCAAGACTTATTTTTATGAGTATTCTCGAACATAAAAAAGATAACGAAAACATTTTTAGCAGTAACATACATAATGAATACATTTTTTACCCGGGAAGTGGTCACGGGGACACACAGATCACGAAATAGTTAATTCTGGCAAAACTGTTTGTTACCAAAGAAAAATTGAAAAGTCCTTGAAAGTAGGTAAGTTTACTTCCTCTTGATTAAATTATTCAATAGAATTACGATTTGTATCGCGTGTACAATAAAATAATTATATATAAAAAAAAGGACTGGGGCAGTGGCGCAGCACACAAGGGAGGTCCGGACCCCATCCCTAAAGCCCTTGATATTTTTTCCGATTGATTATAATTCTATATAAGTATATAGTACATAAAATTTAATTAAGTATTTGTTATTAATGATTAATTTTATTAAATTTTGCTAATTATTTATTCAATAATTAGTTTTTTCTGTGTTTTTTTTCGAAAATTGACAAAAGCAAAAGGCGCATGATACAAGAATGGTGAACTTTTCGACCCCGGACCCCTTGAAAAATTCCTGTGACGCTACTGGATTGGGGTGACTTAATAACCCCCCTCGACCGTATCGAATGCACGCCTGTTCCCGGGTAAAAGACTTTTTTCTTTAAATATTAAAAATAATACATTTATTCTTCATCGGAATTTTATATTATTGTTCATTACTTAACGTCAATTATAAATGCTAATTTGAGGCTTAAAATTACAATTCGTTAAAACTAATTATAATTTGAGCAATCATTTAAAAAATCATTTTACATTTTTGTAAACATTTTCGCGCACCCTTTGGCTTTTACTCTCCTACACAACCAGCCATTATATCAATAATGTTTTATTTTCTTATAAATGAACCCGTGCAAGGAACGGGCACTTCAGCCGGGATACTTTTAATGTATCAGTGTATGTTGTGCTGCACAGAGTATTTTTTTAACCAATTAATTAATACTTAATTAAGAATTCTTTCTCTTGCAAAAGCTAAATTTTATAAGAAATTTTATGATTAGAAATTGACTCTCTGAGTTCTTTTTTCTATATTTAGCTGATATCTATATTTTGTCTTTTAAGCAGCCACCGCATTTTGCAATATGTTCAATTTAAAATTAGAGAAAGGAAAATAACATAATAATTATCCTATTACTTATTTTTTTTTTTGCTTAAAAGTAACGTATACAAAATTTAATACTTATGTTATTAATTTGTATGGTTTATAATTAAAAGATCGCTTATTGTAGCTTTAGAGTCAAAGTGCATTATTATTGCATTCAGTATATTATTAATGTATAAGGGGGCGCGATAAAAATTGTGATTGAAAATGGGGGCGCCAGTATTTAATCTTTGAGAAGCACTGCGTTAAGCTTTTCTTGAAACTCAGAATTATTTTCGCTGCATTTTAAATATATAAGAGCTCCAAAATTCTAAAATATTTAAACTGCAACACACAATGATATATAAATTCAATAAATAACTTTCAATAACCAGGTCTGTATATTTCTGAAAACAGAAAATGTGTTTAAAAAATATGTTTGGAAAGAAGTCATCATAAATTATGTAAGAAATTTGCAAAATAAATATGTCATATTACAAACTTAGAACTAACTTTCAACACAAGTTTCATAAGTTAATATAGAAAAAGTAATAATGAAAGATGTTTGAAGGAAACATCAAATTTTGAATTAGTTTTCTAGGTGCAAAAATCAAACGCTTATGTAAACTTAAGGAAGCTACTGACACTTAGGTGTTATATTATACTGCTATGCTTTTGTTTACGTAGACTGATTATGATGAAGAAAGTTTTTGCTCACAGCTCACTGCATAAACAACTTCATTTCATCCCTAGAAAAATGAAGATTATCTCAATTGCCTATCGACTTTCTTTAAATTTTCTGCTTCAAGATTTTTGCTATTAGTACATCTTATAAAGAAGAAAACATGTATTAAACAGTACAATGCATAATGTTGCTTTATCGATACATTGCTCAATGCATAATAGAATTCTGATATGAAAAAAGTCATTTGTGTGTTAATTTATGGGACGTGCTACGATGTCTACAAAAATCTTCTATTTAAAGGTTTCACAATTTTTCTGCTTTTAAACAATGTATATTTCTTTTTGTAAAAAAATACAACATTATGAATGAGTCATCAGAATTAAAGGAAATGTAATACACAACTTTCTTGTAGTGGAACAAAAAATGAATAAATTTTCAAATTAAAAAAAAACTGCATTAATTGTCCGAAATATAGTACTTGCTGTAGCAACCACGCTCTGTAATCATTGCTGCTAATACGACATGGAACGGGGTGAAATAGGTGTTTAATTTCAGTTTGTGGAAGAGAGTTAGAGAGTTCCATACTGCTTTTATGAGCACCCAAAGTTCGTCTTTTGAAGTTGTAGGACGAGGATCACGAGCGAGACGCCGACAAACCAAATCCCACTCATTTTCAATAAGCGACATATCTTGCGAATAAGCAGATGCCAAAGGAAGAAGTTGGCTGTGTTAGGCTGAAAGGAGGTTTCGAACATTCTTTGCAACACGCGTGGCCATTCATTATCTTCTGGTAAGATAGTTCCATGGATATCTTGAAGGAAGGGAACGACTTCGTGTTCCAGAACTTCACTAACGTACCTGTTGCTATACAGATTACTCTCAATTCGTAGCAGCTGAGATCTTCTATAATACAAAATCCATTCCAGTCCATATATCCGGGTATTATGCCACTATGACGACTGATAATGTACTCTGGAAGGCAACGTTCACAGGTATAGCGTCTAACATGAATGTGGCCATCATGGTTCCACAAATTAAAAAACGGGGCTAATTAGAAAAGTCAACTTGTTTTCCAATCAACCCTCCAGGCTCAATGCTAAGTCCATTGTAAACGCAGTTGTGGATGGTTTGCCGTGAGTGGTATCTTATATAAAGGAATCCTTGCATGTAGTACACGGTGCACAGGACCATTTTTAACCTCTCCGACGTCCTAGGAACTTCAATAGCTTCGACTTTCCTATTTTCAGAGCACCCCCTTCGTCCTTACTTTTCTTGTTTTGTTTAGGGAGAGATTTTTCTTTAACTCTTTTACTCTTTCCATTTATTTGTTTTTGCTGTTTGAATAGTCTTTCCATTATATATCCACCACCTATGAACCCACCATGTTATGGACCGACGTTTGCAATTACAGTATACATTATTTTATGAACTGTTTTATACTTGTTAATTATCATCTTTTCCATCGCCTATCACTTTATTATCTTTTACTTTTTGACATCATTATTCTTTGTTGAGTCACTGTCATTGAACTTGTACAACGAATATTTTCTCAGAAAAACAAATGATTTTTCGAGAAAAAATGATTTATATTTTCGTTGTAATCAATTTCCATTGCAATTTCATTTTCAGTGCATAGTAGCATCAAATTGCTAAGCTTTTCCATTTCCATAGTGGATCTCATCTCGGTCCTATCCCTCTTGTAAACAGAAATGTTTCCCTCACGATTCGCTAGGCGATGGTTGGTTCACTGTAATTTTAATTTTTTTTTCTCTTTTTACACCCTCCAATTTTTTGCACTCCAGGCACATGCCTAGCGTGCCTAAGAGAAAAGGGGTCCTAATGGTGCAGCACTTGTACCAGTAGACACCTCTACCAATAGACCAACGTACTGCCAGCTGCCTGGAGGAGTTTCTACAGTCATTCAATGCCAGGCGGTCCAGGTGTCTTTCATCGCGTGCTGATGTCACCTTCTTTTGTCCACTCCCAGTTTTTTGAGTTGTCCGGTGCTCGTCGGTCTACTGTTCCAAAACTAGTATCACTGTGGAGGTGCTCTGCTGCACACTAGATGCTACTGTGCAACAGAAAAATCTTCTTTCACGAAGGCCGATGATAATTTCCCGTAAGTTGTTGAAATTTTACTCTATTTCGTTGGGGAGACATACTTAGGTCCACTTAACGTTCGCCACTAACAATTAACCATGCATTCAATGTCCCTTTGCAGCCCTCTATTTATACGCTTTCAGCATCAGTTGAGGACACTGCTCTCACCACGCTTCCGTTGTAACTCTCAAACCTTACTACTTTTCATAATAGCCTGTAATTGACATTTGCTGCAAACATCATTTCATTCGGATGATTACTTTATGGTATAGCATCTTCAACAGCAGTTTATATGAATTATGTAAAATATTCTCAAAATACTACAACATACTGACTATTCATTTTTTTTAAAGAAAAGTTTTCAATTTATGTGTGTGTGAAGGGATTTTAAAGTACTACTTCTCTTACAATAATTGATGCACACACATGAAATTTGATTAACCAATGAGAGTCAAGCTATTTGTAACAAAAATTGGTATAGGTTTACTGCTACCATGTTTGATATACGCAAAATACTTTTTTCTTAATGTTTTTCTGAAAATTTTTTAAAAAATGTGTAACATCTTAATTCAATTATTTTTCTAACAAATAAGTATTGCTTTGATTCCAAAATGCATACAAACTTTTGTTACACGTGTGGTTATCAATAAGTAGAAAACATTTCAAAGCATTAGGCAGACAATAGAAAAAAAGCCTTATCATTTTAGATGCTAAGGCTTATGAGGAGTTATTTTTCTTTCTGAGATAAGTCTGCTTAAAATTGTTATTCGCTCTGGGATGTTAATAAAAATGCACTTAAAAGTCATAATAACTCTGAATTTTTTAACTTAGAGCTCTTTTAAATTTTGTAAGACTATAGAAAATTATATGAAAAATAATTTATGCTAAAACTTTTATTCGGTTTTTTGACCGATTTGAGTCAATTAAATTGTATTATGTCCCCTTAAATAATGTGAACTAAAAGTTCTATTGTGTCTCTGAAATCTTGTATGAACTTTGGTATAAATAATTGCGTATTGAAAAGAATAAAACAAAAACTTCATCCATATTTAAATATATTTAATAATTCTTCGATTCGTGATTTATCTTAATTACATTTTACAATCCCACTTCTACATTTCACTACTGGATTTTTAAAATTAAAAAAAATAATTATAAAAATAAACAATTATTGTCAAAACAAATATTCAAGATCCACTAGAAAAAATTATAATTTTTTCTAATACAAAAAAAAAACATTAAGTAAATTTAAAATAATTTAAGTCAAAATATTTTGGCAACAATTTGGTTTTTTATGGTGAATTCTCAAACGTGTACCAAAAAAATTAAATGTCGAAATTGAATAAAACAGTTATTAACAGGATATAAAAGCATATTCAGAATAGAATATACAAAATCTTCATTTGAGATGTTTGACAATTGCCTTTTCATACACAAAAAAAACTAACTTCACAAAAGCTTAAACTAGAAATTAGTTCTTTATCATGTTAAAATTTCATTTCCAACAATATTTCGCTTAACAATAGAAAATTAAATTCATAAATTAGATTCTTCCTTAAATTTCTTCATTCTTTTAATTAAAAATTTCATATTGATTTGTAAATGAAATATTTACAATTTTCTAGATGAATACTAAGTTGCATCAAAAATAAATTGATTTACATGTACATCCTAAACTTATACTTGTTTTAAACACATTTAAGGTTCAAGCGCTTTGAATTACAAATTGTGTTTTTAGCGCACACCTTAAATTTTCCTGAAAATAAAATTTCTCCTTGTAGTCTTCTAGCATAGTAAATTCATTTTGCTTAAAAAATTTGAAACATTTAATATCCAAAAATTATGCTGCTCTTTTTCTATTTTTATTATTTATGTTTTGAAATTAAATATTTACTTTGTGTTTAAATATGAGATAAAGATTACCTGTTTACTTTGTTTAAATGTGAGATTTAGATTACTTGTTTATTCTGTTTAAACTGCAATTAGATTTGTTCACTAGGTTCATCAAAAAATTGAATTTATTTTTGTTCTTGAATGTCTTTTTCTTATCAATAGTGGTTGAAATACTGAAAACGGAAGTTATTCAAATTTTATTTCCTGGTGGAAAAAAGGTTTGTTTTATATGTGTTCATTGTTTAAAAAAGTATTTATAATAGGTAAATGAATTAATGTCACAAAAATTTCAGAATTGGGAAAAGTGTTTTGTTTAAATGAAAACTGCTACGATTTTCCCTTTTAAATGTTTTAGAAAAAAAGTACTTACTTGTATAAAAAATGTAGAACAAACAGAAAAAAATTAAAATTATGTCTATTTCTTTTGAATATATTTTAAATCCAGTCTCATAATTGGTTTATCTTTATTGTTTTCACAATTTATCTTTTACATAAAAATATTCAATTTAGAACAATGCAGTTGTCAATCAAAAGTACAGTTTGCTAAATAAAGAAAATATTTTATACTCTACAAGATCGCATGAATAAAGTGCCCTGTCTATAATATAATTTTATTAGTTTTCTTCAGTACTCATACACACAAATCCAAAAGATTTAAAATTTTATATGTGATACTCTCTTTTTTTCCTAAGAAAATGTTAAAGTACGGTTTTATTTATGCATATATTTATTTAAACCAAATATTATTCAAAAATTATTTTTCTGACTCTTGATAAAGAAATCATCGTATCACTATTGATAATAATTAAGCAGAAAAACTTCACTGACACTATTTCTTTTAAAATGTATTTTCTTAAAACTGACAATTTTAAATTCAATGCCAACTGAATTTACCATGATTTCATTTAAGCAGTATAGTATTCTCTTCTCTAACTTAAACTTTTCAATTAAAGCTTTTGAATATATGGCTCCCCTATTTCTTACATGTTTTAAATTTTTGAAACTTTCAATTGCTTTTTCTCAATTATTTTTATAATATCATACTTAAGTTATTATTTTCTGTTTATAAAATACTCATAAAAAATAACAACAAAACACAAAGATAGGAATTCCAGGTTTTCTTTTCTTTATTTATTTTACAAGTAAATGAAATAAATACCAAGTAGATAATACATTAGTGCATGAAAATATAAAGGTCTGTTAAAATTCAAAGCATAAAATCTAAAAGATTTAAATAAGGTTTGGCACTTTATTTTAATTACGAGAATTCCGTGTACTAAAACTTTTTATGCCCTATTAGAAGTTTGAATATATTTATTTAGAAGTATATCTCCCCCTCCCCAAAGTTATTTTAATTAAATTACACACATACATATAAAGATCCTTCAAAATTTACAAATGTGTACCTTTTACTTACTGCAAGTGTTTTGTAACATTTTCAGTACTTGAATAATAGCAAATAATTTCAAAATAGGCGTAGACCCTCGTATAGTGGAAAGCAAGTTAAGATGATGAACATAAGTTTTGGCGATTTTTCTTGGCTTGACAGTTCACTATTCAAAGTTTATTGTCACTGCAAAATTTTCTTCCACAACTCTAGTTTAAAACGACTTTAAAAAAATCATTATTTCTTAAATATAAATTCAAAACTTTGCTTTTTAAAAAGAAAATTCATTTTTTTACTCTACTGTTCGGTTATCACAAATCAAAATTTTAAAATAACAAAAAGAGAAATGAAATAAATTACAGAACTCGTATTAGTATGCGCGATGTGTAGTTAGGACATCGTTCCACATAACACAGGAAAAAGTGGTCCAGAGCTTGCACATCAAATTTTGGAGCTCCAATTCCATTTTCCTTGTTCACCACAAAGTGCCTGTACAAGAAACTGAACATGAATAAGTAGTGGTGATGGGACAAATCCCCCATCTGGTCTTGTGAAACTAGAGCAGATCCATAAGTCCATAAATCTGCACAAAGTTTAAAAACAGCAGGGGGAGTGACAACCTCCTCACAGGAAACCCTAAAGAAATTGCAGAATGGGCTGAGGAGAAAAAGGACTGATGTCTCATTTGGTGCAGATTACAATGAACATAAGTAAGTTGAACCTTCAAACCCAAAAAGTTGTAAGCTGAGCTATCACTAAAAACGAATTGTTTCATAAACATTTTAAAGGATTTGCTAACTTGATTTGTTATTTTAAGTCTCCTTCGACTGTTGTTGTTTTCGTTTATCTTACTTTTTATCCTTATCATTTTATAGGATAAACGAATTGCTTACTAGGATGCCAGTTAGACGTAGGATACCTGTGATACACAATTTATTTATAGGTTTTCTTGATACCTTGCCCTTTTCAGTAAGAAACGATGGAAAACATAAAGTAATAGATGGCTTAGGAAAAGGAGAATCGGATGAGTCTTCCAGTAGTAACCACTTATTAACAATAATCACCACTTAGATAAGAACGTTGATCGATCTAATTATAATCTATGTTGAAATGATTTTTGTTTCTAATTCTTCATGAGGTACTTCAGTCGAGAGGGCGGAGGTGGTCGGTTAACATGATGGACACATGGATTGGCAAAGAGAGGTTCGTCAACTTACCAGAAATAGAAAAAAGAATAGAAAAAAAATAAAAAAAAAAAACACATCAATTTATAAGAAGGGGATATAAATGATGAGTCATTTAACACATTCATTTGACATTTTCTAAATGTCACATGAGTGAATCAAAAGTACTTCCTCCTTAAACGCTATTCTTTAGCAGGAAACAATGAAATAACCTTTTAAAAACACACTTCCATGTACAGTGAATCACACAAAAAATAAGATGAAATATTTTAACATAATGAGGGAGTAATTCATTAATAGTTCTTCATAATACAAGATCGAATTAGCCGTTTCCAGAGAAATTTTTTTGTTAAAATCTTACTTATCATCTTACCCGAATATTGCCTATTTAGTGTATAACGAACAAAATGTTCTTTTAAAGTCAAAACCATGATTGTAATTTGATTTGACAACCCAACTACGCTTCAACAATGCCTTTCGGTTAGGTATGTGCCCTGAACAATTACGCATTACAAATGGAAAGAAGCTGTGTCATTGACAGGAAAGAGACTAGATGCAACCTTTGCAGCTTAAGATATGTCATTAGACCGTGTTGGTAAACATAAAGGAGTAATATTAGATTTTCTCACTGTTAATTAAGCCACTTAGCATTTCCGAGAGCGCACCATTAAATGTGATTACAGTGATGGTGATCTGCTTAGAAATTTATTGGCTGCCTTCAGTAACGAATTCTGTTTAGAAATGATTCTCTACGATCTCTCATTTACGTACTCTCTCCTAACTCTAGTACAATATCATTATACACGCGATACTTAGGTATCCAGGAAAGATCTGGTATTCTATTGTTTCTATTGCATGCCACAGAAGCCTTATAGTCAGACATTTTACTAGATAACGTCATTTCTTTTGATTTCAAAAGTTTTTCTTGGAGTAATATTCTACATCCTCACTATATTGATATGGATTGAACATTCTTCCAACTCATCAAGTTGCCATTTTTATTGTGTTAGCACTTATGTACATCTTAAGGTGACGGTGGACCGTTAAAACTAATTTCTTAAATTGTTGTCTTAATAATCTGAAAATGGAATCCATGTAGTAAATCATTATTATATTTCATAATTTAAATATACATTCTTAGAAAAACTATTATAATTGATTTTTTTAAAAAAAAATGTTCCTTAAGCATTGGTTTTTAAAATACGTACCTAATTTTTGTTTTATACATAGATGAACTACAACAAAATACATCTGTGCATGGATTTTAAATTCGGAAAAAAATTTGATGCAAAAAAAGATAAATTTTCAATATTATATGAAATATTTCACCAATTATCACACATTTAAATTATTCAAAACAACACAAAATATGATCCGTAAAATACTTTAGAAAACTAATGCACAAATTTGTGAATTATATCATCTTTCCTAAGTTGTGAAAATTTCAAATAAATATGACATGATTTGAAACGCAAGGAGCATTTTACGTAACAATGAAAAAGGAAAAAATTACAAACTAAGAAAAGTGCATTTTAAACATTTATTTGCGTAAAATAAAAAAAATAACTCAGTAGTTATAAATTAAAATGACAAAATCTTTGACAGAATTATTCTACGAATTATAAGGAATATTATTTGTATAAAAAATCAAAATCGCAATTTTGACCAAAATTTAACGTTTTGAATGTTCACCATCCCCTTAATAGGAAGTCGTTTAAATATATTTTTGCTAATTTGTATTTTCTTACCAAAGTTTCTTACCCATACACAATGTAGAACGAATTCAAGTGAAACGAATAATTTTATTTATCTAAGACAAGTAGCATAATGTCATTCAAATTGCCATAAAATGTAGTGTAGTATTATTAAAAACGAAGTGTATTTTAAATGTACCAGTTTAATTAGTTCAAAAGTAGAAGATCTTATGATGATGCAAAAAAAAATTTTTACTTTGTTCAAATTCTGAAAATAAGCACAACTTTGTTATCGCTGATAAAAATAAAAGCTTAATGTTTTAGCTGGAAATATAGCTGCATTAACCCGCGGTCACTCGCGCCTGTTTTTGCTACCGTCGTTACTCGCGGGGTGTAGTGAACACCCCAAACTTTTAACACGTGTATTTAATTATGAAAATAAAATTATGTCATTATGATACATATTTATAAAGTACAAGATGTTTTTTGTATCATACAAATAAAATTATTAAATTTATTGCATACAAATGAGACTAACATTAATTTAAACTAAACATGCAAAATTTTTCAAATTTTAAAACACATAATTTTATATTTTTTCATAAACCAGTATAAAACGTATATTCCAGTAATAAATATACTTTATAATTAATGAGATAATGATAGTAGAAAGAAGAAAAATAATATTTTAATCATTTTCTGAACATTCAGAGCAGACTGAATACAAATGCTTAACTTCTCGCGGGAGTTCTCACCCCCAGATAAACTTTTGAAGGTCATTACATTCCAATCGTTCGAGAAAGAGGGATTGCATCAGGCCTGAAGGTTCAATGACCTAAAATGTGCAGCTACAGAAAACATTGTGGTTCTGCGCATTCTTTTTAGAATCCTGGGAGGATTTTCTTGTTGCTGGGGTGTACAGAACACCCCGCGCGAGTCATCGCGGGTTAATAATCTTTCTATGCAAAAACTGAATAAAAAAATTGTGCATTTCAAACGCTGGAGAAATACGACATTTCTTAACAGGAAGCAATATCCAACATTTTATGCTGTATAAAAGTGTTGGGAAAATGAACCTAAAGCGTTTTATTTTGAATGATGAGAAGTATAAATCTTCTCTCATTTAAGAGCAATTCTAAACTATTTAAAAATATAACGTAATATATCTATGACCTAGAACGTCATGCAAATAATAGAAGAAAAATAACAGTTTTTGCTGTCTAAGAATAGAAAAATGTATTTTGCAGGATATCACTTTCTATTTGCGTTGTTTGTAGAATTGTCAATTATTTCAGAAAGGGGTGTGCACCCTAAATGATGACTTAATGTGCCGGTGTATGTCTCTTGCTGAGTTAATGATGAGGCATGTCACACCCAAAACACATTAAGAAAGTATCTTAGCTATTATTTGGGACATCCATGAAATAATTTTAGGATGAATTGTTTTTAAGTAACATTGCTATATTTTTTTTAATTTATTAAATGCATTCCACAACGTCTATAAAAATAACACATTTCTTCTATAATTTTAAGAATAAAGATTTGTATAGTATTTTCTCGAAATTTTCCCGATGTATTTAAAAAGAATTTCGCCCCTGTTTTTCTGGTTATAAGAATTTTTTTCCAGATATTTTGTCTATGGAAATTATTTATTATAATTTAATTATACGTTCATATTTTATTTCCTGATATAAAGAACATTAGTGTTGGATTTTTAACAATAAAATCCCCACAAATTGTAATTATTTTTTTTCAATATTGCTTAAATAAATAATTGATTAACAGTTTAAACTTTCTTATTATCTAGCAACAGCTAAAACATTTTTAAAAAATTAGCTAGTTTTAAATTTTGAAAGCTTAAAATTTTAATTGTGCATTTCTTACAATATTGCTTATAATTTGTAATTATTCAAAAATGATGAAACCTTCCTCTTAGTAAAATAAAATTGGAAGACTAAGTTGAGTTTTGAATCATTTTTTTTTTTGTTTTATTTTTTTTTGAAGAATTTATCCATAGGTTTTTTTCCCCCGATAGAACACTCTCACACAGCGTTATGTGTAAAATTCATATGATTGTGAATAATATATATATATATATAACTCCTAAATTTCATAAAATTCCTGTTAAATTTAGAACTATTACGAATGGTTTTAAAACTTATATTACACTTCCGGGAAAAAAAAGCTACAAAATATTATTCAATCTACATTAGACAAAATTGATAATTCTACTATCGTTAAGAATAGTATGGACATTATTAAGTACATGCAAGGTAAAAAAATTATTTCTATGTATACCTATAATTTTGAAGATTTATTTAATTCCATCGATATATAGAAGACATGTTTAAGATTCTTAAAATAGCATATAGCAAATACTTTTTAAATAGGATATTAAAATATGATAAATATATTTCTATTATAGAATTAGTATTAAAAGAAAATTATATTTTCCACATAATAACGCTTTATTATCAGCAAATTAAAGGTTTACCAAAAGGGGGGGCCCCGCTAGCAACTTTAAACAAATATCTACTTGCATTTTATGAAAATGAAAGTATTAGTTTGAATCTTGTTACTTTTTAGATACATAGATGACTTAATTATATTTAGTAATATAGTAGACTTTTTTCCTAACCTTAATTATTATCCCCACTATTTATATATAAGATTAGTAAAAACTAATTATAATAATGAGTCAGCTAACTTTTGGGCCTTCAATTAAAGGTTAAGAATAATTTGCTATTAAGTAATATTTTGATAAAAAAACTCATTTGATTTTAATATTAAAAAATGTCTTTTTGGGGTAGTAACCTATACCGATCAATATTTAGAAATATTATCTTAAATTTTATAAAAAGAAACAATGATTTAGTTACTGATAACATTTTAAAACAAAGCAATTTTGAATTTTGCAATAATTGTTTAGAATACATTTTCCCAAATAAATTTATTTATAGATATATTTCTATTTTTAATGAAATATATTTTTATCTTAGTTCATTATTTTATTTAAAATTCCTTTTATTTAGTTTATTTTTTTAAAGAAAGAAAAAATTTTGTAAGCGCCTATTTTAATTGCAATATATCGATTAGTATATAATCATCCAAGTTTATTTACTTTGTTATTATTTTTATTTGATTTTTTTCTATTCTTAACTTTGTTCACTATCGTTTTTTAAAAATTCCTTTATTTAGTTTTTTTTTAAAAAAATCTTAGTTGTTTGTTTTATTGCAAAATAAATATCCAGGCGGCACCACGATTTTTCCTTCTCGTATAGTCGATTCCTTTCTTTTAAGTCATTTCGCTTTGAGTGTTTACTGTGGAAGGTTGAATTTTCGATCTCCAGTAATTATTTTACACGCAAGTTTTTTAATTTTATTATTATTCCTCTCCTGAGCATTCATTATTGTTCTCTTTTTTTTAGCTTCATTTTAATATATTTATCAGGTTTTTCTTCCACGTGTTGTATTAGGCTTAACTATTCTACTTTTTCTATTATGTCGAAAGTTTCGCGTAAGGGGGAAAGGGTTTGGGTCCATAAAGCATTGCTAAGCCTAATTCACTGGCCTAATTCAGCAACAGCTTTAGAAATCATAATGGGGTTTCCCGTTTAGTCCAAAGACTTTTTTTTATCTACATTTGCTGCGTCTGGTGATTTCCAATATCTTTCTGCTTTAGCACTGTAGGTTTTAGTACTTCTTCACTTTTATTTCATATTACTATATATATATATATATATATATATATATATAATATAAAGGTAACTATTATTTACAGTTTAAAAGGTTTCCCCATGGTGACCCGGGAAATTTGTCTTGTTTATTTTTAAATTTTTTTTGAAAATTGTTTCACACATTAATAATTTTGCATATTATATTTTTCGTTATAAAGATGACATAATCGTTTTTGGCAAGCAAGACAATTTTAAACCTGACGCTAATTTTTATCCACAATATCTTAATTTAATACAGACAAATATTAACAACAATGAATTAAATTGTCTTGATATGCATATCAAGTTAAAAAATAATGTTATATTTACTAATATTTATGATAAAAAGATATTAATTTCATTATTATAAAAGTTCTTCATTGAGAGATTAATGGGCATGTTTCTAAATTCAGAAATATTGTTATAAATTTTTTAATTGCAATCAATTTCTATTTTCAAAATAATCAGAAACAATAAATAACTATAAACATTTTACTAAATATTGCTTAATTCAGAAATACCCAAAAATTTTATCAATATTTTTTTTGAAAAAAGAAATTTAAGTGTAAAATTTAAAAAATTTCTTAGAATAATAAAAAGTTTATTAATAAATTTTATCATTTTTCCTAGTTATAGTTACCTCCATATTATAGTATTAGATAAAATTACTTATTATTATTTAATTATTATATATCTCTATATATATAGTGTCACTAAAGTTATCGTAGTCTGTAAACTCTCTATTTAGTTTTTATTTCTATTTTTTCCATACTTTTTTTAAAGTTACAATTCAGCCTTTCCCCATGCCTTGATTTGCTTTTGGGGTCTGGAATAATTTATTGTCCCGTTTTCGGGCTCGGAATTTTGAGTAAAATTTTTTTAGGTGTTACCTTATTTTTAATATACAGACATTCTAACCTTTATTTTCAAATTTTGTATATTATTAATATAAAGGAGGAAGGTTGGCTGGCCACAAAACATGTTCACTGCAGCATCCATTTTTTAGAATTTTAATTTTTCGTTTATCCTTCAATGTATGGTTTCCTACAGTCTCATTATTTTTCGGTTTTGTTTGATAAATGTTCATCCCTCATTTGTAGAGAATTTCGACTATATATATATATATATATATAATATTTCTATTGTGCTGTATGTACTTAAATGTAGGATACTTATAAAATAAATTTTAATTCTAATTTCTGTTCCTATTTACTGAAATCTAATAACGTGTTCCTTCTAATGAGCTCCATATGTTTGAAACAAATCGTTTCAATCGTTTGAAAAGAACGAAAATTCACATATTTTGGTAATTCGGAAATTGGATGAAAATCTTAAAGATTACATTACATTCAAACCTACTTTAAATTGAATGATATAGTAAATTTTCATTTCTGTAGTGTATAGGGTTTTCTTTGGTTCGTAGGAGAAATGTTTCATCCAAGATTTTATTCGTATATTATCCCAAAAATATAATTAAATATGCTAACCAAAATTAACGTTTAATTCTTTAAAGGCTAAAACCTCAACTTTTATTTTGAAAGCAAATTTATTATGAATTACTTGTATCATAAAAGTCCCTACCTGTCCCTATATAACAGGTAAGTAAAACTTCTTTTAAAAAGAAGAAGAAATTCAGGGTGTTTTCAAACCCAACAATATCCTTTCTATAACTTTTCACATTTAAATAAATTTTTAATAACATTTCGACTAAGTAAAAAAAAAGGGGGGTTATAAAAAATTAAATTAAAAAAAAAATGTACTATTAGGGGAACAGAATTTTTTTTAAAAATTTTAAATTTTATTTTCATCATGTATTATGCAGTCCTTATTTCTTTGAGGGGGGAAGGGGTATCGAAATATTAAATAAAAAT
>BMAV01010040.1:0-67382 GCA_019973955.1 Trichonephila inaurata madagascariensis | reverse complement strand
ACTGGGGGAAATTTTGAAGAAGACGTAGACCAAATAACAGTAGAAATGATTTTACGAGAATAGCCGTCAAAGTAATAGAGGGTTCGAGAGGAATAGGTTTCAGAATAATGATCAGAGATTAAACAACAGGGTTACCATTTCGAAATGAGCGAAATGATAATTTTAATAGGGGGGACCGTAGAAATAGGGGTTCGAGTGAAAATTTCAATCGAGGCGATAGGACGCAAAAGGGGACGATTAAATATTGTAAAGGAAAGATCAACCCCAAGGGTGTCGACAAGAGAGACAATTAGGCTTTCTCCGATATGTATATCACCCGAGAACTTCCCCAAGTTCCTATTTTATTAAATAAACATTTTGAAAGCGCTATGGGACACCGGAGCAGATAAATCATTTATATGGAAGAAGTATATAGAAAATATTTTTTCTATAAGCAAATTAAAAATCGCGAGCCCAGGTAATAACAGCACAGGGTGCGAAATGCCAAACATGGGGATCGTAGAATTGAATATTCGCATCAGACAATTGAAAGAAATTGGTCATTTCATGTGTTGACGGATTTAGAATACCCATGTATTCTGGTTTTGATTTTATAAGTGGGTCAAAGATAGTATTAGATTTTGATCAAAAATCGTTGAAAATTCCAGATTCTCAAATAAATAAGGTGGTTGAACCAATTAAAGAGGAAAAAGTTGAGATAGATTTATCTAAGACAAAATTGGGGAGGTAGAAAACAAAAACTAAAAAAATTTGTTTAGTAGTTTTAAAGGGTTATTTTCAGAAAAAACCAGGTCTTACCATGTTTTATACCATAAAATTGGACAGGGGAGATAACCCACCAGTAGCTTCAAGGCCATATAGGTTGACCGCACTAAGCAAGCAATAATAGATTTTCACATACAAAAATGTTAAAGAGGAAACGATTGTTCCAATTCAATCCCCATACGCGTCACCTGTTGTGTTATGCAAGAAAATAATGGGTTACCACCGGATAATCCGAAGCATATAGATTTGCAGTAGACTATAGAAAATTAAATTGATCACAAAGTATCCAATGATACCCTTTACCGTTAATAGATGATTTATTAACGAACATACCATATACAACAATAATGTCATCTCTTGATCTAAGAAGTGGGTACTACAAATGGCAGTAAAACCCCAGTGATATTGTTAAGACCGCATTTGTTGTAAAAGTGGCACTTATGCTTTCAAGCGGATGCCATTCGGTTTATCAGAGCAGCTCCCAATTTTCAAAAGGCAATTGACATAATCCTAAAACCGGTGATAGGGAAATTTGTGAGTGTTTATATGGACGATGTGATAATCGCATTCCATCATTCACTCACCATGTTGAACATTTAAGGGAAGTTTTTTTCGTTGTTAAAGGATGCAGATTGACATTAAATAAGGAAAAGTAAATTTGGCTTATGATGAATTGAAATATTTAGGATTAATTATTAGTAAAGAAGGAATTAAAACGGATGAGACAAAGGTTAGAGCTATATTAGAGATGAAACCGCCCCGTAACTCAAAAGAGGTGTCCAAGTTTTTTAGGTATGTCCCAGTGGTACGCGAAATTTATTAAAAATTAAGTGCGGATATTTGTGAGCCACTCTTATAATCTTAACGAAAATTAAAAAAATTTGTCTGGTCCAATGAAGCACAAAAGGCATTCGAAGAGTCATGAAGGCGGTAACAAAAGCGCCAGTTTTAAAATGTACCACTAAACTTTCTAGAGCTATCTGAGTTATTTACAGATGCCAGTTCGATTGCTTAGGAGCAGTACTTAACCAACAAAACAGACCTGTGGTATTTTATGTCACGTACACTGAACAACGCAGAGAGGAATTATACAGTAACCGAAAGAGAATGTTCAGCGGTAGTATGCTAACAAATTTATAGAACATATTTAGAATATTACCCATTAAGGTAATAACGGATCACGCCGCCTTAACACGCCTAACACATGGCAAAAATTTGTCGAGTAGGATGATTAGATGGGCACCCAAGTTAGCAGAATTCAATATAGAATGGGGAACATAGACCGGAACTCAAAATGCAGTGGCTGACATTCTTTCAAGGAATCCCGTGAAAAGTATAATTGAGATAAAATTAATTGTGCCATAATCAGGGATTTAATACTTACTTCGCGGGAACAATTAATAACAGAACAGAAAAAATGACCTGAGAACAATTAGGTCATATCTATAGAGACGGTAGGAAAACCCGGAAGATAACTCGTTAATGCAACGATATGTGAGAAATTGGTCCCACGATTTCCGCTTAATTGAAGGATTGTTATTTTATGCGAAACACGCAAACGTCATTAGGTGAAATGCGTGTATACATTCCACAAAATCTTTAAGGAATGAAATAATGAGAGAATTTCATGACAAGCCAATCGCTGGACACTTAGGCAAGATTTTAAAACGTATCATAAAATTCGGGACGTTTGTTACTTCCCGTACATGAGAAAATTCATTGATCAATATGTCTCTACATGCCATATGTGCCAAGTTAATAACTATAAAAACGCGTTACCAATAGCTGGTCGATTAAATCCAATTATATCGAATTATCCGAATGAGATAGTGACGTTAGATTTGTTAGAAGCCCGTATCCTATATCGAGAATAAGACGTAACCGCTATATTTTAGTAATAACCGATCATTTACAAATGGGCTGAAATTATACCTCTTAAAAAGGCCTCATCTCGTATAATAAAGGACATTTTTGATAACTTTATATCGCGCTATGGAGTCTAGTAAAACAAGTGATAATGGTCCCAATTTATATCCGAAATTTTGAGCACTTTAGTGAAAGATTAGGCATAAGGTATGAAGACTGTTGCATATCGACCACAAGCAAATCGGACTGAAAGAGTTAATCGAGATATAGTGCAAAATGATTGCAAATTATGTTAATGATCAACACGATACTTGGGATCAATTTACGTGAGTTTGCTTTACGCTATTCGTACGGCGGTGAATGAAACAACGGAAAATCACCTGCTGAATTATTTTTAGGTCGAAAATTGATTACACCATTTCAAAACCAAGTTATGATATCGGAAAGTTCGCACCAAAATATTATTGAAAAAGAGCTTTAAGGAAGCCAGACTAAGTACGAAATTTAAACAGAAAGGTGGGAAAAATATTATAATAGACGTAGAAAAAGACATAAAATAAAGGTAAATGATTGGGTCTTATTAGAAATACACTCCTGTAAGTTCAGCAGCCAACAAAGTATAAAGCAAATTTAAAACAAAATTTGAGGGACCCTATAGGAGTCTTAGAAGTTAAAAATTACAATAATATTGTAATATGGGAAATCAGGAAAAAGATTAACGGTTAACGTAGATCAAATAAGAATATATCGTCATAGAAATGTGACGAGGTCGAATTAGAACAGGTATCCCAAATAGTATAAGATCAAGTCAGGAAAACTCTGTACTTCGGAAAAAGTACATCAAGGATTAAATGAGTCAATATGGGAAAGAAAAATCTGCGGTGAAACGTAAGTTAGAGGCAAAGGGATTAAAACCAATCAAAATCAATATAAAATACAGAGAGGACCCATAAAACAAAATCACTGGTCAGATCAAGCCTTCCCAGTCTTCATTTGGGAGGAAAATAAAAGCAAAACGATAAGGAATAATAGGGTATTAAAAGATCAGCAATGTCAGTGGACCACAAAGAAAGTGGCAGAGAAAGGGAACCACACATAAGAAAAGAACTTTTCATCCAGTACTATTTCTAGAGATAGAAAGAAGAGCAGAAGAGAATCAACTGAAGTTCCATATGAAAAGAACTGACAAACCCTTAAGGCCGACGGAGAACAGAAAAGAACCCTCGACCAGCCAAGGAGACAATAGGGAAGTCAAGGAAGGACGACAAGGGAGATTACAAGCCCTACAACAAGAAATTCCAGTGCAACCGAGGAAAGAAAAGTGGGAGCACCTCTAATGTTGGATGTTATGGTTGGAGAACACATATAAAAATCAGGTTGTATTGTTTTATTTTTATGATCTTCAACAAGTGGTCGGAAGAATTATTGCAAAGAAGGGAAGTCTCGGGCGGTGCTTTGAAAGTTATAGCCAAGTCAAACACTAAGCAATGAGTGTTTATTTAATTTGGAACTTTGACTTGTTAAAAATTTTTCTTTGAGAAAACATTTGTAATCGCACATTTGTTTGCTTCTGATGGCTAAGGACTTCGTGAGATGCGAAAATTCCTTTGGTTATTTGTTATAATAGTTTATTGAAAAATGCTTGTAATTGTATAATATGTGTATATATATATATGTTGTTGTATTGTTACGCATTATGAGGCATTCGTTCAGGGAAACGCGGCGTGCAGCTTTCTCAGGGCACCATCAATAATATAAACAGAGCGTGCGTTGCTCATTGGGAGTTTTTGGAACCAGATGTGGGAATGGAGATGAAAATTTATTGTGATATACAAATAATATATAATGAATAATTGTGAAATTAATTGATATTATGGAAATAGAGACCAGAAAGTTTTCATTTCAGGGACTGACCATGAAAAATTATGAAAATTATGAAAATTATGAAAATTATAACTTCAACAAGAAAGGGAGGGAAATTCCAGCCCATATGCAGTGTTGATGAAGATGCAAAGATTGGGTCTGGTGCACCCAGAAAATCTTTTAGAAAAATTCTAAGTGTATAGTTATTTTAAGTAATTGATGTTAAAAGTGAGAGTGGGCATAAATTAAACAGTAATTATTAATGTTGGCCTAGTTATTGAGTAAAATTTATTGTCAATGAGTTTAAATTTCTAAAATTGAATATTAAATTTTAATTCTAAGATGAGTAATGAAAAATTAAAGTCAAGATAAATATTGGAAATTATAAAAGTTAAATGAGTGATTTAAGATTAAAATTCTAAATAAAACTCAGAAAGCGAAGAAATTTAGAAATAGAAATTTAGACACGCACTTATTAAGTGCTATTGAGAACCCTATAGGCTCCACGTTTTTTCTTTTCTGAGTGGGTTAGATGTCTCGCGTCCTCATAACATAACTCCTATGTTCTTTGGACGGCCGATTAATGGCAAAACCTTTCCAACCCAATCCCAAGAAGATAAAACGAATGTAACATGTAAATGAGATATACTTTAAAAGGATAGAAGCTTTGATGATAAGATATAGCGCGGCAAGTAGAGATAGCTTTAGTGTGGAATCTTTCAGATCAAGAGTTAGCAGTCCGATAGCTTTGTAGGAATAGAAATTCAATATAAAGAAGTTGGAAACTTCGCTAGTCAATTACATTATAGAATTTCAACAGTTGAAGGAAGGAGATCTGCAGAAGGTAATATTTGCATAGGTAATTAGATGAATCGGTTTATTTATAATTAAGATAAAGGATCTAGTTGTGTGATCTGACTCTGAATATAAGGTTTAATTGGGTGTTAACTCTCACTTTAATTAAAGTTGTTAATAGAATTAAGTATTTATATATGCGACATAGCCATCCTGTGATGACCATGTCGTGCCGGTTCCGCGTAAGCTAGAGGTGTGGGATTATCAAAATGATGAGATGACATAATAATTTTAATACAACTTTTATTAAGATTAACTTATATTACTTAAATTTAATTTGACAATTTTAATTAAAGTGAGAGTCAAGCCCAAATTAAATCACGTATTCAAGTCAGATCACGCAACTGATCCTTTATCCCACTATCATTAATAATCCTATTCATCTAATTACTTATATCCACATTACCTTTTTTTGCAGATTTCCCTTTCCTTACCTAAAGAGATATATATCTTTCGCTTTATATATGAAGATTCCAACTTTTATATAGGATTTCTATTCCTTCTAAAGTTATCGGACCGCTAATTTTTGATCTGCAAGTGATTACACTAAGCTTTGTCACGCTATCGATCAGAATGATTCCACACTACTATCTCTGCTTTACCGCGCTATATCTAGGCTTGCCACGCTATATCTAAGCTTGCTTACGCTATATCCTATCATCAAAGCTTCTATCCTTTATAGTAAATCTCATTTTGCATAATATCTTTGTTTATCTTCTTGGTATTGGGTTGGAAAAAGTTTTGCCATTAATCGTGGCCGTCAAAGAACATAGGAGTTATGTTAACAGAAAGACGCGAGAGACGTCAGCAACCCTCCAAGAAGAAAACGTGATTTACTTCTATGATTCTCAATGCCCTTAATAAATTACGTGTCTAAATCTCTATTTCTCTAAATTTCTTCGCTTTCGAGTTTTATTTAAATTCTTAATCTTAAATCCTCATTTTAACTTTTTATAATTTCCAATATCTATCTTGACTTTTAAATTTTCATTGCAATTTTAATCTTAAATTTTAACTTTTATAAATTTCCAAAATTTATCTTGACTTTAATTCTTTTATTACTCATCTTAGAATTAAATTCTTAATATTCAATTTAATTTTTAAACTCGTGACAATAAATTTACCTAACTAGGCCAACATTAATAATTAATGTTTAATTTATGCCCACTCACTTTCTTTACATTCAGTTACTTAAAATATTTATACCTTAAATATTTTAAAAATAAATATTCTGGGTGCGCAGACCCAATCTAACACTGTATATGGAGCTGGAACTGTCGCCCCTTCTTGTTGAAGCTATAATTCGTATACTTTTCAAGATTTTCAGGGTCAGTCTCCCCTGAAATGAAAAACTATTTGAGTCTCTATTTCCATAATATTAATCAATTTCACAATTATATATTTATTTATATATCACAATAAATTTTCATCTCCATCCCCACATCTGGTTTCAACAAAAACTCCCAATGAGCCGCGCAGCGCCGTTATTATTATTGTTAGTGCCCTGACTACGCCAAGTGCTTCCCTGAACCAGATGCCTCATAATACGTAAATAATACAAATAAATATATATATATATACACATATTATACAATTACAAACATTTTTCAATAAACTATTATAAATAAATAACCAAAGGAATTTTCGCATCTCACGAAGTCATACATCGAAGCAAACAAATGTGTGATTACAAATGTTTTCAGAAAAAATTTTTAACAAGTCAAAAGTTCCAAAATTAAATGAACACTCATTGTAGTGTTTGACTTGGCTTATAACTTTTAAGCACCGCCTGAGACTTTTCTTGCAATAATTCTTCCGACCACTTGTTGAAGATCATAAAAAATGAAACAATACAACCTGATTTTTTATATGTTTTCTCCCACATTCACGTTCAACGATGAGGTGTCATCACTCTTCATTCCTCGGTTGTACTGGAATTTTGCTGTAAGGTTTGTAATCTCCTTTGTCGTCCTTTCCTTGCCTTCCCAACTGTGTCCTTGGCTGGTCTAAATTCTTCTGTTCTCCGTCGGCTCCTAAACCGTATCTTGCTTCATCTGTAACTTCAGTGCACCTTCTGCCTTTTCCTGCTTTTGGAAATAGTACTGACATTGTCTTTTATTATTAGTTGCCACTTTCTTGTGGTCCACTTGCCTGACACACCTGATCTTTTAATACCCTGGTTATATCTAAACCTTGTTTTTATTTTCATTCAACTGAACTAGGTAGTGATCTGACCAGTGATTTGTTTTATGGGTCCTCTGTATTTTTTTATATTGATTTGATTGGTTACCAATCCCTTGGCTCTCTAACCTACGTTTCACCGCAGATTTTTTCTTTCCCATATTGTGACTCATTTAATCCTTGGTGTACCTTTTTCCGAAGTACGAGTTTCCTGACTTGATCTTATACTATTTGGGATACCTGTTCCTAATCTCGACCTCAAGGTCACATTTCTATGACGATATATATCTTATTTGATCTACGTTAACTGTTAATCTTTTTTCCTGATTTCCATATTACAATATTATTAAAATTTTAACTTCTAAGACTCCCATAAGGTCCTCAAATTTTTGTTTAAATTTAGCGCATACTTTGTTAGCTGCCGAACTTACAGGGTGTGTTTCCAATAAGACCCAATCATTTACCTTTATTTTTATGTCTTTTCTACGTCTATTATAATATTTTTCTCCCACCTTCCTGTTTAATTTTCGTACCAAATTTAGCTTCCCTGAATAACTTCTCTATATTTTGGATTTTTAATTTTAGGTTTTCCGATAATATAACTAGTTTTTGAAATGGTAAAATCACTTTCGACCTAAAAATAATTCAGCCGGTGCTTTTTCCGTTGTTTCATCTACCGCCGTACGAATAGCGTAAGCAAACTCACGTAAGAATTTCGATCCCAAGTATCTGCAGTTGATCATTAACATAATTGTAAACATCTTGCACTATATCTCGATTAACTCTTTTCAGTCCGATTTGCTTGTGGTCGATATGCAACAGTTCACATGCCTTATGCCTAATCTTCACTCTAAGTGCTCAAAAAATCTCGGATATAAATTGGGGACCATTATCACTTATTAATTTTATTGGAGCCCATAACGCGATATAAAGTTATCAAAAAATATCCGCTATTATACGAGATGAGGCCTTTTAAGAGGTATAATTCTCAGCCCATTTGCTGAAATGATCGGTTATTACTAAAATAAAGGTTACGTCTTATTCTCGATATAGATACGGGCCTAACAAATCTAACGTCACTATCTCATTCGGATAATTTGATATAATTGATTTAACCGACCAGTTGGTAACGCGTTTTTATAGTTATTAACTTGGCACATATGGTATATGTAGAGACATATTGATCAATAATTTCTTCATGTACGGAAATAACAAACGTCCCGAATTTTATGATACGTTTAAATCTGCCTGTTCAGTGATTGGCTTGTCATGAAATTCTCTCATTATTTCATTCCAAAAGATTTTGGAATGTATACACGCATTTCACCTAATGATGTTGCGTGTTCTCTCAGCAAATAACAATCCTTCAATTAAACGGAAATCAGACCAATTCTCACATATCGTTGCATTAACCTAGTTATCTTCCGGGTTTCTAAATATCTATATATATGACCTAATTCTGGGTCATTTTTGTTCCGTTATTAATTGTTCCCGTGAAGTAAGTACCAAATCCTTGATTATGGCACACTAATTTTATCAACAATTATATTTTGCACATGCTTTTTCGGTAAAACTTTTAGCCACCATGTTTAACTTATTTCTGACCCATTAACGTGTAAATTCCTTTATTTACCTTATTATCTTCAACCAGTGAATTTTGAATTTTCAATGATTTCTGATCAAAATCTAATAATGATTTTTGACCCACTTATGAAATCGATACCCAGAATACATGGGTATGCCTCTAAATCTTTCAGCACATGAAATGACCACTTTTCGAATTAGTTCGGATGAATTTTTAATTCTACAACTCTATGTTTTGGCATTTCGCACCTTAAAAGGTTATTACCTGCCTCGCGATTTTTAATTTGCTTATAGAAAATATTTTCTATATACTTCTTCCGATATAAATGATTTATCTGCTCCGGTGTCCCATAAAGGCCAAAAATGTGTTATTTAATAAAATAGGTACGTGTGGAAGTTCTACGGGTGATAGTATACATATCGGAGAAAGTCTACTGTCTCTCTTGTCGACATCATCCCTTGAGGTTGATCATTAACCTTTACAATATTTAATCGTCCCCTTTGCGTCCTAATATCGCCTTCGATTGAAATTATTATTACTGAACCCCTATTTCTACGGTCCTTCTGATAAAATTATCATTTCGCCTATTTCGAAATGAGTAACCCCCTGTTGTTGGACCCTGATCATTATTCCGAAACCTATTCCCTTCGAACCCTCTATTATTTTGACGGCTATTCTCGTAAAACTCATTTCTATTGTTATTTGGTCTACGTCTTATTTCAGAATTCCTCCCGTTTCTACCATTAGCTTCAAAATTAGGCATCCTATGCGCATTTTGACCTCGTCTTTCTATATTATCGTTCTGATAACCCCTTGTAATTTGCAAGAATATCTCTCTCTTCGAATTTAGCCAAGACTTCTAAAAGTTGTATCGTGTTTTGGGGTTCGGACTTCCACGTAGTCCTGGATCTGTGGTTCGAGTCGAACTAAAATATGATCCACTAAGTCTGCTTGGGACATTCTAATTCTAAACTTCTCTCTATTTTTATTAATCTATAAACAAAATCAGTAGCATCCTGATTTCTTCCTCGGGATCAAAAACTCGTAGTTCTTTCTTATTTTTGACCGCGGGAAAAGCCTTCGCTAATTCAGCTTTGAGCTGCGCAAAATCCGTGGCTGTATTTTGCACTAACAACTAACCAAATATCGAATACCAATCTTGACCCCTTCCCCTGAGATGACTTTTAGTAAGCACTGACAGATTACTTGGGATTTCAAGTAACTGTAGTTATTATCTATACACTCTATAAACTCTGCAACGTTCTCCGACCCTGAAAAGTACATTTCAGGTAGAACCGTACTTCCACCTACATTACCTAACCCGGGGAATTAAATACGTTCGGCGCCATTGCGACATAGCCATCCTGTGATGACCATTTTCGTCCGGTTCCGCGTAAGCTAGAGGTGTGGGATTATCAAAATGATGAGACATAATAATTCTTAATACAACTTTTATTAAGATTAACTTATATTACTTAAATTCTAATTTGACAATTTTAATTAAAGTGAGAGTCAAGCCAAATTAAATCACGTATTCAAGTCAGATCACGCAACTAGATCCTTTACCCAATTATCATTAATAATCCTATTCATCTAATTACTTATACCCAATATTCCCTTTTTTGCAGATTTCCTTCCTTTACCTAAAGAGATATATATCTTTTGCTTTATATATGAAGATTCCAACTTCTTTATATAGGATTTCTATTCCTTCTAAAGCTATCGGACCGCTAATTCTTGATCTGCAAGATTTCACACTAAGCTTTGTCACGCTATCGATCAGAATGATTCCACACTACTATCTCTAAGCTTACCGCGCTATATCTAGGCTTGCCACGCTATATCTAAGCTTGCTACGCTATATCCTATCATCAAAGCTTCTATCCTTTTATAGTAAATCTAATTTGCATAATATCTTTGTTTATCTTCTTGGTATTGGGTTGGAAAAGTTTTGCCATTAATCGTGGCCGTCAAAGAACATAGGAGTTATGTTAACAGAAAGACGCGAGAGACGTCACATAAGTTATTCTTAATAAAAGTTGTATTAAGAACTATTATGTCTCATCATTTTGATAATCCCACACCTCTAGCTTACGCGGATCCGGATCGACATAGTCATCACAGGATGGCTATGTCACAGATTTGTCGTAACTGCAATTTTTCACCAAAATTTCGCTAAAAACGACAATTGTTATAGTATACAAAACTCTCCAGAAAACAACAAAAGGGTAAAATAAATGGTCAAATCAGTTTTACATGAAGCTAAAAAGAGCTTGAGCTATAAATATGGAGAGTTTAAAAAGTGTACAATTAGTAGAAAATTTTCATTTTGTATTAAAATCTTTAAATGCATTTTCTGAGAAACTATGTTTTTCAATTTTTTTCTTCACGGCACAGTTCACTACAAATTTCTTTTAAGATATTGACCTGAAATTTTCAGAAAATGTTTTATTAAGTTTTATCTGTTGACTGGACTATAATCTAATCTCTGTGTTTTATATTTATTTATTTTATTGCACTTTTGTGAGAAAATAACATTAGTGTTTGTAAAAATTGAGTTTTTTCGTAAAATTGACATATTAAAACTTTTAGAAGTATTTACAAATTTTATAGCTATCAACACAGATAATAATGGCATTTATGTACTGTATAAATATTATAAGAATATATTAATTAAAATTTTTTCAATACAATCCTTACCGCAACTGCAATTTTCACAAAAATTTCATAAAATTCCCAATATTTCCAAAATTAATTTTAACTTTGTAAAAACTGTATTGGAATTCTTACTTTTATGTCCCATTTCAAATAAAAAATGTTTATTTATTGAAATTTTATATTATTTCAAAAAAGTGCCCCAAAAGGTAGTCACATACCTTAAAAGTTTTCTTTTTATATTTTAATTACTCGTAACTTAAATTTCAGTGAATAAAATGATTTGAAATTTTACACACATTTTTTTCTAAGTAAAATCTTAAATATATTCATTTTTATATATTTCAAAATAAGCATCCTAAGAAAACGGAAGATAGATTAATTTTAATGAATTGATTTTGCATACAGGAAAAAAGGCTAACACTTTTTAATTCTAAACATTAAGAGATCTCAGGGGTGTTAACTTTGTCTCGAGGCCTGAAAATATGAACAATTTTCAAATAGATATAATTCTTTGAAATTAAAATTAAATAATTCGAAACATTATTTACAAAGGAACCAACCCCATTATTTATTCCCAACGTTAAAAATACTTAATATTTATTACAGAAATGTTTCTTATATTCATATGCTTATAATTTTTTAAATTATGGTTCTGTATTTCAAACATTTTGTACTTTTTTCGGAAACCTCATTCTTTTATAAATAATGTGTAAAAGATTCGAATTATTTTATTTAAATTTCAAAGAATTATATCCATATGAGGATTGTTCATATTTGGATCCCTCGAGACAAAATTAACATCCCTGAGATCCTTAAAGAAAAAAAATTAATTTTTAACAAAAACAAAAGTTATCAATAAACTTTCAACTTATTCTAATTTTAGTTGCTTAATGCTATTATGTACACATTCGTATATTTATAGTAATATAATGAATTGTGACGAGTAAAACGAGCAATATTTAAATATAATATTTTTAATTTATTCTGAATGTAATTAATTATTATATACATTTATTAAATTAAGTAAATATATATAATAAAGATTAGCCGTTTATATATTTAAATATCCTATACATATAAGAAAATTTTAGATATATTTTAATCATTACATCGATAATTACAGCAATTTATGAATGAACTTAATTTTATAAAATACTGATTCTATACCAATTTTGCTTCATTTCCCCATAAATCAATATTCAGATTATCATTCTTACTTTCAAATCTAATAATGCTGCAAAAACAATATTTATTTAAAAAACTTTAATTTTATAAATCTTTTCTCCAAATCATAATTTCGAATACCCTAAAACCTATATTTTCACGGATTTATTCATGATTCCTCGTAAAAAGGATTAGACCTGGAATTTTTGGCAGATTTATTCGTGATTCCTTGTAAAAAATGTCTTAAAAGCTTACATGGACCTTATTGAGCAGTTGAAACCTTTTCCTAAAGCGATTGCATAATTTCTAAACATAACTAATATTTCCCTTCACTTGAACATGTGCTGATGTTTTTCCCATTGTATTTTCCCAATTTAAGACTACACAGTACAGTTTTTCAAAAAAAATTTTTAGAGACTATAATATTAAAAATAATTTATGTTTTCAGATTAGTTTAAAAAAATAATTATGAATATAACAAAGGAAGTTTTTGACAAGCCATATTGTTTTTAAATTTTTAAAAAATTAAAAACTTTGAATTTTTAAAAATAATAATAAAATACTTAATTTTAAAATTATTTTAATTATTTTAAGGGGTTTATGTTTCATTGATTATATATATTGTGTGTGGGAGCTAAGGTTAGTACGGAACTGAAAATCTGTTTCTTTGTTTAATTCTGATTACAGTTATTTTTATAGCTAAACCTGGAAAAAACATGAAAATTTTTAAAATATAAACTTAAATATTTTTTAAAAATAACTGTAGCTTGGAGACCTAAATCAGTACTGATTTTCAAAGAATTATATATATGAAAGACTCTACCAAAACTTTTCAGGACTATCTTGAACTTAAAAAAGCCTTAGATAATAGAATACATTTACGACTCTCAAGTCTGAGAAAAACACATTTAAAGTTTGTATAAGGTTATGAAACAAAAACTAATAGTGCTAGTAAAGGTATGATTTTTAATATGTTGTTTTTTCCAACTTATGCTATTCATTAAAAAAAATACTTTTAACTAAATTTGACAGAAAATATTTTTTTTTAATTCAAAATATGTTTTTTGTATAATATTGATAGCATTTGTTACGATGACAGATTATTCAGCTTAACCATTACATATTATTTTTTAAAAAAAATTTTGAAACGCGAAACATTTGTACAAAAAATAATAATGATGCAAACTTAAGTTAGAAATCCCCAGGTCTTTTACATAATACCTTATTTTTTTCTCAAATTTAAATCCGAAGAGCTTAGCAAGTTGTTTTTTTTATGCGCGACTTTAAAATACTGCAGTGTAGTATTATATAATGTCTTCTATAATTTAGTTTGGTACATCATTCAAATATTCAATTTTATCTTCAATATTTGTATTCAAAACACTTTTTCTGAAGTCTCATTATAGTATCAGCTGAAGGCTAGTTCTTAGATATAATTTCAGTAGTATTCCGTATTTTCCAAATATTGTTTCTCAAAACAATCTGAGAATGTTTTGGGCGGGGCATTTTCTCAACAGGAAAAAAAAATTAATGAGAACAAAAAAGCTTGTAAGTTACATAAACTATGAGTAAAAATAAAAAATGGTCTTGAAATCAATCTTAGTGAGAGAGTAAATATTAACGTCGCACTATTCATTTACTCGAGGGCTAAAAAAACTGAGAACATAAATAAGCAGAAATGTTTTGTGACGTCTCTCGCGTTCTTCTTCTAACATAACTTCTAAGTTCTTTGACGGCCACGATTAATGGCAAAACTTTTCCAACCCAATACCAAGAAGAGAAACAGGCCGAATATGCAAATGGGATATACTTTAAAAAAGGATAGGGTTTGGGTGAGATGGACGGCAAGCCTAGAGATATCTTAGTTGGAACTGTTCGGAACAATCCTTAGACGACTTACAACTCAGGAAGAAGGATACGCTCATCGTCATTAATAATATTAATTATAAGAAGGATTAATAAGGCCTGAGTATTATTACCGACAAGTAGCATAATAGGTGTCTTCAACCAAGGAAGGAAGGTGACTTTATAAAGGTAATATTTTGTATAGGAAGTTAGATTAGGCGGATAATTAAATATAATTAAGATAAGTGATCTAGTTGTGCGATCTGACTTGAATATTCAGTTTAATTTGGGGCTTTTTTTCTCCTTAAAAAAGTTGTTATTTAAAATTTAAAGGGTAATTTAAGTTATTCTTAATAAAAGTTGTTTAAGAATCAAAAAAATGTCTCATTTTTAGATAATCCCCCCCCTCTAATTTTTGCGGCCCCCACTAGACATAACTATCGCAGGATGGCTACGTCTCAATGGCCCCGAACTATATTTAATTCTGGGTTAGGTAATGGGGGAATTGGATTTAGTGTATTACCTGAAATGTATTTTCAGGGTCGGGAGAATGTTACAGAGTTCCTTGAAACAATAGATAATCAAATACAGTTCCGGAAACCCCAAAATAATCTGTTTTTGTTTAAACAAAAAATCATCTCGGGGGAAGGGCTAAAGATTGGTACTAAATTTTGGCCCGGTGCTATGCGATAAAACCACGGATTTCCCAGCTCAAGGCTAAATTTGCGGTTTTTCCCCCGCAATAAAAAATAAAAAAGAATTGGAAGCTAAATTTTTTCGCGTAAAGCAGGGCAGAAATCGGGGAACCCCACAGATTTTGTGTACGATTTTTTAAAAAACCGGAAAAAGAATTTAGAGCAAAGGGATGTCGCAGGCAGAATTGGTTGATCACATTTTGGTCCGACTCGAACCACAGACCCAAGGGCTACGGGGAAAGGAAATAATGCACGGTACAATTTTTGGGAAGCCTTCGAATTCGAAAAAGGTTTTTCCCAAAAATTTAAAAAAGGGGTTCACAGAATAGTGAAAATTTGTAAAAAGGGGAGGTCAAAACGGCGCATAGGATGCCTAATTTTGATGCTAATCCAAAAAACTGGGGGAATTCTAAAGGGTTGGACGTAGAAAAATAAGGGGTAGAAATGATTTTTATGAGAATAGCCTTCAAAGTAATGAGGTTCGAGGGGGAAAAAATTTTCCCAGAATAGTGATCAAAATTCAAAAAAAGGGGTTAAAAAATTTTCGAAATGGGCAAATGAAAATTTTTTAATGGGGGAACCGTAAAAAGGGGGTTTCAGTGAAAATTTCTGTTGAGGCGATAGGATGCAAAGGGGACTTTGAAATTTTAAAAAGCTAAAGATCAACCTCAAAAAATCGGCAAAGAGGTAAAAAGCTTTCTCCGATATGTATATCACCTGAACTTCCCCACTTTCCCCTTTTTTATTAAATAACACTTTTTTAAAACCCTTTTATGGGACACCAAAACAGATAAATCATTTATACCCGGAAAAAGTATAAAAGAAAAATATTTTTTTATAAAAAAATTTAAAAAAATCGCCCCCCCAGGTAATAACAGCAGGGGGTTGCGAAATGAAAAAACATGGGGATTGTAGAATTGAATTTTCCCATAGAAAATTTGAAAGAATTTGGGGGTCATTTCATGTTTTGGGCGGTTTGGAATACCCATGTATTCTAGGTGTTGATTTTTATAAGTGGATCAAAGATTATTTTAGTTTTTTGATCGAAAATCGTTAAAATTTTCCCCGATTCTCAAATAAATGGGGTGGTTAAAATAAAATTAAAGGGGAAAAAAGGTTTGGGGAGATGGTTTTGGGCCCAAAGACAAAATTAGGGGGGGGGTGAAAAAAAAAACTAAAAAAATTTTTTTTAAGATTTTTAAAAGGATTTTTATCAACAAAAGGTCTTACTCTTTTTTAACCCATAATGCCGGGGAGAAACCCCCGGGATTTAAAAACCTTATAGATAGGGCCGGAAAAAAAAAAACAATTTGATTTTTTTTTAAAAAAAAATATTTACAAGAGGAAACGATTTTTCCCCAATTCAATCCCCTTACGCGCCCCGGTTGTGTTATGCAAGAAAAATAATGGGTTACCACCGGATAATCCAAAAACATAAAAGATTTGCAGTGGATTAAAAAAACTAAATTCGATCACGAAGTATCCCCGATCCCCTTTCCGTTAATAAATGATTTAATAACAAACACCCCCTATACAACAATAATTCATCTCTTGATCTAAGAAGGGGGTTTTTCAAATGGCAGAAAACCCCAGTGATATTTTTAAGACCCTTTTCGTAAAAAAGTGGCACTTATGTTTTAAAAGGGGGGTGCCATTCGGTTTATCAGGAGCAGCCCCCAAATTTTTTAAAAAAGGCAATTGACATAATCCTAAAACCAGTAATGGGGGGTTTTTGGGGTTGTATTTTGGAGGGTTATTATAACGTCTCCATCATTCCTCACCATGTTGAGCATTTGGGGGAATTTTTTTCGTTGTTCCCAAGATGCAGGATTGACATTAAATAAGATAAATGAAAATTTTGGGGTTTGCGATGAATTGGTAAAGGATTAATTATTAGAAAAAAAAATTAAAACGGAGGGAGAAAAAGGTTCGAGCCATACTAGAATGAAACCCCGTAACTAAAAAAGAGGTGTAATTTTTGGGTATTTTAAAGGGTACCGAAATTTATTAAAAATTTTTGGGATCTTTGTAAACCACTTTATAATTTTAAAACGAAAAAAAAAAAAATTTGTCGGGTTTCCAAAAAAGGCTTTTCGAAGAGGTAAAGGCAGCGGTAACAAAGGCACCATTTTTAAAAATTCCAAATTTTTGGGGCCCATTTATTTACAACGGTTTTAAATTGGGTTTTTGGGGGGAAATTGGCAATAAACAAAACAGACCCGTTATATTTGCTTCACGTACGCTGAACAACGCAGGGGGGTTATACGGTAACCGAAAGAAATGTCTAGCAGTAGTAGGGGTTGAACAAATTCCGAACATTTTAGGAACGATGCCAATTAAAGTAATAACAGATCACGCTGCCTTAACACGCCAAACCGGGCAAAATTTGTCGAGTAGGATGATCAGATGGGCACTCAAATTAGGGGAATTTAATGGGGGTGGGAACATAGACCGGGAACTAAAAATGCAGTGGCAGACATACTTTAAAGGGAATCCTGTGGAAAGTATAAATAGGAAAAAAAAGTTAATTTTCCTTAATCGGGGGATTTAGTCACCCGGGAACAGTTAATAACAGAAAAAAAAATACCCAGAATTGGGCCCTTATTATAAAATATTTAAAAAACCAAAAGATAACTCGGTTAATGCAACGTATGTGAGAATTGGCCCCCGACATCCGTCTAATTAAAGGGGCTTGTTTTTTACGAAACACGAAAATGTTGGGTGAAATGCGGGTATACATTCCAAAATTTTTGGGAATGAAATAATAAAGGGAATTTCACGACAGGCCAATAGAAAGGACAGGGAAGATTTAAAATTTTCATAAAATTCGGATTTTGGGTTTATTTCCCGTACATGAGAAAATTCTTGATCAAAAATGTCTCCCCATCCATATGTGCCAAGTTAATAACTAAAAAAACGCTTTTACCAGCTGGTCGATTAAATAAATTATATAAAATTACCCAAATGAGATGGTGACGTTTTTGTTGGGCCCCGTACCCTTATCGAGAATAAGACGTAATCGCTATTTTTTTTAAGTAATAACCGATCTTTTTCCAAATGGGCTGAAATTATACCTTTTAAAAAACCTCTCTCTTAAAATAATTTTTTTTGATAATTTTTATATCGCGTTTTGGGTCAATAAAATTAATAAGTAATAATGGCCCCCAATTTATATCGAAATTTTTTAACATTTAAGTGAAAGATTGGGGATAAGGCATGTGAAGACTTTTTTGGGGAAAAAAGCAAAAACGGACTGAAAGAATTAATCGAGATATAGTGCAAATGATTCAAATTATGTTAATGATCCCAAAACGATACTTGGGATCAATTCTTACGTGAGTTTCTTACGCTATTTACAGCGGTGGAAAGAAACAACAGGAAAATCACCTGCTGAATTATTTTTGGGGCGAAAATTGATTACCCCATTTTAAAAAATTTGTTATGATTTCGGATGGAAACGGAATTCAAAATTCAAAATAAGAAAGGGAAAATTTAGGGAAAAACTAGGAAATTAAATTTCAAAAAAAAAACGGAAAGGTGGGAAAGATATTATAAAGGAAAAACGGAAAAATACAAATTGGGGAAATGATTGGGTCTTTTAGAGAACACCCTTTAGTTCAACAGCTAATAAAATCTGTACTTTAAAATTTTAAAAAAAAATTTGAAGGACCCTTTTAGGTATTAAAATAAGAAATAACAATAATATTGTAAATGGAAATCAGGAAAAAGATTAATTTTTAAAGTTGATCAAATAAAAATATAATCGTCAAGGAAATTGACGAGGTCGAGGGTTTGGAACAATTGTTGGGTTTGGGATCAGATCACGTCCCGGGAAAAAAAAGGGACTTCAGAAAATGTACATCAAAGATTAAAAAGAGTCACAGTATGGGAAAGAAAAATCTGCGGTGAAACGTAAGTTAGAACAAAAAGGGGTTAATCATAAAAACAAAACAATATAAAAAAAATAGGAACCCATAAACGCAGATCACTGGTCAGATCCTTCCTAGTTCATTTACGGGAAAGACAGGGAAAAGTAAAAAACAAAAAATCGTAAAAAAAAAGAAAAGGTCGGGATAGATCAGGGGGGGAAAATGGAAAAGAAAGTGGGACAAAAAGGGACACAATAATATTAACAAAAAACCATTGTCATCCCTTTCTATTTTATAAGAGGGGAAAAAGAACAAGACGGAGACAACTGAAATTCAAAAATGGAAACCCACAACCCAGGGCCACGCATGAGAAAAGGGTCCCGGGGTCCCGGGGACCAAAAACAAGGCCAAAAGGGAAAAAACAAACAAAAGGGGCTAAAAAGCCCTACAGCAGGCATCATAAAGGGAAATTTCCCTGCAGCCAAAAGGAAAAAAAGAAAAGGAAAAGGGAAAAGGGGGTGCACCTCGTCATTGGAATCCTTATGGGGACAAATAAAAATCAAAGGGTTTTATTGTTTCATTTTTTTTTGATCTTTCCCAAAAAGTGGTCGGAAAATTTTCCAAAAAAAAGCTGGGGGGTGTTTTTTAAAAGTTATAACCAACAAAAAATTGACACTACAATGAGTTTTATATTTATTTTTTAACTTTTGACTTGTTAAAATTTCTTTTCTCTTTTTGGGGAAAACAATTTATCACATTTTTTTTGCTTCGATGTATGACTTCGTGAGATGGGGAATTCCTTTGGTTTATTTGTTTTTAATGGTTTATTTAAAAATTTTTAATTTTATAAAATAATATATATATATATGTTGTGGTTTTTGTTCCCCTATTATAGGGCATCTGGTTCAGGGGGAAAAACCGGCGTAGTCAGGGGACTTTTAAAAATAATATTAACGGGGCTCGAAAACTCATTTTGGAAATTTTTGGAACCAAGGGGGGGATGGAAATGAAATTTTTTTGATTTACAAATAATATATAATGCATAAAATTGTGAAACTTATTGGTATTATGTAAACATAGATTGGACAAAGTAACTCAGAGTTTTTATTTCAGGGTGACAGACCCTGAAAATAAAAAAACAATAGATGATATGTAACCTTTAACACGGAAAAAGTGGAGCAGAAATTCCCGCTCCATTGAAATGATTAGGATGCAGAGTTTGGGTCTGCGCACCCAGGAAAAATTCAAGTAGAAAATTTAAATGTATAAACATAAGTTACTTTAAGGTATTATGTAAAAAATGAGAATGAACCATAATTAAACAGCAATTATCAATGTTGGCCTAAATTAATGGAATAAAATTTTTTCCCCAATTTTTAAATTTAAAAAATTTGGTTGAATATTAAATTTAATTCTATGATGAGTAATGAAAATTAAAGTCAAGATAAATATTAAAAATAAAAAGTTAAAAAGAGAATTCCAAAAGGGTTTAAAAATTTTAAAAAAAAAACTTAGAAAGCGAAAAAGATTCAGAAATAAAAAATTTTGGCACGTAATTTTTGGGGGATTAAAAAATTTAAAAAAATCACGTTTTTTTTTTCTTGGAGGGGTTTTTGACCTTTTCCGTTCTTCTTCTAACATAACTCCTAAGGTTTTTTGACGGCCACGATTAATGGCAAAAAACCCCAACCCCAAAACCAAGAAGAGAAACAGGACGAATAGGGAAATGGGATATACTTTAAAAAAGGGTAGAGGGGTTTTGGGGGGAATAGGACGGGAAAAAACCCAGAGAAATCTTAGTGTGGAACTGTTCGGGCAAAAATTGACGACTTACAACTCAGGAAGAAGGATACGCTCATCGTCATTAATAATTTTTAATTATAAGAAGGATTAATAAGGCCTGAGTTTTTTATTACCGACAAGTAGCATAATAAGGGGTCTTTAACCAAGGAAGGAAGGTGACTCTATAAAGGTAATATTTTGTATAGGAAGTTAGATTAGGCGGATAATTTAAAAATAATTAAGAAAATTGATCTAGTTTTGCGGGTTTTGGGGCGAATATTCAGTTTAATTTTAGAAACATTTACTTAAAAAGAAGTTGTTATTTAGAATTAAGTAATTTAAGTTATTCTTAATAAAGTTTTTAAAAATCACAAAATGTCTCATCTTTTAGATAATCCCACACCTCTAGCTTACGCGGATCCCACTAGACATAACTATCGCAGGATGGCTATGTCTCAGTTTTTAGTAATGATTTTCAATTAATATCTATTTCCTTGAAATAATTGATTATGTTCAAAAATATTGTTAATTATTAAATTTTTAAGAAAGAATAAATGTTTTAAAATTAAACCTTAACTAAAAACTAAAACCTAAGCTCAGAAAACTTTATAAATACCTCAAAAACTAATTGGTTATCAGATCTGAAATTTCCGGAAAGCTTCCCAATGATATGGGACACAAGAAAAGGGAGAGAAAAAATTGTATTTTTATTTTTTTCCGATAAATAAACTTCGATTATTTGAATTTCCTTATTTTTAGTGATCTTTTTATTTGGTGATAAACAGCCTAGCTATGTTAATGTAAAACATCAAAAATGTTCATTCATACATAATTAAAGGTTAGAAAATATCTTACTTAATGACTTGATCTCTAAGTTAATGAATTTATTGTAAAAATCAAACGTTTATTTTAATTCTTTATCGTTAACAATAGTAATTACTATGAAATACGACTGAGAGAAAAATGTGTGTGAATATAAATCATTTTTAAGGTATTTTCTTTTAATATTTTACATGTTTTGGCATCGCATAAAGGTTTATATATTATAGCTGTTCTATAAATATAGTTCCTTCCCAAAGAATTTTTTTACATTAAGAATTCTCAAGATATTTTTAATAGTCTTGACAGGGTTATAAAGGTAAAATTATCTTCTTATATCAAGAAACTAGATAAACTTTATTTTTAATTTGTACATTTTAACACTAATAGCTTATTATTTTTCTTAAAGATAGTTACATTTTTTTTATTTTTGATACGTCTTCTAGAATCACATTTAATGCAGAAAAAAAACCCAAATACTTTATTACGGTTTGATTTCATGCACATGAATTGATGAATACTGTTTTTCAAGTCAACTTCATAAATGAAGGTAATTTTTTATTCTCATTATTACTATAACTTTGTTCAAATGTAGCGATAATTATATATAAGAGTCTACTCTATGCAAAAGCTTATCAGATCTATATAAAATATGAAAAATATATAAGAGTTTTTATATGTTGCAGAATGTTATTAATTTTTCCATCTCTACGTAACAAACTGAGAAGACAAAGACCAAAGAGAACAAAAATCGCTCCGCTCCTTTGCTTTGGTAGGAGACCAGAGCGCACGCATCGCGAAGAAGCGCAGATAGCTACTAATGTTGCTTTTCTCCATTTGCGTAAGACGCTCAGAAGAGCCGAGATTTCACAACTTGTTTTTTTCTCAAGACGCACAGACGCTTGATCTTCCGAAATGAAAGTAAGTATGAATATTAATTCTATTGTTTGTTTTTACAACCGTTAAATATATTTACGGTTTAGTAAAAGAATTAATTATAAACAAATTCTACGAAATTGCGCTTTTGGCTAAATGACGCAATAAAAAATCTTTTTTTTTTTTTTTTGAACAAAGCTTTTTGATTATTTTACACTTCTTTTCCCATCTAATAAAATAAAGAGTATAATTAAGAATTAACGTATTTTTGCAACGCTTTCGCAACATTTTCATTTTTAATATTTTCAAACATTGGCATCCCCTTTCGGATCTTTGGTAATAATTAAAATATTTCTAAACATGTTTTTTTTTTTTAATGTTAGTTTTTTATCATTTAACCATTAAACTTACTTAAAGTCTAAAAAGTTCTTTTTTTGTTTAATTTTGAAAGTCCTAATGTTTTTTAAGACTTCAGATTTTCTTTCAAGAAATTTTTATTAATTTTAAAGGATTTACTTTTTGAAAAAATTTTCAAAGCGTTATTTTTAATTACAAAATAAATCAGAAAACAATACATTTATCAATTATTTAAACGTTTGAAAATTAATTCTTTTTTCCCTTACTAATGTCATAACTTAGGCATTTAAAAACTATCATTACGTTACTTAAATATTGAAGAATGTTATTATTTTACTTAATTATTTGTGTTAATTTCTTTTAATATTTATGAATGTTATGATATTACTCAAATACTTAAGAATAAAACTATGTCAATTTTAATATTTAAAATTTGCATTTTGTTACTTAAAATTGGATTGATATTAAGTAGAAAATTTTTCACAGCTATTTGTTATATTAAAAATACCAAAACTCTTCATAAAATGCTTGTCAAACTAATATATATGGATTTTTTTTCAATTGATTTAATGCAATAAAGATAGTAATTTTTTTTTCGATTCTTATAAAAATCTTGGATTATATATTTTATGCTAAAAACCATCCCTAAAATGAAGAAATTATATATATATATATATATATATATATATACACTTCTTAACTAAACAGCTATGATGTGGGAAAAGTTTGTTTTCAAAATGTTTACATTAATATTTTGGTCTTTTCTTAAGTAATAATTAGTTATAATGCAGATATGAATTTCTTCTATTATTTAGAACAATATGACCTTTTAAGCAGCAAAATACGATTCTTTAAAAAGAAAATTATTAAACATTTTAATTTTTAAAGATTAAAAAAATTATATTAAATATTTTTAAATTGCTTTTTAATAAACAATAATTAAGTTTTGTTTTCCAAAAAAAATTATCTAATTTATCGATTTATTTATTTTTTAAAACCAAAGTAAAAAGGTCCATGATTCTTCTTAAAATTCCTACTGTTACATATTTGCTTAAAATTTCTCTGAGATATCAAAAAATAAAAAAATTTATATTACCTACTTTTAATTGCATAATTAATCATGATTTGAAATTCTATTCTGAATTATATTTCTATTCATTATTCCGAATATTTTATCATGAATTAAAGAAATTGAAACAAATTTATTATTTCCTCAGTTTTCCATTCCAAGCTTACTTTCTATGTTGCTATGAGTGTGTTAATGTTAAGCATTAAAAGGAAATAATCAGTACTTAGATTATGTCTAATTTTAATAACCTGACCTCAAATTTACTGAGCTTGCTAGATAAATAAAATTTTAGTTTAATTTTTCATCATTTATAACAGGCTTTACTGTAAAACTTTGCCGGAGAAATACATTTAAATCAGTTTTAAAATATATTTAATTGTTTATTTTTTTTTTAATTTCTTGTCTTACCGCCACATTATATTTGCATATTACAGCTATTCTAAATAAATTTCCTTCCAAATAATTTCTGACCAAAGTACTTTTAATTTTCATCACAAACCTTTACTTTTAAAATTATCCTCTGATATCAAGAAACTACATACATTTTCTTTTTTTCGTTGTACTTTTTTTTCGTTGCGTTTTCTGTTTTTCGTTTTGTTCTTTATTTCGTTCGTTTTTTCTAATTATTTATTATTTTTCTTAAAGATGCTTCAATTTTTACGCAAACTGTGTAAATGCCCCTTGGAATTAGAAGAAAATGTAAAGCTGTTGAACTCCATTATTATGGTAAATATAGTTTGTTATTTATTAAAATCATTTTGCAGTAGGTTTCTTCCATTCTCGACATTTGTGTATATAGCATTACACTCATGTCCACAAAATTAAGGTTACAAACACAAAATCTATGAAAACTGGTGAACTATTTCCTGTGTTGTCATGAAATTTGGCACAGAGACATCTTATAATGTGAGAAAAAATATGCCATCATAACAATATGAAAAAGATTATAAATATTAGGTGCAGGGGGTGGGATATCAAAAAGTGTGAAATCATAAATCAGAGTTAAAGCATTTATTTCTGAAAAAATCGGTCTAATATGGAGTATGACAACCGTGCGCTACCATACAAACCTCACAACTAGCTACCATCTGTTGATGAGTGTGTTAGTAAGTATTTGTGCCAATAACGCGCATTTTTCGAAAAGCTGGATTTTTAATCCCTGAGGGGCCCTGGGAGAAAAGCTACCCTTAGAAGTTATTTTTCCTAGACCATCCCAAACATATCCAATAGAATTGTGATCCGGAGACCTCGAGGGTCAATCCATACGGCGAATATCCAATGCTTCATGAAATTCATCAAAAATGGGAGTTCTGTGTGGCCTCCCGTTATCATCCATTAAAATGTAGTCTGGGCCCATAGCACCCATAAAAACCTCCCATAGGCTTCTAGGATCTCATCTCTATAGCGCTGTGAATTAATAGTACCCGCATCGACAACGTACAGAGGTGTATGACTACCCAATACACAAGGATTCATTTGCACTCAAATCTATAGATTTTTGTTACATAGGAAGGATGAAAGCGAGCTCTATTTTCTCTCTAGGTGATGACTCAACGAGAATCCCTTTGTCTGGTACATTTAGACTCATCACTAAAAAGAACACGCCTTCATTCCTGTGGTGTCCACGACTGATGTTTTCAGCTCCAAAATAACCGGTTTTTCCTGCTGGATGTAGCCAAAGGAACGCACCAGACTGGACGCCGGGCATAAAGGCATATCTCTACAAGACGGCTGTGGACTGTTTGCCTGTAAATTCTTCTTCCAGACACAGTAGCAAGGTCATGAGCAAGCTGAGGAGCAGTTGCCCGCCTATTTTGTCCTGCACTTAATGCCCAGTAGCGATTCTGTGTAAATGTTGATTCTCTGTGGCAACCCTGGACGACCTTCCTGGTGACAGAACCACTTGTTTGGAATTGATTTCATAACCGGGAGACCATTTTCTGGCCACTTGTAACCATCTAGACACCTCCGATTGAGACGGGCCAGCATCAAGCCTGCCAATAACTCTCCATCTGAAGAACTCATCTAAACGATTATGAGAAGTCATTATCACTGCAAACAGACTAACGTTTGTTTTAATGCAATATTCTTAAAATTGGAGGCAAAATTCCCATGTGCTTGAACGGTCTCAATTCAATAGTTCTGAAAAACTAACACAAAATTACATGTTCTCCTCAACTGATAGTTGATATATTGTACTACCCGTCCTTCAAAATATATAAAATACAAATTCTCTTTCAGTTTTACTGCGGGTATTTTAAAATTATGACGAAAAACATGTTTGTGACCTTAATTTTAGACATGAGTATATTTCACCAATTTCCATTAACATTCAGTCTTGCAACATCTCTTTATTTTAGCATTATTTATTTTGCATAAAATGTTCCAGTTTTCATAATTCTAATTTAGTCTTTTTATATTTTAATGTTTTAATGCCTTTTTATATTCCTTTACAACATTATCAATATCATTAACCCTCCTGAACGTTTTACTCTGTCTTGCCAAATCATGTCAAATCATTCAAAAAGTGTGGTCTACTTTTCAAACTTGAAGGTCACGAAAAGTTTTCAGAATTTTACTCCTTCCTCCTTTTAACGATGCAGGTGGTCCAAAACCCTCTTAGAGGGGACAATTTTATTGCTTAGTTGGGCCGCTGTTATGTTGGGACACGGAGACTTCTCACTCATAGATATTATATTGTTTTTACAGATGTTCCACTTGATTGCAATATGAAGGGCGTAGGGTTTGATTTTCACTTAGATCAGCGATACTCAACCAGCGGGCCACATGTGTCCTACCAGGCTTTTCTGAGTGCCCCTTCATGGCCCATTGCACTAAAAAATTCAATCGCTTAAGAGCAATGTATTAAAATTTAGGGGAAATGCTATCAATCAAGCAATCGAATATACTAATTTTGCAGTCGATGTCGTACGAGTACAAATTGCAAGACTTTTTTTTTGTCTATTTGTACTGTGAAAGGTAGTAATAACAAATAACATGAAGTAGCGAACTGAATTGTAGTAGTGACTATTTTATAAAGTTGTGTGTGTGTGAAAAAAAATGAGTTTAAGTTTTAACAAATAATATTGATTTCAGTCTGGAATTCGATCAAAACTTCTTTTTGCTGCTGTTTTCCGCTTGATAAAATAATATTTGAAGTAAAAATTAGAGGGACTATGTTAAACGAAAAAAAAAACTTATCAAACGGCATGACAGCTTTGTTTGTATGACAGTTGAATGAAAACTAGGAGCTTGGTTATATGGGTGGAAGGAAACTGAAAGTAAAAAAAACATGCATAAAAACGTCAAAAAAAAAGGGTGGATGGGTGTGTAATGTATCAAGTCAACATCAAGCTTTCGTAAAAAAAACTGTTTTATTCAGTTCGCAATCGACACGTATGTCGCTGAGAGAAAACGGACGCCATGTGACGCATTTGGGCTGAATACTTATGTCCAGAAATGTTAAATAACTCTTTTTAGCTTATGATGTTGTTTTTTTGAAAGTGAAGGATGGCACATAGAAACTAAAAAATATATATATAATGAGATGGGATTAAAAGTGTTATGTTTGGAATATATCTGTTCTGTGAGAAAAATAATTGGGTGTTTAATTTAAGACTAGAAGATTTTACGCAAAATGGTATGTAAGAGATTTAGTTTTAGATCTAATTTAATTATCCTCCTTACATATATATATATATATATACACTACTCGCCATTAAAATTGCTATACCAAGAAGGCAACATGCTACAGACGTGAAATTTTAACGTCAAGAAGGTGCAATAACATGCAAATGATTAGCTTTTCAGCACATTCAGACAAAGTAGGTGCCGGTAGCGACACCTACAATGTGTTTAAATGAGGAAATTGTTCAGCCGGTTTCTCATACACCAATTGCATTTAAACGTTGTTGCCTGGTGAAAAGTCGTTGTGATGCCTTGTGCAAAAAGCAGAAATGCATACCAGCACGCTTAGGACTTTGATAAAGGTCGAATTATAGCGTATCGGGATTGTGGTTTATCGTATCGTAGTATTGCTGCTCGCGTTGGTCGAGATCCAATGACTGTTAGCAGAATATGGAATCGATGGTTCCAGGACGGTAATACGGAATGCCGTGCAGGATCTCAACCGCCTCCTATCACAATCAGCCGAAAATTCAGGCATGTTACCCGCATACCCTTAATGGATCGTGCAGTCACGTCACGAGCCCTGAATCAAGAATTGGGGTCGTTTGCAAGACAACAAATGTCTACACGAACAGTTCGACGACGTTTGCAATAGTGTGAACTCTCAGCTCGAAGACCATGGCTGTGGCTACTCTTAAAGCTACATCACAGACAAGAAAGTCTTCAATGGTGTAAAATCAACGACGAACCAGGGTGCACGAATGGTGAGAAGTCATTTTATCAGATGAATCCAGGTTCTGTTTACAGCATCAAGATGATAACGACTAAACGTGTACACACATCTGATATCCTTCCCCCACAAAAAAATACGTGAAAACGATTGATATATTTTTATACTTTGAAAGTCTTAACTAAATAGAAAAAAATAAAACTTTATATCACATTAACTAGCACGTATAATGTACCACTAAGTTAATTATGTTATACTGAGTACTACTAAACTAATTATGTTATACTGTGTACTTCTGAGCTAATTGTGTTATATTATATTTTCATTACAGTTCCTCGGATTGCTATACCTTGGGTATGGAGTTTGCGTCATGTGGAATAGCGTAGACAATAAACTTATTCCAACTAATTATGATTGTAGTATCATAACAATAATCTGCGGTGTCGGGATTCTATTTGTAGCCTTCCAAGGATACATCTCCGTCAAAAAGGAAAATAAGCGATGTTTAAATTTGGTAATTATCTAATATTTAATTCTGAAGTAAAATTTTTGTTTAGGTATATTAATTCTATAAAATCTCTTTTTTTATAACGTAATCAGAATTTTTTTTCTAATCTTGGTTTGTGTTAACTTCTTACCATGTTGCCTTTCGCTTTATTTCTTTGCATTTGTTACGTTTTATCTTTGACTGAGCATTGTTGAAAACATATTTTAGGTTAAGAAATAGGCTAGTGATACTATTAAATCAGTTTATTCAGCAGTATAATCAATAAGATTTTAATTTATCTATCAAATGAATTCTAGATCAATAAATTAATTGGTATTGCAATCATATTATGTATGTTAATTAATACATTTAAATATATCAGTAGTATAAATATGCTAAATATATCAATACATATTTAAATTTAATAATCACATTAATTAAGTAATTTATTTTGGTTCAGTAATGCAGTGGTCTCCAACCCCCGGTCAGTGGACCGGTACCGGTTCGTGGATCAAATACTACTGGTCCGCACAAGAAACATTAAATTATTTCCATTTTATTTACTGCGGCATATATTTCTTGGGTTTGAGCTACTTGTTAAATCACTTTATACTCCTTTTTGGCGTAGCTGTATTTTATTCCGAGGAAATACAAAAAAAAAATTAAAATTAAATTATGAAAACTAAACAATCTAAAATATAAACAATCAACGTCCGCCCCCCTCAACGGTTAAATTATCCAACGTTGACCGTTCCGTGGGAATAAAAAGGTTGGGGAATACTGCAGTAATGTATTACATTAGTTAATTATATTAAATATTTGATTATATTAATTAACTTTTTTGTCTAATCAATGATATACTTAATTGTTTAATTACTTTATTTAATATAACGTACTAAATCATTTATATCAACAATTAATAGGTCTTAGAACAAATCACACGGAGGAACAATTGTTCATAGCCTATCAGAGTCTGCATTAAAATAATTTTTAAGAATTCAATTTGCTAGCGATGTAGAGAGATTGTGCTTATTTTTAAGTGATAAGTGCTTATTTTTAAAGTGCATTTAAAATTTCTTTTAAGACCTATTTTAATTCTCAATTCTGCTGTATTAAGATAATTTAAAAACACATTGCGGTTATAAATTGTATTTATTTCCATGCTCATTTTACATTGGCCGTTGAATTGTTAGCTTTGCTTACTCTCCCTACGATAAAAGGAATTGAACTAAAACTGTGTCGCGGCCCGAAGGTCGTGGGTGTGAGAGAGTTCGAGGAAGAAGCTGACATAATCCTAACAAGTAATATAAAAAAAAATTAAGTCAATTCCTACTTAGATCAACAAAGAAAAATTTTATTTTAGCTACTTTTTATTAAATAGTTACAATTAATATGTATATCCATATGTATAATGTATATACATATGAGAGAGACAGAATCACAACATTAAGAGGTAATTAATTTTTATTAATTATCATTAAAGTATCGTATTGTTATCCAAAACAATCGTGTATAGAAATTTCAGTTCAACTGAATACTTTAATACGTGAGAAAAAAACCTTTTCAAGTTTTGACACAAGTCACCAAAAGGGTCTCTAACTCGCCAAAAATGGTGTCAGCATGGTTTTATTTGTAATTCTTTAAATAATTAGTTTTAATCAATTCATTTTTATTAATTATTGTTATATTATTGTATTGTCATCCAAAATAAACCTGTATATAAAATTTCAGGACAATTGGGCGCTTTAAAATGTATTTTATTAACGATTGAAAATCCCACCAAGATAAATAAATATATAGAGATTGTGAGCTAATAGTAGGAATTATAAAAAATAGCTACTTTTGTTCCATCTTTAGCACTATATGAAATATAAAACGTTGTAACTTAATTCTGGGAGCTGTATGAAATCCTAACCCTTAATCGGATGTACTAGATTACTGAAATTCACTTATCTGGATTGAAGCTCCTCGTTATGATCCTTCTCGAAGCTCTATAGCTCGGTCATCTCCACGGTTGTTTACTTCCCCGATTCCTGGCGAATTCTATATCGACTAATAATCTTAAGACGCGTGACCACCCAATCGCTGTTCACCTTTACTAATACTTGGATTTCACGCTTAATGATTGACGCTGAGCCAGAAACCTCACAACTCGAATAGTACCCGTTACAACTTTCCTTATGAAAGTATTGCATTGAGATAGATAATGTAAAGGATAATTCAGTATTAAAGATTTGTAACCCAAACATTATTTGCTTATGTTATGCTATTTTCATGGTAATAAAACCGACACATTTTTTTTCCTTAATATAATTGAAAAAATTTCATTTTGGACAACGATTCTAAGACTATTCCACATAATAATGATTTCTTTTTAAAAGAAATGATTTTCAAATTGAACAAAATTTGAGAGGGTAATAAATAACTTACAGTTCCTCTTAATAATAATAAGTAACCTTTTCCTTCATTTATGAATTAAAATAATTAAAAAATGGTTTTACATTCTCTCTTTTTAACACATCTTGTTACTTCTAAAAAATTTTATTCAGTTTCATTGTATTTCTGATTACCTAAACTATTTTCTTTCGTTCAATTATAATTTTTCGAATCAGAGTTTTTTCTTAGAAAGATCATTGGTTCTCAAAAAGGGATGCCTTCATGTAAAAAGGTCAAAAATTGAAACTAATAATGCTGAAATACGATTTATGTTTAAGAGTTAGAAAATTCACGAAATAATGTTTGCAAAATTCAGAACTATCTGTACAGTATTACGATATTTCTGATAAGCTATGTCATAAAATCATTATTTTAGACTTTTTTTTGTGCTTAAATTTTTAAGACCTGTTTTTTTATCTTGTTTTAGTATTGCATAATGGCAGGGACCATTATTGCAGCACTTATGCTGCTTGTTGCAAGAAACCATCAGATAGAAAAGGTAAAGGATTTTAATCAATATATTTTAATATATTAAAAAATTTATTCCTTATTTGAAAGCATTTTTTTCCTAATGGGCTGCATTTCACAGCTAAGCCATTTGCAGACATGGCAAGTTCCCAAATGGGTGAGTCATTTCATAGTGGCACCATCTACTGGCGGCTCTCCAACCAAATTTTGATGCTTGAATTTATTTTAATTCAGGTTCTCGTTAGATGCTAAATATTACCGTGATTTAATTTTTCAGAGAGTACCAGAGCCAAATTGATACTCAAAGGATATTTTACATGTCATATAATTATATGACATGTGTGCCTACGATTTTAACGTCCAAAAAAATCTATTGACTCCAGCTGTGATCGAACCCGCAACCTTAAGCTTACGAAAAAGGCACGCTATCTGCAAGCCACCGAGGTGCGACTTAAAAGAAAAGTTGAAGTGTTAATATGTAGACTCTGAACAGCCAAAAGTAACATGAAATATCAAAATGTTCGTATCATCTCATAAGGAATGTATAAATGAGGAATATATTATCAAATCATTCATATTTACTCAAGCGATTCATATAAAAATTTCTCTGATGTGATTATGACTACATGACGAGATTTAACAAATTTAACAGGCTTTCAAAGTGGAGTATGAGTTGGAGCTAGACGCTTGAGGTACTCGATTTCAGAAACTGAGGCAGAATTCTACATTCCTCGATGTACAGTGTCAAGTAATGGCTGATATTACATATGTCCAGTCACTAACTCCCCTTGCACGATCCAGTAGTCAACTGCGTCTAATTAATGTAGGAAGGTAGTAATAAAGGAATAATTAGTGTACCCCAGACAACCAACACTGAGTCAAATAATAGTAACATTTAGTGTTGATGCTTTCTTCTTGTTCTGCTGAAAGCAGCTTGGGCCCGAGATTCACAGACACTCTGCGCCTATTAACCTGTGTAATGTTATAGTTCTCTAGCTTGAAAGCGAGCGTTTGTGTTCGTTTTTATGAACTTGGTTATTGTTTTTACTGCATTGTTGTATTCAACAATACATATATTTTTTTGATTACCTCTATTATTGAAAAACTGTCTAAAGTTTTAAGAAATGTAACATTTTAGGGCAATGAGTAAGTAAATCATTACAAGTTTAAAAAAATGCTTGAATTCTAAGATAATTCAGTATTTTTTTAAGTGTCATGCAATATTTAAGCTATGAATTCTTTTTCAGGACTTTCAAATGAGAGTGTACAAGGAGTGCAATCTCGGTCTGCCGATGAACCATCCTTTGACAGAAGTAAGTATTTTATGAAAAGAAATTAATTTATTATTTTAAAATGTACTTAGTAGCAAAAATAAATAACTTTAGAGCAAGGGACCATAATACAAGAAGGCTGATGTAGCAAAAATTGATATTTTGCAAAGTGATTAAGAGCAAAATGGTGAACAACTGTAGAGTGTGTGAATGAGTGTTTATTAACTTCGAACTAAAAAAACAACACGAGGACTATTGCAATGAACCTCAAAATTTCAAGTGACCAGAAATACACCGGAGCCTCTCTAAGCTATCACACCACGCCAAGGATTTTGAACATCGACACATTTGACGTGAACTAGCTCCTCTACGTGCCAGGTATTTAGTGGCCCAAGGTGAAATAATTATACTGGGTCATTCGCTACCATATTGACAAACTTGCAGCGTGTGTAGAGGGTACAGAGATGATTTGGAATCACATAGGAATGCAGGATCGGAAGTACCGTAGTTTCAAGCTTTGCTGCAAAGAAGCAGAGAAAAAAGAATAGAAACAGCAACGCTTAATGGGACAGAAAACATTTTATTGAAAAGTTGTGCTACAACAAGTGTTCGAAATTACTACGAGAAGTCACCTGGTAGACATAACAGCAGGGTTGCATGAAGTTCTTTACATTATGGAAGATTTCTCCCGTCAGTCTTGCGGTAGTTGGCATCAGAACGGAAAGTTTTGTGAACACCAATCCTGCTAGAAGTCATCATTAGAAATCCTTTTTCCGATGTAGCAGGATAAACTCGCATTTTAACGAGGAACTAGTCGGCATGCTGATTGTGTATGTAGAGGTAGACTGTAACGGATACGCCGCTCGTGGTTGTACCAGGAAAGTTACATGAACAGGCGAATTCCAAATCACACGACTTTCAAAAGTGTGAAGAGAATGTTAGGTGAGCCTGGTTCTATAACGAGAGCTACAATAAATCGACGGCGATGACGGGGCTCCTCCACATTACTGAATTCACGTCCACAGACACCTCAAAATAACCTTGTTTTGGGCATGGTGGCCCAGTTCCTTGGCCTGCCAGACCTATCTTGCATGGACTTCTTCTGGGGTCACAGTAAGAGTTGGACGTACGAGACGTCCTTTCCTTCCACACACACAGTTGAATACCTCATCGCTCCAATACCTGTAGCTGCTGGGAGAATACGTGACATGCCAAGATTCTTCTAAAACGTTAGGAATTCTATGCATCGCCGCTGTCAGGCCTGCCATACAACTTCTGGTCGTAATTTCGAACACCTGTTGTAGCACAACCTTTCAATAAAATGTTTTCTGTCCCATTAATGCGTTGCTGTTTCTATTCTTTTTCTCTGTTTCTTTGCAGCAAAGCTTGAAATTACGATACTTCCGGCCCTGCATTCATACGTGATTCCAAGTGGTCTCTGTAGCCCCTATACACCAAGAAAGTTTGTCGGTCTGGCAGAGAATCACCCTGTAAAATGTGCATCGAATAAATGAATCGCATCATGTGATATGCATTTTCTCAGGAACGTAGCTTAGATATTTTGAATGAGGATAGGCTAAATTATGATATCATTTCCATTAGCTCTTTTGATTAATTAACAACTTGAAAAGAAAGATAGAGATTCAAATTGAACTATTTGAGAGAAAGGTAATTAAAATATATTAATAAACTATGATTAATGTTGGCCTCAAAATATTTTAATCCTTGGTCAAAAAACTAAAACTGCACATGTGTTTCAATTAGTACATCTTAAATTCCATACAACTTCCCTTGAGGATTTTGATAATTTGTTGGTGAGTCTTAAAAATCTAATGATGCGTCTAAGATAATGTTTCAAATAATAATGTTACTTAAAAACATGAAATTCTTTTTTTTAAACTCTTTTGAAATTATTTTTTATTTTTAATAAGGTAACATATTCACTTTCAGACTCGATGTAATTGGTATTAATAAGAATTTTAAAAAAATATTAATTGTAGCAATTTTTAATCAACAAATCACAGGACAACTTTAAATCCTACTTCTTAATCTGTTATTATTTTAATAATATAGGTAATTGTGAAATCTGTCTGGTATACTTCGGATTCACGATTCATCTTAAAAAATTTGAAGAGAAGAAAATAGTCATTTTAAAAGGATAATACATTGAATATTCAGGTAGTTTTAATTTATAAGACAGTTTCGATAAGACTACTTTCTCCAGTAAGTTATACATAAACAAAGTTTTTCTGATAAACTACTTCCATAACTTCAAGAGCAGTATCTCGAATATTCGAAAGAGCTGCTGATCATGATTAAGTAATTATACAATTTTAACATTTTTCTACAATGAAAGAGACAGAGATGGACAACAAGTGCGTGAACATGAACTCAACTACATGGTAAGTTTTTTTTTCCTTTGAAACTATTTACGATGAAGTTATTACTTCCGAGATATTTATGCAAAGTATATCCAAACATTTTAAAAAATATGTGAAATTTAGTTTTATTTTGAATTGCACTTTAAAAAGATGGAATTAAAAAATCTGCAAATTTTTCTCAAGTCATTTTTTCAAACAACACAACAAAAACAAAAACCTAACTAAACTCCTTAACGTGGTCGATCGAGTTAACTTGATCGAGTTAAACTGTCCAAACTGTACAATCGAGATAATTTGAGTACAGTTGTATTTTATGCTGCTGTAGACTGATGTGAGACTGACTCATGTGACTCATGATGCACATGTGAGACTCACTGTGATCCGTCACCCCATCGTCATCATAATTTTTGATTTAGATTGTTTATCGTAAATTCAGATAAATATTATCAAAAAATATGCTTACATTTGGAAGACACTGGCATTTCGGACACATATTGTGAAGTTGCCCCCCCCCCTTGGGTGCCCTTCTCCTTGATTTTCAGCGTGAGCTAGAGGTGTAGGAATAAATGAAGAACTAGGAGCTGTCATGATCTTAATTTGACTTTATTAAGATCTTAAAACTTAAACATCTAACAGATTAGATAATAATAATATATGTGAGAGAATCTACGATGACTAAACCAGTGCTTCTCAAACTTTAAATACTGGCGCCCCCTTTTCAATCACAATTTTTATCGCGCCCCCCTTATAAATTAATAATATACTGAATGCAATAATAATGCACTTTGACGCTAAAGCTACAATAAGCTATCTTTTAATTATAAACCATACAAATTAATAACATAAGTATTAAGTTTTGTATACGTTACTTTTAAGCAAAAAAAAAAATTAAGTAATAGGATAATTATTATGTTATTTTTCATTTCTCTAATTTTTAAATTGAACATATTGCAAAATGCGGTGGCTGCTTAGAAGACAAAATATAGATATCAGCTAAATATAGAAAAATAACTCAGAGAGTCAATTTCTAATCGTAAGCATTTCTTATAAAAACCTAGCTTTGCAAGACAAGCCCAATTCTTAATTTAGTATTAATTAATTAGTTATAAAATACTCTGTGCAGCACACACACGCACTGATATATTAAAAGTATACCAGCTGAAGAGTCCGCTCTTTGCACGAGTTCATTTATAAGAAAATAAAACATTGATAAAATAGCTGAATTGTAAGGAGAGTAAGGCCAAGTGCGTGACAATGTTTACAAAAATGTAAAATGATTTTTTTAAATGAATGCTCAAATTATAATTAGTTTTAAGTGAATTGTGTGTGTGTGTGTAATTTTAAGCCTCACAGAATTAGTATTTATAATTGACGTTAAGTAATGAACAATAATATAAAATTCCGATGAAGAATAATTGTATTATTTTTAATATTTAAAGCGAAATGACTTTTACCCGGGAGCAGGCGCGCAATCGATACGGTCAAGCGGGGTTATTGAGTCACCCCAATCCTTTTTTTATATATAATTATTTTATTGCACACGATACAAATCATGATTCCAGTGAAAAATTAAATTAAGAGAAAGTAAACTTACCTACTTTCAAGTACTTTTCAATTTTTCTTTGGTAACAAATAAACAGTTTTGTCAGAATTAACTATTTCGTGATCTGTGTGTCACTCGTGACCACTTCAGGGTAAAAAGTGTATACATTATGTATGTTACTGCTAAAAAATATTTTTCGTTATGCTTTATATGTTTGAGAATACTCATAAAAATAAGTCTTGGCCAAGTAATCCTTCAAAGTGGCTCTCCGTGGTTTTCCAAATATCATAAAACTCTTTTGCATGGAAAAGAGCGCAACAGAGAAATACATTACTTACAACTTCCTTGAATGAGAAACAAACACATAATAGAGGGGTCGTAATTAACTGTACCAATAACTTAGAAGGTCAAACAGATTGTCAGCAAAAACAGATTACAGCTATAATGTGCAGTATTTCAAAAATAATCACAGTGATGAATTTTTTATGTTCCTAAATTTTTTAGATTCTGGGTCTGGGATTTGTTTTTTCTCTGAAAGAGTAGTATGTTAGATTTAAAAAGAAAACTTAATAAAAAATCTCTCATCATGGGATTATAGCAAATCAAATAAAAGATTTTTTAATTGATAATAGAATCAAAGATAGTTAATTAGGTATTGAAGAAGTTTTAATTTTTGAGAGAGAGATGACTTAATATCGCCTATAAATTATATCAGAGTAAAAGTGCATTTTTTATTATGTCTGAAAGATTTTGTTTTAATTCATTCCAGTAAATTAATTATTTTTTAAATCTTTTATTTTCGATATGCTCGCGCCCCCCTCGTAAGGTTATCGCGCCCCCAGGGGGCGCGCCCCACAGTTTGAGAAACACTGGACTAAACACACACAATATATATATAATACCGAAATAACGTAACCCGGACACTATCAATAACTAACTCGCCTAAACTCAATTTCAATACTATCACAGATTCTAATATTAAATAGTTACTCCTACCTTAATTTCGATCGACGATCCAATCTTACTGGAAGTTGCGTATTTACTGGAGTGTAATGGTATGCACCTTGACCTAATGGCTCTATGTCAGGAATAACTTCTGTTAGCTGTCACTTAATCTTTCTAAAACCTCTTCACGCTTGAATCATTGATTATCATAACATTCCTCAAATTGCCACACCGCTTACTCTAACTTCTGGTATTTAAAAGCTTCCTAATTTGTATCTTTCCTTCACGCTTCACTTCTTGGGTTTGGTTGGAAAAGAGTTGCCATTAATTCTGGCCCCAAGGAACCCAAAGGACATGTTAATGAAAAGACGCGTGAACCCGTCACAATACTTTTAATATAAAGAAAAATTGAGATAAGGGGAAAAAATCAGATTTCTTGAGCAAATTAGTAGAAAGACTTATACAAAGTTACAGCGATACTAAGATAAAAAAAAATGGGGTGGACCAAAAACTTTTGGAATTCTACGACTAAACGAACGTCATTTTCCCGCTTTTGTTCTACCAGCATCAAAAAAGAAGTTTCACAGGATGCTGAGCTGCGTGTAGTGCTGAAAGGGATGGCAAAGGAAAAAACAAAATAAAAGGGAGTCGTTGTATATGCGTAATAATTGCATTGTTGGGCTATTTGCTGCACCTTGTTTCCAAATATAACAGAAAAGAGAAAATTTTATGTAATTTTTATTAAATAAATGCTGCTATCAATTGTATTTCTGTTGAAAAGGTATAAATAAATGTTTTTACAGATAAAAAGTATGTTTTTTTGAAGCAGTTATTTGAAAAGAAAAACAAAGAAAGTTGATTTATATTCGGCTCTTATTTGTAATGGGGATCAAAATCCAAAATTAAAATAAACATTTTGATTGATTTTGCATTTGTTCTTGACCAAAACAAGATTCTAAAATCTGTTTTTTTTTTTAAAAAAAAAACTTGATTTTTTTTTTTTGCTGGTTTTTTCAAAATAAGTGTATATTAAGCAGGGATAAAATATTTTAATCGAATAAGTTACCCTGAAGCAAATAGGTTTGTATATGATACTTTATCTTTACTATCAATTGTATATAGTTTTGCCTAAAAGGTGTTTAGATCCTTCTATGATAGTATAGTTTTTCAGTCCTAAAATTTTATATATGTGAATTAGTTATTTTTGTGTGTGTCTCGTTCCCTATTAATGTTAGAGGTCACACAGTTTTCTTTTCTGTAAGCTTTGTGTAGCATTTTGGAGGCATAAAGCTCGAAAGTTCGAACAGAAGAGTACTTCGAATTATGGAATAAGATCTCCATCAAGTTTTTCCAAGTTCTGACTTCTACCAAAGTGATGTAGCCGTGGTAGACTAGTGGTTTGGGTCACGAATTCGTGGCCGGAGTATCTCGGGTTCGAGCTCTAGTGCCGCTGAGGATCCACCGAGTAGAGGAGCCATTGCACACTAAATCTGTTGAGTCACAAAATTACGAGGTCCATTGTCAAAGCCCTAGCGTTACTTTATAGTTCGAAGTTAATAAAACCCTCATTTCTTCCAGATTGATTTTAACGTTCCATGCAAACTACACGTTATTATCTGTTATTTCATCTGCTGAAGGTATCGCTTCTCAGGAAGGAATGAACTTTACCAAACGCGTGGAAGAATTATATATCAACTATATTTATAAGAAATATCAAATCATAACATGCAGGAACGTCAAATTCAATCTAAAACAATCTGGTAGAGGGAGAAAAAGAGAATCTTCCCTTGATAGAGTGATCATCATTCTAGCAGAAATCGGGAACTGGGACAACCTGGTGGAGATCTCATTCAATGGTGAAGTAGACGCTACTCTTCGATTCGAATTTATGCTTTATATCTCCCAGGTGTTGCACACGAACTGCAAAAATAAAAATATGTGCAGCTTCTTCTCTGAAAGATCGCCGCATTAAGAGGTTTCCCTGAAAATTTCTTTCGTAATAAATCGCAAATTTTTTCTAATGAATTCTATTTTACTTAAGAAAATTTTTGTCAAAAAAAAAAAATTCTTTGACAACAGTTTCTTAAAAATTGTGACCGAATCAAAAATAATTTAAAAATTTTTTTTCCATCATTTAAGTTAAGAGTTTCTCCCAATTTCGTTTCGTTCAATTCAGGTAAGTTAAAAAATTTTGAGGAGGAAATCAATAATTTATTTTTTCAAATAGCAAACATTATATTATAAGTTTAGATAACTTTGTAATGAATTATATATAGTTAAAATATGTTAAAATACACTAGTGAAAAATGAAATCCTAACAATAAGAAGAAATTAGTTTATAAGAATGAAATATAGGCAAATAATTTATCTGTCGAGCATTTTCATTTGACTAAAGTTTCAAGACAAAAGAGTAAAGTAAGTGTGATAAAAACCATTTAAAATGAGAAATAGTGGCTCATTAATAATCATTTATAGTCGCCCTGATTTTCCATGCAAGCATGCAAATGTGTACACATTGAGTAACACAGGTATCTTATGTCAGTTTTGGGGACGGAGTTCCAAATCATTATGCACTTTTTCAGTCAAATCAGAAACGATCCATGGTAGTGTTGGACGACTCTGGATTTGTTATCCAATAATGTCCCAAATATCCTCAATAGGAAAAAGATTTAGTGATCACGCAGGTCAATACAACTCGTCAATACCATGGGTAACATCGTTGGGTGACCGCAGCAAGAGAAGAGGGTTACCCAGCTCCCCTGAAATAATTAGGAAAAATACCAGGGTAAATGGTTCAACAGATTTTTGTCAAAGTGCTTGAGATAACGATGTGAGAACACTCCAACTATTATAGGAAATTACTTACTAAGTCATAATTCTAAGTACAGGAAAATGTGTGCTCGCTTCAGACAGCTAAGTGACCACCTGACCTCCTTGTAGACAATATACGGCCATCACTGGTACTAAGACAGAATTGAGAGCACAACAAATCTCCTCTCGTTCTCAATAAGCTCTAGCTAGATACATTGAAGTAACAAGTGATTGTAATTTGTAGTTATTGGCGTGATGGCAAGAAAACTGTAAGACATGTGGCTCGGAGTTATCCCTCATGCAATTGATTTATTACGGTTTGCTGAGTCCCTCTGGTGACGACAGGAACTCAAATTTCTGCTGAAGATTTAGTGCGATATAACACAGTATATGACGAAAATAATGTAGTCTTTTCCTCTCGGTAGTGCTATGTATGCAGCTTAATCCCAGTCTTCTTGAAACAAAACTTCCCATGACTACTTCTGTCAACAATCAGGCACAGGGGATACATCCCTGCTAAGTATTTTTCCGATATGTGAAAAGAGAATGCATATTCTCATAGCTCTATTACATAGCCTCGTTGAAACTCGTATGCAGCCGATACTGCCTTCTTTGTCTCCTGATTGCATGCTTGACTCACATTTAGCTCACAACAACTAATTCGAAAGATAAATAACGTTCACAAAGTTTACACCGCGTATTTAAGGAAAACGCATGCTCATATAGGCGTTACTAGTGCCTCTTTTATTTGTTTACAACGAAATCTGAACTTTTTTCACATGTGCAAACATGACTCCAAAATCGTTTATCTATTTCAACTCCTTCTTGGTATTGGAATTTTATTTTCTGCCAGTGTATGTACAAAATGCAGTTTGTAAATTTCTATATCTTAACCGCGAAACATTTTCTGATGTTTTTATTTGATTAATTTTCAGGACGCAAAATGCAGAAAAAAAGTAAGACTACTGTTTCATGCAGAAAAGGCAATGCCTTACATCCTTTGCCTGTTTATAATTTTCTTTGTGAGTATAACACCGTTGCATTTTTTCCATAATTTTTGTAATAAATGTAAAAAAAAAATGACATATGTTTCAAAATATTTCGTCATTGAACTAAATTTAGAGAAGAATGAGTCTGATAAAAGCATAGTTTAATTTAAAGTAATGGAAAATTAACTTAAATGAAGCATTAGTGAGGTAATCGGTAAAATTTGAGTAAAATGACTCACAGTTAATTAAACTTTAGTTTCTTTGGGAGCTAATTGATACTTTGATACTTTGCTTCTGATAATTATCGATTTATAGAATTTTGTATTGATTTTTACCTGTATATAACGGGTTTAATATTTACCCCCCTTTCCTTGCATTTTTTGTAGGTATAAAATGAATTAAACTATTATACATACGCACACACATATATACAGGATTATTCATAATTCCCTCAGAGATTTCGAAGTACTTTAGTAAAAAACTAAGACAAATGCAGAAAAAATGCTAAAATATTTCAAGTTTTATTTACATACCTGATAGGTATTCTATGCGGGAAATGTTATTATTTCACTCAGCTCTGCTACATAACGCAGCACACACAAAGAAGGTACGAAAACTTTGTTTTACGTAAAATAACAAGTTTTCTTATAAAATTCCATGTTGAGTAGAGTGTGGCAGGAACTGGACTATTGCATTGACGCGTATAACCAAGTCTTCACACATAAATCCCGTCTTATTCATCCTGGGATACATACGAAGACAAGAGTAGATGAACAGAAACATACAATCCCAGAAGAATGTAGACTGGATTACAAACGATTACTCCAGCACATAACAGAACAGAAGGGGTGCGCTACTTTCCATTCGAGACGAAACCTATTTCAGGTGAAAATTCAACTTCCTTTCCTGAAGATACATTCATGCCTTATTCGGGATTCGAACCCGAGCCCACTCGATTACAATCCAAGTGTCATAACCATGTTACTGGCTGGGCGGCAAAGCACCTATAAAATATGTAAGTAAAACTTGAGAATTGTTTCTGTATTCTTTCAAATGCTCTTTTTTGTTATATTCGTATTAGTTTTTTTACTATAGCGCTTCGAAACCTAGGAGGAAATTATAAATAATCCTGTATATACACAAGATGTAAAATATGTTCTCAAAATAATTACTTCCCAATTATTCCAAAAATAGATTCCATAATATTAGTTAAAAAACTTTTTTTTATTTGAGAATCATAGAAGATACCTATAAATTAGTTAAAAGGTAACAAAAGTTATGCTTTTTAGCAAAAGTACTTCAAACTCATATTCTCTATGTTACCGACAGGAGCTATTTGGTAAAATATACTTCGTTTACATTGAAGACTTATTAGAAAAAAAATTGTTTTTTTAATAAATATTTGTGCGATTTAAGGTAAAAAAAAATTTAACCATTTCTTAGTTTTGATTATTAAAGAAGGAAAGTACTTAAATTATTTGTTGGATTGAATCAACATTGTATTTTAAGTTACACGAGGATATTCTTCGTGATGGAGCTCTTAAATTTCAGATGTATGTAAAGTTTGGAGGAAATCTATATATATAAGCCAGAGAGTATCGTTACCTTCCATCTATCATGTAACCTCTGATTCCATTTATTATGAGAGCCAATCTTTTTTACTTATTACGATAAGTCTTTAGCGGAATCGCGGGATTTGAGTTCGAAGCTGGAAGTGAATAAGGATTAGTGTGTGTGGTCAGTAATCTTAACAGCACAAACAATGCCCCTACATAGCCCAGGGCAATAAGAAAAAAAAAAGCATTAAATTTCTGGTGAAATTGTATTGCAATGTTCAACAAATTAATTAATTGTTATGTAAAAATTTTTGACGCGATAAATGTATATACATACAAAATACTATTGTAATAAGAAAATGTAACACTTTTTTTTAACACGGTAGATACATTCCTCGAAGAAATAGTGTAAAATACGAAACAAAAACATAAGATTTGTATTGTAAAAAGATGCTTTTGTGCGTTCTATCCAAAAATTTTGCAAGATAAAATAAAAAACGTTACTCAATTCGAAAATCCATAAGAAATTGGGATAATAATAAAAATAAATTTTTATGTAGTGTATCTACATATATATATTTATGTACTTAACATTTTATGTGTATTAATATTAATATATTAAATTCATATATGTTATATGTTCATATTCATATAAGTTAATATTAATTCATATATGTTTCAACTAATATCTAAAAAAATATTAAAAGTACATACGAATTGTCACAAAAACGGATAAAATTTTTAAAGGATATACTAGAAATAATATTAATTTTTAAAATTTTTTATCCCTAATCTGTTGATAATAAGTGCATTTCTTTACGATGATATGAATCGAAATCACCGCCCTCACTAGGAAGATCATTAATCCTCGATAGGCTTGAATACTATGAAATATTCGTGCGATAATATTTCCAAAACATTCTGCAGAATTCAGTTTTTATTAAAAAATATGTTATTAATTTATTATTATTTTGAATAGTTTTTTCTGTAGTTCTTATTATCCAGCTAAGCAAATCTCCAAATATTGGATTTAAAAGCTGTGTCCGACGTTTAGATTGAAGTTTAAAAAGGACTTTTTAGACTCGCATTATATACAAATTTAAGACCTTTAAAAATTAAACTAGTAGTTAATTGATCAATTTCTTCCTCATTCTTTCGTGCAACAATAAAAAATCCTGAGCCGTAGGGTAAGTAAACAGTGTAATAAATGCAACTAAACAAAAAAAAGGCAGAAAAGAAATGCGGTTTTTTTTTTAGACCTTAATATTTCAAAATCACGTAAGAAAAAATCTTGTAAAAATGGTCTCGGGTGTACCACATGGAGAATATCTTAAATATTAGTTGTAATTGGAACACAATTTTAGCTTAAGTTAATTCAGATTTAATATTTGTTGATGAAAAGAACATAAAGGAAATATTTAAAATTTTAAAAACTTATAGATATAACCAGGGGTGGGGACAACTAGCGGCTCGCGAAGGCAGCCAGAAAATCTGCTTTGAACCGAGATTTCTTTCTCGTACGCGATCAAAGATTCGTCTTTTATTTTTTACTATTAGGAAAACAAAATACATCCAAGTGTTTCTACTAAGAGATCCTCTGAAGAGTCGGGAGGATGAGGACAGAAGATTTTAAGAAAAATGAGTCTAAATTTCATTTGCTCTGTTATCCCACAGCTCCATAGATTGATACAGCACCCGAGGAGATACAGCTTGAACTGATGGATTTGAAGTCAGATCACAGCGCGAAGAAAATGTTTAATGCTAAGAGACATTCACTTTTAAATATCATTGTCAACTGAAAAATTTCCATTTATGAAGAAATTTGCAGGGAAATTGTTCTTTAGATTTTAGTGGACATACATTTGTGAGCAAAGTTTATCTTGCATTCAGATCAACAATAGTAAATATATATGCAAGTTGACTGACATAAACTTGAGCAACGCTCGTCAAACTTTTTGACCTCACAGACCAGTAAATTCATAATTTAAATCCCGTGAACCACTAATAGGATTTTTTAAGGTATCCGACTACGTTCAGAACCGTGATTTTGCAAAAGCGTATAAATGGATAATATTTATGATATTTAGTGTCACTTAGATTAGAGAGAAAATGTATATAAAATTGTTTTAAGAATATAGTATTACAATAAAAAATTATTTCAGTACAATATTTTGACAAAAAGTGAACATAGAAGGATCCATTTTCAAAATAGTCTCCTTTTGTGAAAAATGCTTCTTTTATAATAATATTTTGCCTGTATATAGCTCAGACCTCTGTACAGAGGCTCAACTAGAATTTTTGAAATATATAACTTAGAAGTGGGTTCATCCATGTTTTACGAAAACAGAGGGGAGAAATTTTCAGAAAAAAACGCCGATAATTATTTCAATGGGTTATAACTCTGAAAATAATGTGAATTTTTCAAAACTCATAGTTGAGCCTCTGTACAGAGGTCTGAGCTATATACAAGCAAAATATTATTATAATAGATGTGTTTTTCACAAAAGGAGAACATTTTGAAAAAAGATTATTCTAAGTTAATTTTTTTGCCGAAATATTGTATTTGAATAATTTTTTTTGTCAAAATGTCCTTAAAACAAGTTTTTGCATATATTCTAATCTAAGTGACACTAAATATCATGAAAATTATCCATTGATGCGCTTTTTTTAAAATCACGGTTCCACAAACGTAGTCGGATACCTTAACACATATTTATTATTTTATAATGAATGTAATCATTTTATAAAGGTACTGCCCTTCAGTATCCAACGCTCCCACAATGTGGCCCGCTAGTCAAGACAAGTTGCCCACCCCATTTGTATCTCATTTGAGGTCAGCGATTGTAAAGGAACCAAACTTGTTTTAGAATAGTCTTATTATTATGGGGAGAAAATTCTAAACTGAATTATGGGAACTGAATATTTCTAGTGGTTATAGTATTCGATTCATTTATTTATTTATTCCCTGTAGATTGTAACGGAAATTCTTACTGTACGAATGAAAAGAGAATGTCGTCAAGCCGCAGATTACGAAGAAATGTTCAACGACGACAGATCCGTAGAGGAATTCTTCGTGAAGAAAGAGGTCGCGCGGAGAGTTCTTAATAATGAACTCCCTGACTATTATTTCTCAGTCTAGTTTTTTTTCTTTGCATTTTTCTTTTTGTTTAAATAATACTCTAAACAAATTATTAAAATGAATTAAAGCGAATTGTATGTAGCGAAAAAAGTGTAGAACTTTTGTTGTGAATGATGTGTTTCTTTCAAAATAAATGCATATTAGAGGAATGAATTTTTGTTTCTTTATGCATTATCACGATAATATATCACATTCAGTAGCGCACACAGGAATTTTTCAAGGAGGGGGTCAGGGTCGAAAGTTCACCATTTTTGTATCATGCTCCTTTTGATTTTGTCGATTTTCGGGAACAAAACACAGTAAAAAACTAATTATTGAATAAATAATTAGTGTTAATTAATAAAATTAATCATTAATAACAAATACATAATTACATTTTACGTACTATATACTTAGAATTATAATCAATCGGAAAAAAACCAAGGGCTTTGGGGGGGTCCGAACCTCAGGACCCCTATTGATGCGCCACTGATCTCATTTATAGTCTTTTTCATCAAACTTAAAAAATTTTTAGTTTACAACACATCCTTATTATTCACTTTGAAAGGATTGAACATTTAGTTTTAATTTTCAAGGATTTTCAAATTAAATATACAGTTTTTTAAAATGTTCTAGTTGATCTATAAGTCTGAAATTATTTAAAATTAATTGACTGCCTCTTATTTATTGAAAATCTGACGTTTTTGAAAGAATGTTGAAAAGAATAATTATTATTATTGTTTTTTATTTTATACAGTAAAATGAAGTCTTAGAGTGGTTCTTTCGTTCAAATCCTCAATTTCCGTAACATCGGTTTTTCTTTAAAAAAATTTTCGTTTATCTATTTTGAAACATCAGAGAGTTAATTTTTTAAAATTACATTAAATTGTATCTTCATCGGTATTCATCAGAGAATGGATTTCTTTCCATTGAATCTTGAATTTTACCACTGCTGTAAATGTTCACAAGAAGTTTTTAATTCTTTCTCTTTATAGAAGTTGATTCTTTATTTCAATTTTTTTATCATATCAGGTGACACGAGAAGTAACGTAATAAAAAAGAGCAATAAAACTAACTTAAATAGTTTATAAATAATTAACTCACATAAAATAAATAATGAAATGTAGTTTTAAGGTATGGAAAGCTTTGTCTTCTTTGAAACTATTCATAATTATAAAAAATCAGATAGAAAATCTTAATTTAAATGCACAGTAAAATTGATTCAATATTAACATCGCACTGTTCAGTTACATGAGGGCTTTTGGCGACGGACCACGTCATTTTGAACCATGGTCAAGTGACGTGGACGACACCTGAAATGGCATCCCCCTCTCCTAACTACCACACCACACCAACGGGAGGACGTTTCAGCTCTCGACAGTTTTAAAGTGCATCGCTGCCTTACACGGCGGGTCTTCAGTGGTATGGGGCTCGAACTCGTGACAAGGCAGGCCGCGATCCAATACCCATACCACTCGGCTACCGCAGCCATAATGCACAGTAAGAGGAGAGGGGTATTAAAATTTTTCAGAATTTTGAAACCTACCCATGAGGAAAAAATGCTCACTGGTATACAGATGAAAGGAATAATAATAATAAAAATTATATTATGTACTGCCACAAGGGGAATGAAGTTTAAGTATTTGAGTTTGCTTATGTAGGAAGTCAAAGTAATTGTTGTTTTTTTTGTCAAAATAAAGAACGTCTTAGAACGTTTTGACATTTATGATATGAGAGGACACATACATACTAAATATTTACAATAAATGAGCATCAGGTATCTTTAACGACTTCTTTAAAATAACAGATAAAAAAATAAAGATTTATTGTCGAAAGCACAGCGCAAGATAAAGCGGAAAACGAAAAAAGCTTGGATCAGACTGATGGGACGATGCAGGAAAAGAGAGTTCGGATTATAGAAAGGTGGAGTGTACGCTGTACTCTACTCACTTATCAATAATCATCACTTTTGTTTACTTATATTGTAGGAAAATAATTATTTTGAGTCTAAAATCATTTAACCAAAATTAAGTATTCTTTCCATTTTTTTCGAAAATTCGTCTACTTTTTGTGGTAACATTAAAAAAAATTTTGAAATAAGTTTTTTAATTACATTTTTTTCCTAATCTCTGTAACGTAGAACATCTTTTCCGCATATAGGTTGGTTCTGGTTAATAATAATTCTTTTTCTCCATATACTCGCAATCCACCAATTCGCAACCACACCACAGGACATTAAAAAAAACTATATTATTAAAAAAAAAAAAGAATGTGTGTGCTTATATGACCACACAATAGAAGTGATAACTTCAAATTTTGTAATGTTATTTCAGTGATTAGTTAGGTGAAAAAGAAACAAGGGGATATTATATTAATATTACCATATAAAATTATTTAATCATATGTCTGTACTCATAAAGTAATATATTTTGCTAAATATACATATTTGTAAATTAATTGTATTCTAAGAAGGAAACAATAGATTTATGGTAGCTGAAATAGGTTATAAATACTTTAGATTCAAAATTATTTAAATATCTATAAGAAACTCCTTCAAGCGTTGCTCCGTACTTTGTCATGCTTTCATTTGGATCATTTAACATAATTTTAAATTGAATTTTGATTTAAAAATTCTACTAAAGGCTTTGATTTGTCTTTTGAAAAATCTACATTAAAATCCCCACTTAAAATAATAGGCAATTGTTCAGAAGAGTTGATCTGGCTTCACACACAGAGTGTGATATGATCGATCTTTGTCGACCATATCGTGGGGTTTCAGCGTAAGTTAGAGGTGTGGGATTCTCGAAATGAAGAGACATTTTAGAATTCTTAATATGACTTTTATTAAGAGTTTAACTTAAATTACTTATATATCGAACAAACTTATATTAAGTGAGAATAAACCAAAACACTTAGCCTTAATTAACACAGATCGCGCAATTGGATCACTTATCTAAATAATTATATTATCCGCCTACTCTCCATCCTAATAATATTTCGAATTCGGAAAATAATCTTCCTACCTTGTGAATTCCAAGCACCGGTTCAGACGCTTTCAGATGGGCTGTTGAGCTCGTGTGCCATAGTATGCACCTTGTAGTATTGCTAGATATCCTTGATTCTTGGGTAGGCCGCCAATTTACACTTCTAAGTTTTTCAAACTGAACTTTTTCTAAATTGCCATCGCGCTTACTAAAACTTCTGTCCTTTTAAAGGCTATCTTATTTGCATCTATACCTTGGTTTCACTTCTTGGATTTGGGTTGGAAAAGATTTGCCATTAATCTTGGCCGTCAAAGAACACAGAGGTTATGTTAGAGAAAGCACGCGTGAGCCGTCACAAGTGTAGGCAACTAAATTTCTGTGAATGAATTCGATATAATTTTCTTTACACTTTGATTGTGTGAAATATAAATAGTAACCATTAGAATTATTTGTTCATTTTCTGCTCTACATTTCGCTGCACACATTTCTCGATACAGGACTCACTAAACCCAAATGAAGTCGAAAGAATCCCGCCAATTATTTTCCTTAAAAGAGGTGGAGAGGGGGGGAGCCCCATTTAGTGGAAGCAAGGAACTTCCCTTTCATGGAATATTGGTGGGGGAAAGAGGGACCACATTTCATGTTTTTTGGGAGTGGCGGGGGGAGGGGGGATAACATTTTGCAACTCTATACTGCCCTTGACAATAAGAGTGCCCCCCTCAAAAAAAGTAATTGCTGATTTTTTCAAAAAAGTTTTTATATCGAACTTGTTTTTCCATTTTTCGATTATCCATCGCCGTTAAAATTTCTTCATTGCTCTATTTTGAATAATTATTTAAGCATATATTGCCAAATCTAATGAATATTTTGTTAAAAATGAAAATGCAGGTGTGATATAGTTTACAGAAGATGAATTAAACGAATGAAAGACATTCCACATTTCATGTAATTCTAGATATGCTTCTGTTCTGCTTGTAAAGCAAGATAATTGGCAATCAACTTCAAGATATTTTAACTCGAATTTTTTCGATATACAAATTAAAAAAATAAAATATTGCGTTGAAATGATTTTCATAACAATATCTGTGAACATTTTTAAACCTCCTCAATCCAGAAGTCTCAAATATTTTGCCCCTTCGACATTTTCTGAATCAAAATTGATTTTTTTTATCTACAACAAATCTATATTTGTAATTGTAGCATTCGAATTTCATATTATGAATGCAATAACCCGCTATGCACTATTAAATTTGATACTCTTCTATTGAAATATCATCTGATTTATTTTTAAATTTCCAAGGGAAATTTTTGAAGGGAATTTAAATTTCCAATTTCCCTTTTGAAGTTTGCATTAACTGTTAATCTTTTTGGAAACAAAAAACCGAAACGTATGGTTGCCAAGTTTATTAGATGACCATTTAGGCACACAACATTAACTATGCATTAGTATGAAATGTGTGCAGCCTTAGGTTAAGAAATTAATAACATTTTTAAGTTAATTAAGATTTGACAGAATAAACAAAACACTAATTTCCCATTTAAACTCTTAATTTCTCATATAAAACAAAATATCTTTAATTTATACATAATTAGGGATGTTGGCATAAATGCTTCAGTTTATTATATCGTGCCCTCAAAACTAAATAGAAAGAAATTCAATAATGACACAAGAATAAAGTTATACAGAAATATAAATATCGTATACTTTTCTTTATAGTTATTCCTACTAATATATCTTGAATAATAAATACACGTGGGAAGATGGACTAAAAATAAGCATGCAAGAAGGAAGACTGAATACTAAAAAACGCGGGGAGAACGTCCCTATTTTATTCACGTGATTTCTTTTCAGGGGTAGACAATCTTGTCGGAACAAGTTTTCCGAATACAGGCGAAAAAAGCCGAATGAGTGTTACATTCCCGAGCTTGACGTTCATTCAAGTTCACTCTCCAGCAAAACGCGCGTAAAGAATTTATCACTTCAAAAGTTATTTAGTCTTGGGTACATCGACATGCTGTAATCATATTTAGAGTGCTACTAAAGAAAAAAAGTCTGGGATTATTTATTAATTTATTTTATTTTATTATTATTACTTTCACTTTTAAAAAAAAAATCAACATCAGTGTAGAGTTTTGTATGACATATTGGAGATGAAATTGTCCCTTACTGAAAGCGTTCAATGCTCCGAGGTGACGCATCCAAGATATTACTCTGGTACTCCAAAACTTACTTCAATCCTTGGAAAGACTATTGGGAATGCCTAAGAAAATTTGTTAGAGTCCTCACTTTTTCATATTTTTATACAAATCATATTTCATCATACATAATGCATTTACTACTGTAAAAGATTGTAAATTTTAGATGTTTTAAAAATTTTTGTACATCAATATTTATGTTGTGTATATCTATATTGACGTGTTTAAATATATTATATGCCTATGTGCATGTATGAGCATGTTTTGTTTGAACTTTTTGTGACCCTATGTTCTTATCTTCTCATTGTATAGTCAATTTATTATCTCTGGTTCACATGAGCAATCTTGTATTTTGTTTACTATATTGTTAACTCTGTTGTCGCTTTTCCACTTATGGGATTTGTGAATTTTCCTTCACACTGTAAATCTTCCCACCTTTGTTTCGTAGACTTACGATGAAGCCTTGTCGTTGTGAGTCGGACACAGGTTACCCAGGTCCAAAAATATGAGAGGGGCTTCATTCAAAAGCGTACAAATGACGAGGATGACACACATCCAAGATATTACCTGGTACTCCAAAACTCTACTTCAATCCTAGGGACGACTATTGGGACCAGCCTATAGTATTATTCAGAGTCCTCAATTATTTCATATGATACACATCTATATTTCATACATATATAAACTCACCTACATACTCGCAAATATAACAGAGGGAGTTAAAAATCTGAGATTGGACCACCTTATTAGATATCAAGTGTTGACGCTTAAAACCTATCTGCAGTTACATCTGTGGGCAATCGACTAGACGGGTTCGGCAACTGCGGCTCCGAGCCACATGTGCTCTTTGATGTAAGTGCACGTTGCCTTTTGGTGTCCATATGCAAATATTATTTATTTGTCAGAAAAAGCTTTGAAAATCGCTTTGAATCGAGTTAACGAGGATTAGGCACTGTTTCTACCTTTCAGCCCTCGCTTCGTAAATCTTTTCAGGCACCAGTCTCAGTCCGTCTAGCTTCGAAATGACGCCGTCGTCGAAGTAGTAATACGGTTCAGGGGAGAAAATAGAAGGGGCGGTCACCTGTCAATAAAACTCCGCCCCGCCAACTGGAGTTTCTATCCAACAGGAGGGTTTCCTCCACCCCTTCCCCCTGCCATCGAGCCATCGTCTAACAGGAGGTTCCTCCTCTCCTCCCTCCAACCTGTTGGAGATGGGAGGGAGGGGCCCAAACCCCTTCCCTCCTCCTCCCATCGCGCCACGTGTGTAACAAGAGGGCTTTCTTTGCGGAGGAGTTGAGGGGTATACAGCTCTGATTGAGATAAGTGTTGAGGGCATGTACAGCTTCTTTTGCAGTTTTCTGATTGATGTCGATATGACGTAGATGCCCCCCTTCCTTTACACGTAAGATGCACGTGAATGGCTTTGTGCGTGTCCAATCTTGTCAGAACAGGATGACTTGAGTGTGAATGTGAACGGAGTTTCACTTCAGCCCTCGCTTTGTAAAATATTTTCACGTAAGAAGTCTATGTTTTTAAAAATATTATCGATTGGTCAATAGTTTTCAACGATTCACCTTTAAATTGTTATTACTCAAAATTAAATTAAAAAGGCCTTGTTTAAGTCAACTAAGTTACAGTTTTTTATCCAGCAATGAATTACAGCCTTTTAAATACGAAAAGTGAATTATATATTTTTACAAATACATGTCGCAAATATCAAATTATGAATAATTTTACTGTTTTCAACAATTCTAGAGAAAACAAATATTTATACCTCGTTTTATGAAAATTCAAGTTATTTATAATCGATACACAAAGCAGAATCTTATTTGAAATTTAAAAATCTCATATTATTCTAAATCTATTAATTTTCTTATTTTTAATAATTTTAAAGAAAATCACCTTCACTCATATTGGATCAAACAGTTTAATAATTGTTGTTCCAAAATATATTTATTCACAGCTGGTTTAGTAGAAAAAACACAGATTATTTCCATATTTTAATTATTACAAAAAGAGATCATTTCCCCACCTTTCATTAATTCTCTGCCAGTTGTGAGTTGTTTTTCTTCTTTTTAAAAGCGATTTTAAAAATTATGTTCATATGCTCGAATTGTATAAGAAAATTCATTCTGCTAACCTCATGAACGTGTTGACAAAAAATCGGAATTTGTAACCACTTATAACGAATTTAGAATTTTAACAACCAAAACAACATCATGACTCTATAAAAGATAGATTAATTGGAAAGAGGTGACTGGGAATTAATTTTGGCTAAAACCACTTGACTAAATAGAAAATTGACCAATCAAAGTTCATAAGAGATATCAACAAATTTATCTTAATGTGAAAAGTTTAAAAATACAATAACACATTTTTTTTAAAAGAAAGTCTAGAAAAAAAGCTAGAAAACATGTATATACTTCCAATATGCTAATGTTTTCGCTAAAATTTCTTCAATTTTTAAAAAAATTCTATATTTTGTTTTCTTTTTATTAAATAACAAGAAAATATTTATTAAAACATTGTTTCTTTTAGAAAAGCACTTTTATTTCCCTATATTATATTTGCAGTAAAATAATTAGATATTTATTTCTAAATAAGACGAAATAAAAATTTCAATGAAGAAACTGAGTGACTTTTATTTTGTACGGATTATGTTTAGAAAAAAATTAAACCAACTTCAACTATACAATTACAGTTGTAATTATAGTTTACATATTTTAAATATCGATGTAAAAAAGTGCAAATAGAATTCGCATACACTCAATGAACAGAAGCTGATCTCATGAGTTCTCTTTGATCCATAAGTTTCTTAAAAGTTTAATAAGCATTTTGAAAAAAAAAATGTATAAATATCAAAAAACTCAGAATATATTTTAAAAAAAAAAAAAAATGTTTTATTACTATGAAATTCGGATATCCCATCAAAACAATGAAATTTACAAATGTGAAAAATGCTGAGAAAGGAATAAATGTTTAAGAAATTCTCGGAATGAGATTTATACAAAAATCATATTCTTTTTACAAAAATAGTAGCATAAGATTTGCTTGTAGATCATAACAAATAAAACATGGTTCACTCCATTTGGATACCTCATTACTTTCGTAAGTAAAACAAGAAAAGCAGAGGGAAAAACGTTTTTCTCTTAAACAGAATCATTATTATTAAGAAATTGTTTTAATTGTAGAACATCATACACATGTGAATGTAATATCGAGTACACACCGTACCCTCATATGCAATATCAAGAAAATGATGTATCGTTGAATTTTATTTTGTAAATAGGACTGCAAAAATGAGAGCAATTTACATAATATACATATAGTTGAAACAATCCTATATATATTTAAAATCTGTAAGGTATAAAGATTTTTTTTTTCATTTGCCGTGTAAATGTACGTGTTTTTATACTTAATATATTAAAACGAAATATGATAGCTCTTTTTATACCAATCAGAAAAATTTACTTAGAATTCCTTTCTCTTTGTTTAACAATATTTGTTGAGTCATTGAAAGTCTAAACATTTTTTTTTTAATTTTATGAATAAGAAAAAAAATTAAGATACACCTGTCTTAAATTTTTAATAGTTCTAACTTTATAAGAAATTAAAATCCTTTTCCCGTTTTGAAGGAAGTCAAAAACTTGGAAAACGTCCGTGTAAATGAAATTCGAGTAATGATTTACACAAATAATCAATTTTATTTTTCAAAAACTTAGTACCGTTTTACACATAAAAAAAAAAACTATTTATCTGATTTCCACGAACTTATTCTCCAAAAAGTCTATACCTTTTGAAAATCAACAAATTCAAAATATTAAAACACTTGAGTATTAAATGGTTGCATTATTTAGACCCATAACATAGAATGAATTATAATACTAAATACTGTCCTTCTTTCTATGCATCATGAAAAAATTTTACATTTCTACACTTACATTAAAAGTTAAATATATATAATAATCGAAACATAAAAAAAGTTTTATTACGTAACCACTAAAAAATGACAATTTTTTTTTCCACTAGTTTTTCGCTTTAAATTTCGTAACATGTGTTTTGTACATACAGTTAAGTGATTTATATACAGCCAGATTAAGTTTACCAACCGATATGCGCTACCGATATTCTTTCTAACCTGTACATAATGCCGGAGAACTGACACATGTAATAATAGTTGTTACAATCTCACACGATGAAGTTTTTGATAAAAATCTTATCTTCGTCCCACAGCCTGGTCTTTTAAGCTTTTTGTTTTCGAGCTTTGACTCTTTTGCCCGGTTCTAGTTTCGTAATTTATCAGTTAAGTAGTACAACTCTTTACCTTTTATCCGTCTTTTTTCTGCATAATGCATGTGTCATTTAAATGATTAATAAAAAGATTTATTGTTACCATTACTTGGTTGTAATCATTTCGAGTATTGACAATACTCTTACCTAAAAGGAAAAATAATATCAGCCAGCATACCGTATTTTACCCTGTCGTATGTAACATCAAGGAATTGATATATCATTGAATTGAATTTTGAGGATAGAGTAAAATAAGAGAATTTACAAGTTAGTATATATCTAGCAGAAAACAATCCTATATACTCCTAAAATTGTAAAATGTAAAAAAATTAAATTGATATTTGTGTATTCTTGTCGCGTAAAAATTTGTACGTATTCTATACTAATACAATTAAAACGAAATATGCATAGTTTTGTCCCAATCAAAAAAAGTTTACGAATTCCTTTCTGTTTGTTGAGACAGAAAAAGCTTACATTTTAAAAAAATTTCATTAAAAGAAAAATAAATTAATTTGTGTACCTCTTTTAAATCTCGGTTGTCAGATTAAATTTTTATACGTAAGAAAATAAAATCACTTTTATTACTTGAAAGAATTCAAACAGTGCAAACGTTAATTTAAAATAAGATTCGAGTAATGAAAGCACAATAAATCCATTTTATTTTGCAAAATTTCTAGCTGGTTTTTAAAAACACATTAAAACTATTTATCTGATCACTACATATTCCTGAGGAGTCTATATCTTTTGAAAAATCAACCAAAATGTTGAAAACTTGAGTATTAAATGTTTGCCTTATTTCTATGTTTATTTTACTCTTTTTATATTTTGCTCTGATGTTGAAAAAATTGTTAAATAAGTTATGTTTTGTTCGAATAAAATAGAATTAATTGTCTCTTTGAATATTATCTCGTTTTCGTTCACCATGAAAACATTTTTACACTTTTGGCCAGTTAATACGATTTCCCCACGTGAAGGGTTATCTGCTTAATCTGTACGGGATTTTGAGATTCGCTGCGTTAACATATTTTACAGTAATAATTTCTATAAGGCCGTATTTGCTATATCAACTGGATACGTGCTAGCAGATAGAGAGTTTTCTATAACCTGTACACAGTATCACCTCAGATCTCTAAGACTCGGTTACATGTAATAGTTAATAGTTACAGAATTTCACATAATGAATATTTGATAAAATCTTATTCGTCCCTCGACTCATATAATAAGGGCAAAAAATGCTCTCTATTTCGATGTCAGAAAACAATGTTAGAAGAAAAGTTGTTTCAAAACTTTTTTTTTTATTTTGAGATTGTAAATTAAAGTACTGAGCAAGGTTTTTAAAAACAAACTATACACAAAAATGAATTTTAGATAAAGAAGATATTAACTATACCTTTTAAATAATTTAATAAGTTAAAAATATTTTAAATTTCTCATAAAGCGTTTATATATCTAAAAAAATGTTTTTAAGTACAGTTATACATACTTTCTTTAAACTACTAAATATACTGTAATTTTCCCCCAAAATAGTTTTTCTTATTGTTTTTGATGGCGTGGCTTTTGAAACACATTTCATTATTTTCTCATAACATACCTATTGTTCGGTGATGCAATTCAAAAGAGTCTTTTTAACACTCAAAATTAAAGTACGTTATGAATTTTAAAAGAATAAGGATTAAATATAATTAAATATACTTATTCGTGTATCACATGTATTCTTTTCTTCTTCATCTTTATTAGCGTTCAGTTGAAAGTTTTTCGATTTTGAATGTAAGAAACGTCTTTGCAGTTTGTTGAGATTTGATTCAAACAATTCTATCTGTGGTTTTAAAAATTAAATTCCTGAATAAACGAATCTATATAATTAGAAATCGAAATCGCTGAAGCGTAAGTATACTGAATAATATCTTATTTTTAGCCAAATTTATAATTCTGTATACTAAAATTGTAATTAAAAAAAGCCTTTTGTATAATTTTAAATTTAATACTTTTTCAGAAGCATACTAAATATAAATATTTCTTGTATATTCTTTTAGGTTCCCGTATTTTCCTTTTTCTCCTCTCTTCTACGTACAAAAAGTAATTTACAGTATATTCCTTTTATGTTTATTGTTATAATATATTATTTTACATTATATTCTTTCTCGACTGTCTTAGTTGAAAAAATACTTTTCTACATTTTTCAAAAGTACTTTTTTCTCAAATTCAGGAAAATAAAATGTAAAAGACTCTTTTGAAGTAAATCTTGTCGATGCAGGACATTTTAATCAATATAAAAATTAAAAATTTTATTATAATTTGTGACAGTGTATAGATTAGATTATTTATTGTTTGACAAATTTGTTTTTGGGTAGGTGATAAGAATTTTATATAATACATGTTAGTTTTTATAAAAATGTATTTTTGGAACGTAAAACTCCTAAAACGGATCTATTTAATCATTCAAACCTTTAAATAAGTTTTCTAAATAGAATAAAGTTCGTATTTGTGTTACAAGTTTGTTGATTTTCATTAATCTGCACTTTTTAAAACTTATGTGATGGTTACATAAATAAATTGTCAGTTGTTTTTTCATGATGCATAGAAAGAAGGATAGTATTTAATTATTATAATTCATTCTATGTTATGGAAAAACTGTAGTTTATTCAACAATTATTAATATCAGAGCAACATTTTTTTGGTATATAGCCAAACATATAAAAAATACGCAAAACATTTACCTGTATGTTTTAATATTTTGAATTTGATTTTCAAAAGGTATAGACTTTTTGGGGAATAAGTACGTGATCACAGATAAATAGTTTTTTTATGTGCTTAAAAACAAGCTAAGTTTTTGAAAAAATAAAATTGTTTATTTGTGTAACCATTACTCGAATTTCATTTTACACTGACGTTTTCAAGTTTTTGACTTCCTTCAAAACGGGAAAAGGATTTTAATTTCTTAAAAAGTTAGAAATATTAAAAATTTAGACAGGTGTATCTTAATTTTTTTCTTGTTCATAAAATTTAAACAAAAAATGTTTCGACTTTTAATGACTCAACAAATATTGTTAAACAGAAAAGGAATTCGTAAAAATTTTCTGATTGGTATAAAAAGAGCTATCATATTTCGTTATAATATATTAAGTATAAAAACACGTACATTTACACGACAAATGAAAAAAAAAATCTTTATACCTTACAGATTTTAAATATATATAGGATTGTTTCAACTATATGTATATTATGTAAATTGCTCTCATTTTTGCAGTCCTATTTACAAAATAAAATTCAACGATACATCATTTTCTTGATATTGCATATGAGGGAATGCGGTGTGTACTCGATATTACATTCACATGTGTATGATGTTCTACAATTGAAACAATTTCTTAATAATAATAATGATCTCTTGTTTAGTGTATTGAAAAACTTTTTTTTCTCTCTGCTTTTCTTGTTTTACGTCCTGAAATTATCCAAATGCAGTGAACCATGTTTTTTATTTGTTATGATCTACAAGCAAATCTTATGCTACTATTTTTATTTTAAAAAAAAGAATATGATTTTTGTATAAATCTCATTCCGAGGAATTTCTTAAACATTCCTTTCTCAGCATTTTCACATTGTAAAATTTCATTGTTTTGATGGGATATCCGAATTTTATAGTAATAAAACATTTTTTTTTTAAATATATTCTGAGTTTTTGATATTTATACATTTTTTTTTCAAAATGCTTATTAACCTTTTTAAGATAACTATGGATCAAAGAACTCATGAATCAACTTCTGTTCATTGAGTGTATGCGAATTCTATTTGCACTTTTTTACATCGATATTTAAAATATGTAAACTATAATTACAACTGTAATTGTAGTTGAAGTTGGTTTAATTTTTTTTCTTACATTCAAAATCGAAAAACTTTCAACTGAACGCTAATAAAGATGAAGAAGAAAAGAATACATGTGATACACGAATAAGTATATTTAATTATATTTAATCCTTATTCTTTTAAAATTCATAACGTACTTTGTAATTGAGTGTTAAAAAAGACTCTTTTGAATTGCATCACCGAACAATAGGTATGTTATAGAAAATAATGAAATGTGTGTTTCAAAACACGCCATCCAAAAACAATAAGAAAAACTATTTTGGGAAAATTACAGTATATTTAGTAGTTTAAAGAAAGTATGTATAGCACAACACTTAAAACATTTTTAGATATAAACGCTTTATGAGAAATTTAAAATATTTTTTTAACTTATTAAATTATTTAAAAAGGTATAGTTAATATCTTCTTTATCACAAATTCATTTTATGTGTATAGTTTGTTTTTAAAAACCTTGCTCAGTACTTTAATTTACAATCTCAAAATAAAAAAAAAAGTTTTGAAACAACTTTTCTTCTAACATTGTTTTCTGACATCGAAATAGAGAGCATTTTTTTGCCCTTATTATATGAGTCGAGGGACGAATAAGATTTTTATCAAATATTCATTATGTGAAATTCTGTAACTATTAACTATTACATGTAACCGAGTCTTAGAGATCTGAGGTGATACTGTGTACAGGTTATAGAAAACTCTCTATCTGCTAGCGTATCAGTTGATATAACTTAATCTGACCTTATAGAAATTATTACTGTAAAATATGTTAACGCAGCGAATCTCAAAATCCCGTACAGGGGTGTGATAACCCTTCGTGGGGAAATCGTATTAACTATTAAGTGTAAAAAATGTTTTTCATGGTGAATAAAGAAAACAGGATAATATTCAAAGTTTATAATTAATTCTATTTTATTCGAACAAAACTATAACTTATTTAACAATTTTCAACATCAGAGCAAAATATAAAATTAAAATAAACATAGAAATAAGGCAAACATTTAATACTCCAAGTTTTTTCAACATTTTGAATTTGATTTTCAAAAGATATAGACTCCTCAGAGAATATGTAAGTGATCAGATAAATAGTTTTAATGTGTTTTTAAAAACCAGCTAAATTTTGCAAAATAAAATGGATTTATTGTGCTTTTCATTACTCGAATCTTATTTTAAATTAACGTTTGCAATGTTTGACTTCTTTCAAGTAATAAAAGTGATTTTATTTTCTTACGTATCAAAAATTTAATCTGACAATTTAAAAATTTTTTTAAAATTAATTTATTTTCTTTTTAATGAAATTTTTTTAAAAATGTAGAAGCTTTTTCTGTCTCAACAAACAGAAAAGGAATTCGTAAACTTTTTTGATTGGGACAAAACCATCATATTTCGTTTTAATTGTATTAGTATAGAGATACGTACAGAATATTTATACACGACAAATGTACAAATATCAATTTAATTTTACATTTTTACAATTTTAGAGATATATAGGATTGTTTCTGCTAGATATATATACTAACTTATGTAAATTTCTTTATTTTACCTATCCCTAAAATTAATTCAATGATATATCAATTCCTTGATGTTACATACGACAGAATTAAAATACGGTATGCTATTTGATATTATATTCATACGGGTAAAATTGTGTCAATACTCGAAATGAGATTACAACCAAATAATAGTAACAATAATCTTTTATTAATCATTAGAAATGACTATGCGATATGCAGAAAAGACAGGATAAAGGTAAGAAGTTGTACTACTTAACTGATAGAGATGCAACCCCAGAACCGGGCAAGTCAAAAACAAACAAAACTTAAGACGAGCTGTGGGACGAATAAGATTTTATCAAAACTTCATCGTGTGAAATTCTGTAACAACTAATTATTACATGTGTCAGTTCTCAAGAGGCATTATGTACAGGTTAGAAGAATATCGGTAAGCATATCAGTTGATAAAACTTAATCTGACTGTATATAAATCATAACTGTATGGCGCAAGAACACATGTTACGAAATTTCAAAGCGAAAAACTAATTGGAAAAAAAATTGTCATTTTTAATTGATTTCCATGCACAAAACTTTATATTTGATATTATATATATTTCTAACTTTAACTCTAAGTGTAAGAAATGCTTAAGAATTTTTTCATGATGCATAGAAAGAAGGACAGTATTTAATTATTATAATTCATTCTATGTTATGGGTCTAAATAATGCAACCATTTAATACTCCAAGTGTTTTAATATTTTGAATTTGATTTTCAAAAGGTATAGACTTTTTGGAGAATAATAAGTTCGTGATCAGATAAATAGTTTTTTATGTGCTTAAAAACAAAGCTAAGTTTTGAAAAATAAATTGATTATTGTGTAAATCATTACTGAATTTCATTTACACTGACGTTTCAAGTTTTTTGACTTCCTTCAAAACGGAAAAGGATTTAATTTTTTATAAAGTTAGAACTATTAAAAATTTAAGACAGGTATATCTTAATTTTTTTTCTTATTTATAAAATTAAAAAATGTATTAGATCTTTTAATGACTCAACAAATATTGTGCCAAACAGAAAAGGAATTCGTAAAATTTTGATTGGTATAAAAAGAGTTTCATCATATTTCGTTTTAATATATTAAGTATATAAAACACGTACATTTATTAATGACAAATGAAAAAAAAAATTTTTATACCTTTTGCTAGATTTTAAATATATATAGGATTGTTTCAACTATATGTATATATTATGTAAATTGCTTCATTTTTGCAGTCCTATTTACAAAATAAAATTCAACGATACATCATTTTCTTTGATATTGCATATGAGGAATGCAGTGGTGTACTGATATTACATTCACATGTGTATGATGTCTCTACAATTGGCAAAACAATTTCTTAATAATAATGATTCTGCTTGTTGAAAAACGCTTTTTTCCTCTGCTTTTCTTTTTTGTTTTACGTCCTGAAATTATCCAAATGCAGTGAGCCATGTTTTTTTATTTTGTTATGATCTACAAGCAAAATCTTATGCTACTATTTTTTTAAAAAGACTGGATTTTTGTATAAATCTCATTCCGAGGAATTTTAAACATTCCTTTCAGCATTTTCACATTGTAAAATTTCATTGTTTTGATTTCTTTTGATATCCGAATTTTATAGTAATAAACATTTTTTTTTAAATATATTCTGAGTTTTTTGATATTTATGTATTTTTTTTCAAAATGCTTATTAACCTTTTAAGAAATCTATGGATCAAAGAACTCATGAATCAACTTCTGTTCATTGAGTGTATACGAATTCTATTTGTACTTTTTTACATCGATATTTAAAATATGTGTAAACTATAATTACAACTGTAATTGTGTAGTTGAAGTTGGTTTAATTTTTCTAAAACATAATCCGTAAATAAAAAATAAAAGTCACTCAGTTTCTTCATTGAAATTTTTTTTCATCTTGAGCCGAAATAAAATACCTAATTATTTTACACAAATATAATATATAGGAAATAAAAGTGCTTTTCTAAAAGAAACAATATTTTAATAAATATTTTCTTATTTAATAAAAAAAGAAAACCATGTAAAATTTTTTAAAAAAATTGAAGAAATTTTAGCAAAGCATTAGCATATTGGAAGTATACATGTGTCTAGCTTTTTTCTAGACTTTCTTTAAAAAAATGTGTTATTGTATTTTAAACTTTTCACATTAAGATAAATTTGTTGATATCTCTTATGAACTTTTGATTGGTCAATTTTTCTATTTAATATGGTTTGCTTAAGAAATTAATTCCCAGTCACCTCTTTCCAGTTTCCTATGTTATAGGAGTTATGATGTTTCCCTGTTTCGGTTGTTAAGAATTCTAAATTCGTTATAAGTGGTTCATTCCCGATTTTTTTTGTCAACACGTTCACTTGAGTTAGCAGAATGAATTTTCTTATACAATTCGCGCATATGAACATAATTTTTTTAAAATCGCTTTTAAAAAAAGAAAAACAACTCACAACTACAATAAGAGAAAATTAATGAAAAGTGGGAAATGATCTCTTTTTGTAATAATTAAAAAATATGAAATAATCTGTGTTTTATACTAAACCAGCTGTGAATAAATATATTTTGGAACAACAATTCAGTAAACTGTTTGATCGAAATATGAGTGGTGATTTTTCTTTAGAAATTATTAAAAGAAATAAGAAAATTAATAGATTTAGAATAATATGAGATTTTAAATTTCAAATAAGATTCTGCTTTGTGTATCGATTATAAATAACTTGAATTTTCTCATAATTATAAATATTTGTTTTCTCTAGAATTGTTGAAAACGTAAAAATTATTCATAATTTGATATTTACGCGACTTGTATTTGTAAAAATATATAATTCACTTTCGTATTTAAAAGGCTGTAATTCATTGCTTTGGATAAAAAAACAAACTGTAACTTAATTAAGGTGACTTAAACAAGGCCTTTTTTTAATTTAATTTTGAAGTAATAACAATTTAAAAGGTGAATCGTTGAAAACTATTGACCAATCGATAATATTTTTTTAAAAAACATAGACTTCCCATTGAAAATATTTTACGAAGCGAGGGCTGAAGTGAAACTCCGTTCTGACTCACACTCAAGTCATCCCCTGTTCTGACAAGATTGGACACGCACAAAGGCATTCACGTGCATCTTACACGATGAGAAGGGGGCATCTACGTCATATCGACATCCAATCAGAAAACTGCAAGAAGCTGTATACCCCTCAACACTTATCTAATCAGAGAAGCTGTATACCCCTCAACTCCTCCAAAAGAAAACCCCTCTTGTTACACACGTGGCGCGATGGGAGGAGGAGGAGAAGGGGGATTGGCCCTCCCTCCTTATCTAACAGGTTGAGAGGGGAAGGGGGAGGAGGAAACCCTCCTGTTAGACGATGGCTCCGATGGCAGGGGGGAAGGGGTGGAGGAAAACCCTCCTGTTGGACGATGGCTCCGTTGGCGGGGGGCGGAGTTTGATTGACAGGTGACACGCCCCCTTCTATTGTTCTCCCCTGAACCTGCTATTACTACCGTCGGATGTTTCTATGTAGGTTTTAATTCGCTTTCGACACAAGACAATTTGGTGTCTTCACCAGTGCTTTCGCTGTGACGTATAGTTTGTTGTTTCAAGTTGAAGTTTTAGAAGCTAATTGACTTCTCAAAGGTATGTATGTACACAGTGGCGCACACAAGGGATGTCCTGGGGGTCCAGACACCCCCATAGCCCTTAATTTTTTTTTGATTGGTTATAATCCTATCTATATATTACGTAAAATTTAATTATGTATTTGTTATTAATAATTAATTTTATTAATTAATGCTAATTATTTATTCAATAATTAATTTTATATTGTTTTTGTTCCCGAAAATCGACAAAATCAGAAGATATGTTGTGCGGCATATTGGAGCATGATACCAAAATGGTGGACTTTCGACCCCGCCCCCTGAAAATTTTGTGTGCGCTTGCGCTACTGTATGTATATATATAATAATAATAATAAAATAATCGAAGTAAAGGTAGGTAACATAATAAGTATTATATTTTTAAAATACATATTATACATATTTTTTTCCAAATAAGATACCTAACTACTTTTTTGAAGTTAATAAGAATTGTCAAAAAGAAACAAAGTACTACTGTTGGATATTACCGCGAAAGTGTTTTTATTAAAATATATATTTAGTAAATTACCTATTTTATTATTTATCTATTTTATAGCTTTTATTATTTAAAAATAAGCGTTAAAATAATAATTATAAATGTAAGTACCTATAAATTGTTATTTAATAAACCTATTTTCGAACTTTGAGGATCAAAGTAGGTGGGTATTAGCAGTTTTAGATTGTTTATATGGTTGGCAATTTTCATTGATTTCGGCATAACTAGGCGTAACACCTTTACTCGTAAACTAAGTATTTAAAATATTTGCCCAAATTAAAAAAAAAAACTAAAATGTGCAGACTGCTTCGTGATAAACACGTTCTTCGCGTCCGTTCGTGCCAGTCGGCGATCATCGCATACGAGAGGCGACCACAGATGCGAGGAAACTATGTACTTATAGTCAATCAGTACGTGAAAGAGTAAGACAAACAGTGTTTCGTGTCTAAATTATTTATTTTAATAACTAAATTATTAGAGAGAATTATTTATTTTATTTAAGTGAGTATTTTTAATTTCAAAATATCGTAAAATATTTTTTGATAAATTATATATATTTCATTATACCCTGCTTCTCGTATGTATTTACATAGGTATACGTTAGCATAGTAAATAATTTCAAATCTTGTCATCTGCTGTTTTGGATATCTAAATAATTTTAAAAATTCTTTATAACAGCTTCACCGCAAGCAGGGCATCTACAAAAAAAAAAAAAAAAAAAGAAAAAGAACTGAAGAGCATCAAGAATTCAATCGGAATTGGATGGAGTCGTTCGCTTTCATATGCAACTCAGATGGCCTTCCAACTTGTCTCATTTGCCACGAAAACTCGCACACAATAAGAAATCAAAAATTTAGAGAGACACTTCACTACAAAACATACTCAGTTTGCTAGTAAATATCCAGCCGGCGAAGAACGAAAAAGAAAGCTGCCGACGAGCTCCAAAAACAGCAATCAAGTTCCATGTTAAGTAACTGGACGCGCAATCTACAAGTAATAATCTGGAAAGCTTCGCGCGCTATCACTAAAAATTGAAAAAAAAGACAAACCATTCACAGATGGTGAGTATGTCAAAGATTGCTTCATACGTGCATCTGAAGTACTGTTTCGTGATTTCAAAAACAAACCAGAAATCTTGAAAAAAATCAGATTTGCCGCTATCCGCTAAAACAGTACAAAATAGAATAGCTAAAATGGCTTCAAATGTAACATATTTGCAGGTGGAAGATATTCAACTTTTTTCTGCCTTATCACTTGCTATAGATGAGTCATGTGAAATAAAAGACACGCACAAGTTGCTCTTTTTGTCAGGTATATGTCTTCCCCAAGTCCAAAAGAAGAACTTCTAGGATTTCTACCGCTCTCGGGACAAACTAGAGGGGAAGATATAGCGAATGCAATGCAAAAATACCTTGAAGACAATTAGATCGATTTAAATAAAATCGTTTCAATAGCAACTGATGGAGCCAGAAGTATGACAGGAAAAAAAATAAAGGGACAACAAAGATTCTTCAGAGCAAAATGAACCACGAAATTCTTACGTTTCACTGTATAATACACGAAGAAGTGCCTTGTGCCCAAACATTTCAGGCCGAAATAGTTGAAGTCATGAATTGGGTAACGCACACACACACACACAAGATTGTTAACAGCATCTTGTCAAAAGCACTCTACCATCGTCAATTAAAAAAATTCTTAAACAAGATGGAGACTCAGTATTCCGACCTCCTTCACAATAAAGTGCAATTGCTTTCCAAAAGTGTGGTGTTGAAA